>OZ024753.1:19605785-19660785 GCA_964016885.1 Eledone cirrhosa | reverse complement strand
ATATATATACATATATACAATATTAAATAAAATGAAACTATATTTATAAAACCATATTTATTTCATTATATATATTTCAGGGATATCATATTAACAATATGCTATGCCTTCCTCAGACAAAATACAATATAAACAGTTTTATAGATAAATAGATTCGACATACCGTAACAACATCGACTTGTATTTGAAAAAGTTGAATTGGCAGTGAAAAAATTGTACACAGAGAGAAAGAAAGAGAGAAAAAAAAAAAAGGAAAGAAAGACAGAAAACGAAGAAAAAGAAGAAAAAAAAAGAAGAAATGCATGGAACAAAATAGAGAGATGGAAAGATAGATAAAGAGAAGAACTTCATGTAAAGAAACAGATATATATATATATATATAGAGAGAGAGAGAGAGGAAATAGAGATAGATACATATATATAGAAAACTAGGTAGAAAACTAGGTCTGTTGAGTAAACGTATCAATGATACATTTATTTATTTATTTATTTAATTATTTAGCTCTAGTATTAATGTAAGGGAGATATATGGAGAGAAACCAGCTGTTATATATAGAGAAAAAATATAGAGAGAGAAAAAATTTAAAAATAACCAGACATAGGCGAGGCGTAAAAACCCTATGTTTTAATGCAGAGGTATTAGTATTTATAAAAACCAGCCACTATATTGTAAATATCAGTATTCCTGAATGAGACATGTATCCAAAATGTGTGAAAATTAATGATCTTATGTTTAGTTCTTTAAAAAAATTCATATGTTTATGTGATAACTACAAACATCTATGTGAATTTACATGATCAACTCTGCAAACCCTAGGTTCACGGAAAACATTCTCATTGTGGTATAAAAATTTAAGTATACATATATGTGTATATATATACACACAAATATATATAGAGTCAATATTACTATTCCTGTCTTTACTCTACAAGATTATCTATCAAGCAGAAATAGAGAGCAGATTTCAATATACTAATAAAAATATATATCATAAACAAAACTAAAAAATAACAATAATAATAATAAGTAATAATAAAATAGAAAACTAAAAAACATTACGAAAGAATATTACATATTGAAAATATTACATATTAAAAAAAAATTTTACATATATATATATATATATATATATATATATATATATATATATATATATAAATATATACACACATACATATATACATATAAAAAAAAAATATATATATATGCAAAAGTTTTATTTAAATTGTTGGGATACAACAAGCAAATATTTTTATAACTGATATAAAGCACTCGACAAATATTTGGAGTAGATATACGATATTAATAACTGTTCTCTTTTCTTATTTTTCCTCTGTTCTCTTTTCTTTTTGTTTTCTTCTTTTTCTTTATCTATCTCTCCCTTTCTTTGCTCCACGTTTCTCTCTCTCTCTCCATCTTTTTACTTACTCTTAACACTATGACTTACTAAAGTAAACAAATCACTATCCTGATGACCTCCAAAAACAACGGTCAATTTTTAAAAGGGGTACGTCAATGTCTATTTATAAAACTGTTATATATTGTATTTTGTCTGATGAAGGCATACCATAATGTAACTTGGTATCCTTGAAATATATATAATGAAATAAATATGGTTTTATAAATATAGTTTCCATTTATTAATATCGTATATATATATATATACATTTAATATGTATGTATGGAGAGATGTGCGTATATATCTTTATACGTTAATATTGAATACGTGTGTGAATGTGCGCCTGTGTGTGCGCATATGTGAGCGAAAGATCGCACGTATATATGTGTGTATTTGTATTTCCATGCAGACGCACATATACTTATGTGTGAATGTATAAGTTTACGTACTATCACGTATATGCGTGAGTTTGTGTATGTTTATGTATTTCGATATTTATATATTTTTTCCCCTCAATGGTTGCCCCTTATTTTATTTCAGCCTCATTTTCATTTATCCTAAACTCAGTTTTCAAATCCATATCACTATTCCATAATACATATTTCTTCTGAAGAATGAAGACATACTCAAGTGTCTCTCTTCAAGAAACCATTGGTAAATAAAATAATTATCTTATGTTTTTTATTACATAACTATAAAGCTCTCTAGCCTACATAGAGCACTCTCTTTTTCTTTACCTTTCCTACGGAAATACTCCATTTATATATATATATATATATATATATATATATATATATATATATATATATTTATATATATATATATATATATATATATATATATATATAGGAACGAGTAGGACGCAGACGGCTGAGCTCAAGCCGTTTCGACGGCTAATTCTGGACTAACTTCTGGACTAGTCCTACTCGTTCCTATTACCCACTCCATTACCCTAAGTATTGAGTACTTTGCTGCGTTATGGTCAATCTGGCTCCTTACCACATTTCCTTCGTTATATATATATATATAAATTTGAGCGTGTGTGTAATTGTGTATATAGGTAACATGTTAGTGGTGGGTAAGTCGTAATGACATACGACCTTTCTTGGACATGTTTTAAACCTAACGGAGTCCATCCTAGCTCCAGACCTGAATACAGCTGATTTCTTCCACAGAAAGAATTAGAGCAAGTGAATGATAGAGAGGCAGTGTAATAGAGATATAGAGGAGGTAGGCTGGTAATTTCTTTGTCGACTTCCAAATGTTGAAAGAAAACTTTGACCTCGGCGGAGCGCTGGGACACAGAACGAATAGAAGGAAAGCTCTCTATCCGAACTTCTAAGATTCTTTTTGCGGGCACAACTAACACACACACACACGTACGCACATATACGCACGCGCACACACACACAAATAAATAAATATATATATATATATATTTACAAACCTTCTACTTTTATTGTGTACTGATTCGTGTGAACGTCAAATAGAAAGTCTATCTATCTATCTATCTATCTATCTATCTATCTATCTATCTATCTATCTATCTATCTATCTATCTATCTCTATATATTTATCTAACGGAGGGCTGGGCAAGCTGTGGCTGATGATGCGCAAATATGCAATGAGGTTTTCCTGACCGGTGTAGTTGTCGTTTGTGAGATTCGATTTTCTACGTCACGTCTCACTAACGGAGCTGCAGTCCTGGGTCAACCAAATACCGAAAATGGACGACTGGCACCTCTACTGCCTTCAGGCGCTCTCAACCCTCTACCAAGCGGACACGGCAATCGAAGAGGATGAACTGGTCAGTCTGTTCGGGAGGACTTTCTGTCCAGGACCTATGGAAAACTTTCAGACGTCTCTGGTCTAGCAGTGCTACAGAGGAACTGAACCAGTTCAAGACAAAATGTGCAGGCATAGACGCTCTGGCAGGGATCCTGCCAGAAGGACCTGTCCAAGATGCAAGACATTGAAACCGTTCTGCACACAATTGTTCAGTACCCAATAGTGACCGACCTGTGGAATTATGTCGAACAGCTACTGTCACGTGTGGGACGCATCCAGTTGTCAGCCGAGTCCATCGAGAGGATCACCCCGCCGCCTTCATTTAAGAATGAAGGAGAGGCGGTTTTCCTCTGTCTGGTGGCTATGGAGAAAGAGGTAATATGGTGGACGAGGTTAAAAGGACTGAGGGCAAACACCTTTTTCTCCGGGCAAAAACTTATCGCCTTCTTTAAGTATCACTTCAGAAGGAAGGTGAGAGTGAAGAGAGAGGTGCTGCATCTCAGTAAATTCGCTGAAAGGTGGGTGAATGTGGCGAACATGGCCCAAGTGAATGGGCCTTCTCTGTATATAAACCTGTAGGTTGCGGACGACAAAAGAGGGAAGACGGGAACACCTACAAACCGTGCTCCTGGTGTTGAGGGTTGTTCTATCCACGGGGTGTAAAATAACCCCGCAGTAACGTTCCGCTATTGGGGAATTCGATTGTTATTGTATTATAATATATAGTTTATTTTAATTTATTAATGTTAAAGTTTATACGATGTTTATGTAAAACCCCCGTCTTATCGTATTGTAATGTCTTATTTCTTATACACCCTTGAGGCAAACAAAGATATCTATCTATCTATCCTTCTATCTATTAGTCTTTCTGTCTGTCTATCCAGTCATTTGTGTATATATTCATATTCGTGTGTATATATAGGAGTAAAGGTATGTGTATCGTGCCACCTATGAGGCTGTGTCCCCATTAGTGCTTTGGAAACCACACTCAGTCACTAATAACAGGGGTCGCAAGCTCTCCTATCCCGATGTCATCTCCAGAGATTCTGGTATTGAAATCCAGGACAGGTCCAACGACAATGAACGACAGACCCATGTGAAGATGAATTAATGAGTCAATTCCGGCCGGATGCGGATTGTTTTACAAACCGTTGAAAACATCAAATCTGGAATTCCAGTTACGTCTCTCCATTGTTTGCTGTATTTCGCTTCATTATCAGGTTATATATATTTTGTTTGTCACATTAGGTTTTCATTATTAGCCAACGATTATCATTATTTTGAATATTTTAGGCGGGATTTTGTCTATATTTCTTTTTATCAACAATCTTCTTTCAATGTATGCAAGCATTTACGTAGATATCAATACTTATTATTACCTACAGAAATCACACTGCCTATGATATATTGAAAATGTTTTTTCTTGGCTGCAATTTAGATACTTAATGTGAATTGAGACAAATATGTTTGGAATATATAAATCTGTTTTGCTTAAGAAATGGGATTCCCGCAAAGACGACAAGTTATTTTCGTTTCTTTAACTCACTTTATGTCTGCTGTATTATAAGAAATTAGCTAAAATGGACATCATTGTTTGTTTCTTTATTCAAGATATTTTTTGTTATACTTGAATGAATTATCTTGGCTTAATTTAGTTATAGAACAAAGCGCAAATGTTTGTCGTAGACCTTTCTCTCCGTCTCTTCAGCTGTTAATGTATATATAGGTATATATGTACACACATACACACACACACCCATACACATATATGTGTGTGTGTGTGCACATATATAGGTATATATGTACACACAAACACACACCCACACACATATACACACGCATATATGTGTGTGTGTGTACATATACAGGTACATATGTACACACACATTCACACACACACATACACACATACATATGTGTGTGTGTACATATATAGGTACATATGTACACACACACATATATGTGTATGTGTGTACATATATATGTATATATGTACACACACACACACACACAGACACATATATATATATGTGTGTGTGTGTGTACATATATAGTTATATATGTACACACAAACACACATCCCCACACACATATGGGTTTGGGTGTACATATATAGGTATATATGTACACACACAACCACATACACACACATATATATGTGTGTGTGTGTGTAGATAAATAGGTATATATGTACACACACACACACACACATACACACACACATATATATTTATGTGTGTGTGTGTGTACGTATATAGGTATATATGTACACACACACACACACACACATATATATATATATATATATATTAGAAAGTGAGGTTTTTTTTTATAAAATTGAAAAATAACCGAGGGGTCCTACACGAGTGAAAGTATAAAGAAAAAGAGATGAAATCGAAAATGCAACTGGAGTCTTATTTAAAAAAAAAATATATATATATTTATTTGGTTCCTTTACCGGTTTCGCAGTTCTTCTGCTTTTGAAAAGGTGAGTTGAGATGGAGGGTCTGTGGTTTTTCTCACATCTGGGTGGTCTCTGAATGTTACTTGTTTTATATGGAAAAAGTGGCTCGAAATGCCAGGTTTTTCGAGAAGTAATTTGATTGGTTTGTCAATAATTATAATAAATTTCGCGCCAGTTCGCGTTACAATAGTTCTTCAAATAAGAGGGGGGGGGGGGGGGTGTCACAGGTTGTTTATTCATATATGAGTGTTTGAATTTCTTTTTACTTGAAAACAGGGGCTCACGAAGGCTTTTTTTTATATATAATATATGTGTGTGTGTGTGTGTGAACATGCATAAGCTTTCGATTTCAGTCCCATAGGATGCTACAAAGGATATTTATTGTAAATCTGTCGATATATAATATATATAATTGTTTCTACTTTTGGCACAGGGCTAGGAATAACTCCAGTGTATTACTGGTACTTTATTTTATCGACTCTGTCAAGATAAAAGGCAAAGTAATCCTCAGATCATAAAGGGCCGTAAGCAAGGTGTCCGACCTTATACCGATACTGCCAATATAATATATATGATGTAGTTCACCACCACCACACACTATACAACACTCCACTACCACCACCACCACACACTATACAACACACCACAACCACAACCACCACCCCACACTATACAACACTCCACCACCACCACCACCACCACCACCACCACCACCACCACCAGACACTATACAACACACCACAACCACAACTACCACCCCACACTATACAGCACTCCTCCACCACCATCACCACCACACACTATACAACACTCCACCACCACCACCACCACCACCACCACCACCACCACCACACACTATACAACACTCCACAACCACCACCACCACCACACACTATACAGCACTCCTCCACCACCATCACCACCACACACTATACAACACTCCACCACCACCACCACCACCACCACCACCACCACCACCTACAATACAACACTCCACCACCACCAACTCCACCACCACAAACTATTCAACATTCCACCACAACCAACACCACCACACACTATGCAACACTCCACAACCCCCACCACCACCACACACTATACAACACTCCACAACCCCCACCACCACCACCACACACTATACAACACTCCACAACCCCCACCCCCACCACCACACACTATACAACACTCCAGAACCACCACCACCACCACACACTATACAACACTCCACAACCCCCGCCACCACCACACACTATACAACACTCCACAACCCCCACCACCACCTCCACATACTATACAACACTCCACAACCCCCACCCCCACCACCACACACTATACAACACTCCACAACCCCCACCACCACCACCACATACTATACAACACTCCACAACCCCCACCCCCACCACCACACACTATACAACACTCCAGAACCACCACCACCACCACACACTATACAACACTCCACAACCCCCACCACCACCACACACTATACAACACTCCACAACCCCCACCACCACCACCACACACTATACAACACTTCAGAACCACCATCACCACCACACACTATTCGACACTCCACCACCACCACCACCACCACCACACACTATACAGCATTATACAACACACCACAACCACAACCACCACCACACACTATACAACACTCCACCACCACCACCACCACCACCATACACTATACAACACTCCACAACCACCATCACCACCACACACTATACAACACTCCACTACCACCACCACCACACACTATACAACACTCCACAACCACCATCACCACCACACACTATACAACACTCCACCACGACCACCACCACACACTATACAACACACCACCACCACCACCACCACACACTATACAACACACCACAACCACCACACCCTATACAACACACCACCACCACACACTATACAACACACCACCACCACACACTATACAACACACCACCACCACCGCCACCACACACTATACAACACACCACCACCACCACCACAGACTGCACAACACTCCACCACCAACACCACACACTATACAACACTCCACCACCAACACCACACACTATACAACACACCACCACCACCACCACCACACACTATACAATATACCACCACTACCACCACACACTATACAACACACGACCACCACGCACTATACAACACACCAACACCTCCACACACTATACAACACACCACCACCACCACCACACATAATACAACACACCACCACCACCACCACCACCACACATAATACAACACACCACCACCACACACTACACAATACTCCACCACCAACACCACACACTATACAACACTTCACCATCAACAACACACACTATACAACACACCACCACCACCACCACACTCTATACAACATACCACCACCACCACCACACACTATACAACACACCACCACCACACACTATGCAACACACCACCACCACCATCACACACTATACAACACACCACTCCACCACCAACAGCACACACTATACAACACTCCAACACCACCACCACACACTATACAACACACCACAACCACCACCACAACACACTATACAATACACCACCACAATCACATGCTATACAACACAACACCACCACACACTATACAACACACCACCACCACCAACACACACTACACAACACTCCACCACCAACACCACACACTATACAACACACCACCACCAACACCACCGCACACACTATACAACACACTGCCACCACCACACACTATACAACACACCGCCACCACCACCACACACTATACAACACACCACCACCACCAGACACACTACACAATTCTCCACCACCAACACCTCACACTATACAACACTCCACCACCGACACCACACACTATACAACACACCACCACCACACACTATACAACACACCACCACCACCACCACACACTATACAACACACCACCACCACCACCACACCCTATACAACACTCCACCACCACCACCACACACTATACAACACACCACCACCACCATCATACACTATACAACACTCCACCACCACCACCACACACTATACAACACACCACTACCACCACCACACACTATACAACACACCACCACCACCACCACCACACACTATACAACATACCACCACCACAACACACTACTTAACACTCCACCACCAACACCACACACTATACAACACTCCACCACCAACACCACACACTATACAACACTCCACCACCAACACCACACACTATACAACACGCCGCCACCACCACCACACATTATACAACACACCACCACCACCACCACACACTATACAACACACCACCACCAATATCACACACTATACAACACACCCCCTTCACCACCGCACACTATACAACACGCCACCACCGCAACACACTACACAACACACCACCACCACCACCACACACACTATAATACTCACCAACACCACCACCACACACTATACAGCACTCCAACACCACCACCATGCACTATACAACACTCCACCATCACCACCACACACTATGCAACACACCGCCACCACCACCACACACTATACTGGCACTCCAACACCACCACCATGCAGTATACAACACTCCACCACCACCACCACACACTATACAATATACCACCACCACCACCACACACTATACAACACACCACCACCACCACACACTATACAACACTCCACCACCACCAACACCACCACCACCACCATGCATTATACAACACTCCACCACCACCAACACCACCGCCATGCACTATAAAACACTCCACCACCACCAACACCACCACCACCATTATGTACTATACAACACTCCAACATAAACACGACTTCCACCCCCGACACCATCACCACCACAGGTAAAGGGAGACGTGCTCATGCGCAGAGATGCTATAAGATTATAAAATAAGGTGAAGACCCTTAAAGACGGTAAAGTTGCTACGATTGGTCTGTTTTATAGCATCCCAGCCCCTTCTATATTCCCAGCCCTTCAAGTCCCATCTCTCAGCTACGTTTATCGTTGCGTGCGATAGAAATATGTTTGTATTTCTACCTCAATAATTGTTTATACGTTTGGCACAAGGCAAGCAATTACACAGTACATTACTGGTACTTTATTTTATCGACCCCGTAATGATGAAAGGCAAAATTAACCTCGGTGGGATTTGAACTGAGACCATAAAGGGCCGTAACTATATGCCGCAACGCATGGCGTCCGACCACCTAGCGATACTACCAACCCACCACCATTTCTACCTCAATAATAAAGACACCATAATTATAAATAAACGAAACAAATTTAATTTCAAAAACTTACAAACAACTAACTTGACAATGTGTAGTAGAAATATAATTGTTTCTACTTTTTGGCACAAGGCCAGCAATAACCAGTACATTACTGGTACTTTATTTTATCGACCCCGTAAGGGTGAAAGGCAAAGTTAACCTCGGCGGGATTTGAACTCAGAATGGCAAGGGCCGTAACTCTATGCGTCAAAGCATGGGGCCCGACCCTCTACCGATACTGTAGTAGAAATATAATTGTTTCTACTTTTGGCACCAGGCCAGCAATTATCCAGTGCATTACTGGTACTTTATTTTATGCAATAAATGTGACTGGCGTATTTAACATATTTTATTATCTTCTGAAAAGTTTAAATCTCTCGATGCCGCGTGGAGATGAAAAGCTTTCACACATCTGATGTTCTCAGATAAACTATATAACGTCAGAGTAACCGTAAAATTCACCGGATAAGACAACCCCAAAAAATAAGGCAGTTGCAGGAGAAATAATTCAAAAAGATTAGTGGCGTGCTAAAGGCTAAAATACTTCTAAAAGACTTCAGTCGCAAGTGAGTTGTAACTCACTGAGTAAACCAATCTATGGTAACCGACCCTATATTAACTACCCTGTGGTAACCTATCCTATGGTATCCTACCCTATGGTAACCTACCCTGTGGTAACCTACCTTATGGTAACCTACCCTATGGTAACATACGGATGGTAACCAAACTATGGTAGTCTACCCTGTGGTAACCTACCCTATGGTAACATACCGGATGGTAACCAAACTATGGTAATCTACCCTATGGTAACATACCGTGGTAACCTACGCTATGGTAACCTACCCTATGGAAATGTGTCCTATGGAAATGTACCCTATGGTAACCTACCCTATGGTAACCTACCCTATGGTAACCTACTCTGTTAATTATGGTAAGCCATGGATATTATTATAAACTACGTTAAATAGACTTAACAGATACGAGATTCAGTAGGAAATAACTGTGGTGGGCTGCTAGAGTGATGGTAAGTGGTGAACAACGAGTGTTAGGCACTGTTACCCCTCAGTAATAAAGGTTGAAAAGTTATATTCGGCGGACAAGTTGACCCCTGGATTTGGAGATATATTTTTAGGCTCGAAATGTCGACTTGTACGCCGGCATATACGGTAAATATATGTGAGTTTAATTCACATAAACAGAAAAATAAATAAGTTTTTTTTTTTTAAATGTGAATAAAGATTGGTTAAATAAATTACCTGGAATTGGTTCTGTTTCAACTGTTAGAATTCATATAGTTGGTCTTGAAATGTAAACCTGGAAATAAATAGATGATAAGTTCACACTTTGTTGAGACAATAAGACAAGGACTTCACTATACAATGTACTACGTAGTGTAATGTCTTGTTTTGATAAGACATAAGGTCCGACAGAAATTGACATCTACTCTGTTATGAAGGAAGGGATCGGCCATATTATTCAGATAAACATGTTTCTTTGGTTGGCGGAGAGAGAAAAGGAGAGAGAGTGGGATAGAGATAGAGGGGGGAAGAGAGGGGGAGAGAGAGAGTGTGGAGATGGAGAGAGAGGGAGAGAGAGTGAGTAGTAAATTGAGACTGATAGAGAGAAAGATTGATACAGCATTAGAGAGAAGGATAGTGATATATTTGTAGAGAGAGAGAGAGAGAGAGTCATAACAATAATATTTATTCCGACCGGACGCCCCCCGGAGAGATTGCTGAAGTTAATTTCAAGTTGATATCCATAATCCGGTAAGACTTCTTACTTGCACAGTGATGTTACTCAGTATTAACTCCTGAAAATCAAATGACAATTTCTTAGGAAGTTCACTATTCAATCAATCTTTCATAGAAGGAGAGTGGAAGTTAGAGGAGATAGAAAGATAGAAAGATACTGAAAGCAATGAGACGTTCCTGGATTTAGACGTCCATTGGTTTCTCTTACGTCATATAATTTATCTGAGAACATCAGATGTGTGAAAGCTTTTACTCTCCACGCGGCATCGAGAGATTTAAACTTTTCTGAAGATAATAAAATATGTTAAATACGCCAGTCACATTTATTGCTAAATTGCATAGAATTGTATTTTCAGCCATGATGCAGTTTCTATCACAACATTTTTCTATAGTGTGTTTAAAATAATTCAAGCTCTAATCTTCATGAATAAATGAATCTAGAATACATTAAATAACCAACGACAAATATTGTTTCCAGATTGTAGTGGGGAAAAGTAATTGAAAATAAGAAAAAGAAAGAAGGATCAGGCAACAAAAGAAAATGAGAGGGAAAAGAGACAGGAACCACACACCCGTCTGACAGGTGGCGCAGCGGAACTCCGCCGTAACCCCGGAGAAAGGCCAGAGATAAAGCTACAGAATGTATTATATGCTCTCTCCCCTTCCCTCTTTCTTTGGCTACTTCTTAATCTCAGCCACCCCCCACCCCCCTTTTTTCCTCACTTTTATAGTTTCATGAATTCTAAATACTTATTTATAGAAATTAATTACTTTTGAGAAATTACCAATACATTTATTAATTGATACATCTTATATTCCTTATATTATATAGACTAGCATTAACGACCCCCACCCTTTGGGTGGTTTTCTCCAAGCTTGTGTAATGTGCATAGTATATGCAAATATACATGCATGTAGATATGATACATCAAATAAAATGGTAATTGACAATATTCACAGAAATTGAAGAGAGACTGTGTTACACTCTCTTCTGTAATCAGTAAAGTAATCCATGATACATTTAAAAAAGACGATATTATATATAAACGGTATTACGGTGAAATGTTATGAAAACGAAAAAGGAGAAAATTAGCGACAGAAATATAAACGTTATGATATAACGATGGAAATATATGAATGTTTATATAAGCGATCTATGATATAGCATCCGTATATCATAACCGGAAGTATTGACATTTGAAAATTCTAAAAGAAGTGAATCTTAAAATAAGCAATCATTATATATAAGAATATTTATGTTTAATCAACAGTTACAACAGTTAGTAGATAAATTATATAATATTCATTATTTATTCAAAGTAATCCAACTTATTTTCCTAAAGGGATAAAAAAAATATACTCAGGACGCAGTACCGCACTCCTTTCTTTATTATAGTTATGAGATAGATAATGCGGTCAATTTTATTTCTATCTTTGCCTTATGAAGTGCGTGTTTGTGTTGTTCTTCTCTCTATTTCACTCACTTCCCCTGTCTCTCTCATCTCTACCTATCTCTCACTATTATATGCAAATGGGAGCCCACACGCTGGCCACCACGCGGTTCCGAGGAACAGTATAAAAAAGGAGTTTCCCCGGGTGATAGCGAGGGAGACGCATTGGAAGAGCATTCCAGCGCGTGAAGCTCACAACTGTGGGTAGCAAACTCCGTCCCGATATGTGGTGAGTAGAGGTGGTCCTAGAGACCAGGACACCAGGCATGGGGGTGCACCAGCATGGCCTCAGTCTATCGGCTGGAACACGTAGATGTGTAATAGATATACATCCCTGGTTATTATTTCTTAAATTCACGAAGTAGCAAAATAAAAAAAAATAAAAATAAATAAATAAATAAATAAAATAAAATAAAATAAAATAAAATAAATGAAATAAATAAATAAATAAAATAAAATAAAATAAAATAAAATAGATAAAATAAATAAAATAAAATAAATGTGGTATGGAACAAAACTTTATTACATTTAGTTTTCTCTCTGTGCAACGCCTGGATTAAAAATATTTCAATGAAAGTAAAAGACATACCTGTCCTTTTCTGAGTTCTACGTCAACCCCCGCCTTAAGACTGTGGCTTTACATGCAATGAATGTTAATTTTGTAAGTAATGTAACAGGTAATGTAGCTACTTCATACATATATAGAGCCTATTATTACATGGACTACGTTTTTTTTTCAATCTATCTTAGATTTGGAAGGCATCAGGTTAAATCTAATATAAGATTTACAATCTTCTAAACTTTCTATTTCACATAACTTCTTTAATTTGCAGCTGAATTCCTATTCATTGCTCCAAGCAATTCCTTTTAAACCCTTTTATCGTTAACGATTTTTAAAAGCATCTGATGTTTTATTTAGATTTTCAGTTCAAACGCCACATTGTTTCTAAATGGAACCAGCCCAGCGCCATTCTAACATCAATAATTTTATGCTGCATCTAAAGTATTAATCTTATGGATTTTCTGCAGCAATATAAATGCCTCGGAGGGGACACGAGGTGCAGGTGTTAAGTTCTGCTATCTTAACGTTAAGTGGATGAGGGATTATTATTATGCTGTTTGGCAGTTTCGCTACAGACACAATGACATGACCAGATACAATTTGTTATAAATATTCTGCAGCTTAGTTCAATCTATAACTCTCAACACACTTTTGAATTCCACCAAGAGACTACATGTCTCCCAAATCAGGTCAATAATCCACCTGGTGGGGCTGGACGTGTGTCTATTGACGGTAATTCGTTTCCAGATTCTGAAATTGAACATTATTAATAGCGATGTGGCTTTTGTCATTTAAGAGGCAATGGTGTCTCACTAACAGGATAATAACTGCAGTTTGTTAGACAGCTGTCTTATACGCTACAGACAACTCAGCGAAATGCTCACAGCTAGACTGAATGACTTACAAGAAACATAAAGCTGCTGTTCAATTATCAAGGAAAGTGTAAGAGACCTACTTCTTCTTCGTCTTCTTCTTCTTACCCCCTCCTTCTCATTCGCACCCTTCCCCCTCCTCCTGCTTCTTCTTCCTTTTCTTTTTCCTTTTCTTCTTCTTCGCCCACTTCTGAGAGGGTTGTGGGGGCAGAGTCCTTAAACACTCCTTCCAGCGGGTCCTGTCAAAAGCAACCGTCTCTAACTGACCCAGATGGATCCCCAAGCAAGATCAGCCAAGCTCATTGATGCTTTCGAACCATCTTACTCGGTGTCTGCCCCTGGGTCTCCTATCGGTTGGCTTTGCCCGTAAAATCTGACCAGCCATCTTTCCTGTGACATTCTAACCACTTGTCCATAATATCGGAGCTGTGATCCCTCAATTCGGAGTAGTGACTCTACATGGTGTGACTCTTTGATCTCAATAGACACTTTGGAGAAAACCCATTTTGGCCGCTTGTGTTCACAATTGTATTTTTTTGGTCATTACCTAAAATTCATGACCATAGGTAAGGGTTAGCATGCAAACAGTTTTCATAGAACTGATTTTCATTCCAGCCATGCAGCAATTGGCATCAAACCTATCAAGTGCAAGTCGAAGATCACCTTCTGTCGCGTTGAGCAACACCATCTCATCTGCAAATTCCAGCCGACTGATTTTACACGCACCAGTCATGATACCCACCCAGCTGCGCATGTTAATCCTGTTTATGTAAATAACGAACAGGAGAGATGATAATACACACCCTTGGAGGAGTTTGAATTCTACATTGAATGGTTTCGATTTAGCACCATTTATCCGATCACAAATATTCGGGCATTCCTATAAAGACATCAGGGCAGCAAGAAGCTGACCCTCAATCCCATACTCCTTCACATCCTTCCACAGCAGGTCCCGCTGATAGCGGTCATAAGCCTTCTCAAGGTCGACACATCAAGAATATACTTCTTGGCAATACTCCCGGGATTTCTCGAATACCTGCTCCAGCGTGAATATTTGGTCAGCTGTGCTGCGTTCGTGGCGAAAACCACACTGTTCATCAGTGAGCTTGGACTCGAAAATCTCCCTGCATCTCTTTGCCAGACACTTAGCATAGATGTTACCTGTTAGAAGTGAGTTGTTAACACTAAGGGAGTCGTCACAGTAGCTAACAATATAATATACTGATGGAGAAGACAATATCACTAGGGAAATACTTATATATGTTCCCCATTATGTTTGCTTAGAATATCTCTATCTCAAACAAAAACTACATCCGTAACTCGTATCTAGTATGACATTTTCGTATTTAAAATGTTTCAGAACGCAGAGGCCCTGAAATAACCTACGCTCTAACTACTCTATCAAATCGAGAACTTTATGGCACTATTTACAAGTATAATTTATGTCAGTTTTAATAGGAGTAGAGTTAGTTGTATAATGATAGATGGCCTCATAATTCTTTCAGTTATACGTAAAATAGAAACAACTACGTCAGAGGAGAAATGACAGCAGCCGGGATCAATAGCAGACGGATTGGAATAGTGTAGGAAAAAATGCACAGACATAAAAAAGTGTAATTAGTGTAACCCCCTAAAGGCCTCTAAAGAAAATTGAGTGTTGTTACATTGGTATGTAGGTATTGTTTATAGTCTTCCAGTAAAGTTCCCTTCTACATGGTTCTAAATACTTCTCTTTCTGAAAGATCACCCAGAAGAGTTTGATAGATTGGAAGCTATGACTGAAGACAATTGCTCAAGGTTCCGTGCTGAAGGATCTAATTGACCGGCTAAGGTGGTAACCACATCATTAAATCTGCCCCTCATATCTTGAACAATGATGAATTTGAAAAACAGTTTTGCTACTTTTAGGGAGATGCTGATTTCGAATTTAGGTACAAGACCATCAAATGTTGGGTAAAGGGCAAATTTGTTACATAACTTTATCGGCCCTGGGAGGATGAAAGTCAAATACCAAAATTATACTTTATCCGACGATCTACCGATTTCGACAATCCATCAGCCTTTCCTGGTGAGATATTATCATCTACTAGTTTTACCGTAGTAATGTATAGCATTACCATCGGGCATCTTGGCTTCTCAATATCAGGAGATTTCGAACATGGTTGTCATGTAATTTTCAAGATTAGCAATTGTCAGATTGATATGAGATAATTAAAACGATAAAGTTAATCATACTTAAGTCTTTATCTAAATAGCCTAATTTCATCAGGAGATTACCAAGCGAAACGCCTCCTCGACACATAATTCAACTAACAGAATTCAATTAGATAATTACATGCATAGGTTAAGCAGCTTGTATGGTATGTTGACTAAGCCCAAAGCTTTAAATAACGCTGAACGATGATATACTGTTGAAATAGGTTACAGCTTGGCCGTTGCCTTGCTTTGATTTGGGGAATAATTTCAGATTAGAGCAAAAAGTTAATATAAAGTTATTAATTTATTCTCCGCATCCAGTTGTGAAGAAGATTTGTATTAATGGACTAAATGGCGGTTTCTGAATAGGTGCAATGCCAACAATTTGGGGAGGGAAAAGAAGATTAAATCAACCCCATTGTGTTACAGGTACTTTATTCTATCGACCTTGTATGGATGAAAGACAAAGCAAAGATCGATGGGATTTGAACTGAGAACGTAAAGAGATGTAATCAGTTGTTGTCTGACACTCTACCGATGTAATCAGTTGTTGTCTGACACTCTACCGATGTAATCAGTTGTTGTCTGACACTCTACCGATGAAAATAGTTGTTGTCTGACACTCTACCGATGTAATCAGTTGTTGTCTGACACTCTACCGATGTAGATAGTTGTTGTCTGACACTCTACCGATGTAATCAGTTGTTGTCTGACACTCTACCGATGTAGATAGTTGTTGTCTGACACTCTACCGATGTAATCAGTTGTTGTCTGACACTCTACCGATGTAGATAGTTGTTGTCTGACACTCTACCGATGTAATCAATTGTTGGCTGACACTCTACCGATGTAATCAGTTGTTGTCTGACACTCTACCGATGTAATCAGTTGTTGTCTGACACTCTACCGATGTAATCAGTTGTTGTCTGACACTCTACCGATATTGACATTCAACCGTCCTTCTACGTTTGATAATAATGGTTTCCGAGTTAGGCACAAGGCCAATAATGTTGGGAAAGGAGAGACCCCAGTACGTTACTGGTACTTTACTTTATAGACCCTGTATAGATGAAAGGCAAAGGTAAGCTTGGTGGGATTTGAACTCAGAACGTAAAGGGCCGTAACTATATGTTACGGTGTATTTTATCCGACAATCTACCGACAATGCCAATCGATCGTCCTTGTGGAACTAAAGAACAAGATGTATTGAACAACGAGATCTAGTTTTTATCCTCCCAGTATCCATGAGAGCCATCGATTGTCCATCTATAGGGTTGCAGGAACAGCAAACTATAGTAGTCATATTTCCGTTTGTTATCCTTCGTGGTTTGCCCTAAAATGATGGTCAAAAGTAAAACACCTCTCAATGTTTGTTTGATCTACCGGGGGCACCATGTTGAATAATAACAACTTGTCATATGACCCAGCTGCAACATAAAACATCTCAATATTCGCACATGCACACACGTTAAACATTGTTGCTCATATATATTATTGACATCTAGTCATACACCCATAATGGTTTCTTATGCAGGCACAAGGCCAACAATTTGGGGGGAGGGGAAGTCGATTAAATCGACCCCAGTGCGTGACTGGTACTTTATTTTATCGACTCCGTAAGGATGAAAGGCAAAGATAACCTCGGCAGGATTTGAACTCAGATCATAAAGGGCCCATTCGTTATCATTTACACACACACAAATCGGACCGAGGAAACAATGTTTCCATTGGTCTTCCCAATTGCTAATACTATCTATCGGTCGCAACTCCAGGTAGAAGGAGCAACGTGAAATAAAGTGTCTTGCTCAAGGACATAACGCATCACTCGGTCCATGAATCTAACTGAAAACCTCACGAATCTAATTCTCTGACCATTCAGCCACACCCCTTCACTACACACACCATAGTCGTGTCATATGTATTCCTTTCTCTCTACACACCCATTACATTAGATTCACTATTCTCCCCCACACAGACCAACTAACTTCATATACGTCCATACCCACCCCTCACCCATAATAGTATACCTCATATCCCTCCCATATGTGTCAATTACCCTCCCGTCACCATCTATGTATACCCCAAATCCATCCCACATGTTATCATTACTCTCCCCTCACCCATCTAAGTATACTCCATATCCCTTCCACATGTTACCATTACCCTCGCGTCACCCATCTATGCATACCCCAAATCCCTCCCACATGTGTCAATTACCCTCCTGTCACCCATCTAATTATCCCCCTCCGACATGTTACCAGTACCCTCCCATCACCCATCTAAGTATTCCCCATATCCCTCCCACATGTGTCAAATAACCTCCTGCCACCCATCTAATTATACCCCATACTCCTACCACATGTGTCAATTAACTTCCTCTTACTCATCTAAGTATACCCCATAACCCACCCCCACGTTTTACGAATACCTTCCTCTCACCTATCTAAGTATACTCCATATCCCCCTCCCACATGTATCCATACCCTCCCGCACCATCTATGTATACCCCAAATCCATCCCACATGTTATCATTACCCTCCCCTCACCCATCTAAGTATACCCCTATCCCTCCCACATGTTACAATTACCCTCGCGTCACCCATCTATGCATACCCCAAATCCCTCCCACATGTGTCAATTACCCTCCTGTCACCCATCTAATTATCCCCCTCCGACATGTTACCAGTACCCTCCCATCACCCATCTAAGTATACCCCATATCCCTCCCACATGTGTCAAATAACCTCCTGTCACCCATCTAATTATACCCCATACCCCTACCACATGTGTCAATTAACTTCCTCTTACTCATCTAAGTATACCCCATAACCCACCCCCACGTTTTACGATTACCCTCCTCTCACCCATCTAAGTATACTCCATATCCCCCTCCCACATGTATCCATACCCTCCCCTCACCCATCTATGTATACCCCAAATCCATCCCACATGTGTCAATTACCCTCTTGTCACCCGTCTTCTTACCCGCACCCATATGTTACTATTACCCTCCCCTCACCCGTCTAAGTATAGCCCATAACCCCCATCCTCCCACATGTTAACCTCTACCACCCCATTCCATTGATCTCTACACGGAAATACCAAATTGGAATGTTTGATACTTTCTTTTTTAAATTACATTAACCTGTGTAATTACCATCTACTGCTACTACCACTACCACTACTACTACTACTTCTACTGCTAGCACTACCACTTCTACTACTATTACTACCACCACTACTACTACCACCACTACTATCACCACCCCTACTACGACCACCACCACCACTACTACTACTACTACAACTACTACCACTACCACTACTACCACTACCACTACTACTATTACTACTACTACTGCCACGACCACCACCACTACTACCAATATTACTACTACTACCGCTCCCACTACTACCAATACCACCACCACTACTACTCCTACAACTACCACTACCACTACTACCACCACTACTACTACTACTACTACTGCTACTACTACTACTACTACTACTACCACCACTACCACCACTACTACCACTACTACTACCACCACCACTATCACTACCACCACTACTACTACTACTACTACTACTACTTCAACTACTACTACTACTACTACTACTACTACTACTACTACTACTACCACTACTACTACCACCACTACCACTACCACCACTACTACCACTACCACCACTACTACTACCACCATTACTACCACCACTACTACACACCATCAAACCACCACATGCAATCCACTACTGAGTATTTCTAACGTTCTTCAACAACTGACCCGTTTTATCACGTAAGTGCTCTACACTTTAAAGTTAATGAAGGATTGATAATTCATTAATTATTAGATTTTAATAAAAAATACTTTTCTTGACTTGAGGTAATAGATTGAAAACATTTTTAGGGGAATGTTTTACGATAGATACCAGTCTTTAACCCCTATTTCTCGACAGTCCGTTAAGATATAGCAACAGCGTTTCAAGACAAACAATCAAATGTTTGATTTTATTATACAGATAACCGCGGTTTTAGAGTATCTTACGTACAACAGATGTAGCAAATGCTCTATCAGGCGATGAGTCGCATCCACAGTGAGGCATTGAGCTCACGAATGTCCCAAACAATAGGCTGTATTTATATAATCGTTAATCTGCTAGTCTTAACGATAACCATTCCGATTTTCAAACGATATACCACCCGTTAATTTAACATGTATAACTGTGTTTATTCCACAGTCACGTGTAAATTTAATGTAATTCTCGGGCAGATTCAGTGCACCTCAATCTGATATTTCGAAAATTCCAAGATTATGTGTAGTAAATTCACCCTGGTTGCACATAATTTCAATCTTGAAGGTAACATGCAGAGAAATAGAACCTGTGACTATATGATTGCAAAGTAAACTTCAATCCCACTTGTAAATCTTCCCTGCCTAAACTTCTGGAATAATCTATTGTAATCTGCATAATTAACATTAGCAACACAAATGTTTTAAATCATGTATGGTTTGTTCTTTCTTTTGGAAACCGTAACTCCAGAAGGAATCGTCGGTGCGACGAGAAGGCTAGAAAGGGAGAGAGAGGAAGTGAGAAAGATATATAAAGGAAAACTCGATTTCAAAACTAGACTAGTACTATTTTTATCGACCTAGAATTGATGAAAGGCAAAGTTGACCACGGGGTTTGAACTCAAAGAGAAGAGAGCTGGAACGAATAAGGCAAATCAGTCTTTTTGACGTTCTAACAACTCTTGCCAAATCGCCACTTATGCTTTTACAGTTCTATCTGTATGCTTTGATCAAGATGGAAGCACAGGAAAAAAACGTGACGATAATTTCAATCCTCACACTATCACGTCATAAAGAACTTAAAATTAATTCTGACTGGATTCAGAGCCACATATATCTCCTCGGCACAAAAAATGGTAGAGGAGTGTATTTTCTTTTAACATTATCCGCGATCGGTTTGCAGATGACTTAAATATTTATCGCTAGAATCTGAGAGTGTTAATTAGAACAAGTAACATTAAAGTCTTTAACGAAGATGGCGTCTGGTCGATGACGAACACGAATTAATGTAAAATCACATGATGTTTTTTAAAATAAAGAAAAGGAAATATAATCTTTAATGACGAATTCGAAAATTAAACAAAAATAAAGTAGAAATAAATCTACAAATAAATCATTAAATAAATAAAGTAACATGCAATATTCAATATTGCTGGTCGTATTTGGAGAAATTTCTGCAGACAGAAACATATTTTCTTTCCTTTTATTATGACAAAGTTATTAAAATAGTTTTGCATTTCTAGCAAACATTTGGAAATAAATAAGAGACATGTATTTATATGGATGCTCACGCAATCGTATAGGAATAAATTACTGTATGCATGTATACTGTACGTCATAAACAAGATAGTGTGTAGTAGTACGTAATTTGCTTAGTTTGACATGATAGTATAGAGTTCTCTTAGTTTGATATGGTAGTATAGAGTTCTCTTAGTTTGGTATGGTAGTTTAGAGTTCTGTTACATTGACATGTTAGTAGAGAGCTATGTTAGTGTGACATGAAACTATAGAGTTCTGTTAGTAGTTCTGTTAGATTGACATGATAGTATAGAGTTCTCTAGATGACATGATACTATAGAGTTGTGTTAGTTTGACATGATAGTAGAGAGCTATGTTAGTTTGACATGATAGTATAGAGTTGTGTTAGTTTGACATGATAATATAGAGTTGTGTTAGTTTGACAGGATAGTATAAAGTTGTGTTAGTTTGACATGATAGTATAGAGTTCTCTAGATGACATGATACTATAGAGTTGTGTTAGTTTGACATGATGGTATAGAGTTGTGTTAGTTTGACAAGACAGTATAGAGTTGGGTTAGTTTGACATGATAGTATAGAGATCTGTTAGTTTGACACGATAGTAGATAGTTGTGTTAGTTTGACATGATAGTATAGAGTTGTGTTAGTTTGACATGATAGTATAGAGTTGTGTTAGTTTGACATGATAGTAGAGAGCTATGTTAGTTTGACATGATAGTATAGAGTTGTGTTAGTTTGACATGATAGGGGAGAGCTCTGTTAGTTTCACATGATAGTATACAGTTGTGTTATTTTGACATGATAGTATAGAGTAGTGTTAGTTTGACATGATAGTATAGAGTTGTGTTAGTTTGATATGATAGTATAGAGTTGTGTTATTTGACATGGTAGTAGAGAACTCTATTAGTTTCACCTGATAGTATAGACCTGTTTTAGTTTGACATGATAGTATAGAGTTGTGTTAGTTTGACATGATAGTATAGAGCTGTCTTAGCCTGACATGATAGCATAGAGTTGTGTTAGTTAGACATGTTATCATAGAGATGTGTTAGTTTGAGATGATAGTATAGACCTGTGTTAGTTTGACGTGATAGTATAGAGTTCTCTAGTTAACATGATACTATAGAGTTATGTTAGTTTGACATGATAATATAGAGTTGTGTTACTTTGATGTGATAGTAGAGAGCTCTATTAGTTTGACATGCTGGTATAGACCAGTGTTAGTTTGACATGATAGTATAGAGTTCTCTAGTTGACATGATGCTATAGAGTTGTGTTAGTTTGGCATGACAGTATAGTGTTGTGTTAGTTTGACATGATAGTATATATATCTGTTAGTTTGACACGTTAGTAGAGAGTTGTGTTAGTTTGACATGATAGTATAGAGTTGTGTTAGTTTGACATGATAATAGACAGGTTTGTTAGTTTGACATAATAGTATAGAGTTCTGTTAAGTTGACATGATATTATAGAGTCGTGTTAGTTTGACAGGATAGTATAAAGTTGTGTTAGTTTGACATGATAGTATAGAATTCTCTAGATGACATGATACTATAGAGTTTTGTTAGTTTGACATGATGGTATAGAGTTGTGTTCGTTTGACAAGATAGTATAGAGTTGTGTTAGTTTGACATGATAGTATAGAGTTGTGTTAGTTTGACATGGTAGTAGAGAGCTCTGTTAGTTTCACATGATAGTATAGACCTGTGTCAGTTTGACATGATAGTATAGAGTTGTGTTAGTTTGACATGATAGTATAGAGTTGTGTTAGTTTGACATGATAGTATAGAGTTGTGTTAGTTTGACATGATAATATACAGTTGTGTTAGTTTGACATAATAGAATAGAGTTATGTTAGTTTGACATGATCGCATAGAATCTAGTTAGTTCGACATGATAGTAGGGAGTTGTGTTAGTTTGACATGATAGTATAGAGTTGTGTTAGTTTGACATGATAATATACAGTTGTGTTAGTTTGACATAATAGTATAGAGTTATGTTAGTTTGACATGATCGCATAGCATTTAGTTAGTTCGACATGATAGTAGGGAGTTGTGTTAGTTTGACATGATAGTATAGAGTTGTGTTAGTTTGACATCATAGCATAGAGTTTAGTTAGTTTGACATTCTATTATAGACCTGTCTTAGTTTGACATAATAGCATAGAGTTGTGTTAGTTAGACATGTTATCAGAGATTTCTTAGTTTGACTTAATAGTAGAGAACTGTGTTAGTTTGACATGATAGTATGGAGCTGTGTTAGTTTGACATGATGGTATAGAGTTTAGTTAGTTTGACATTAGAGTATAGACCTGTGTTAGTTTGACAGGATAGAATAGAGTAGTGTTAGTTAGACATGTTATCATAGAGATTTGTTAGTTTGACATGATACTAGAGAGCTGTGTTAGTTTGACACGATAGTAGAGAGTTGTGTTAGTTTCACATGATAGTATAGAGTTGTGTTAGTTTGACATGATGGTATAGAGTAGTGTTAGTTTGATATGATAGTATAGACCTGTGTTAGTTTGACATGATAGTGGAGAGCTCTGTTAGTTTCACATGATAGTATAGAGGTGTGTTAGTTTGACATGATAGTATAGAGTAGTGTTAGTTTGACATGATACTATAGAGTTGTGTTAGTTTGATATGATAGTATAGACCTGTGTTAGTTTGACATGATAGTATAGATGTGTGTTAGTTTGACATGATAGTATAGAACTGTTTAGTTTGACATGATAGTATAGAGTTGTGTTACTTTGACATGATAGTTTAGAGTTGTGTTAGTTTGATACGAAAGTATAGAGTTGTGTTAGTTTGACATGATACTATAGAGTTCTGTTAGTTTGACATAATAGCATAGAGTTTTGTTAGTTTTACATGATAGTAGAGAGCGCTCTTAGTTTGACATGATAGTATAGAGCTGTGCTAGTTTGATATGATAGTATAGAGTTGTGTTAGTTTCACATGATAGTAGAGAATTGTGTTAGTTTGCCATGATAGAATAGAGTTGTGTTAGTTTGACATGATAGTAGAGAATTGTGTTAGTTTGACATGATAGAATAGAGTTGTGTTGGGTTTGACGTGATAGTAGAAAGCTCTATTAGTTGGACATGATAGTATAGAGTTGTATTATTTTGACATGATAGTATAGATTTGTGTTAGTTTGACATGATACTATAGAGTTATGTTAGTAATTTTGTTAGTTTGACATGATAGTATAGAGTTGTGTTAGTTTGACATGATAGTATAGTGCTGTGTTCGTTTGATATGATACTATAGAGTTCTGTTTGTTTGACATGATAATATAGTGCTGTGTTAGTTTGTCATGATACTGTAGATTTCTGTTAGTGTCACATGATAATATAGTGCCATGTTACTTTGACATGTGAGTGCAGAGTTCTGTTAGTTTGACATGCTAATATAGTGCTGTGTTAATTTGACATGATACTATAGAGTTCTGTTAGTCTGGCAAGATAGTATAAAGTTGTGTTAGTTTGACATGATACTATAAAGTCGTGTTAATTTGACATGATACTATAGAGTTGTGTTAATTTGACATGATAGTATAGAGTTGTGTTAGTTTGACATGATACTATAGAGTTCTGTTAGTTTGGCATGATATTATAGAATTGTGTTAGTTTGACACGATACTATCGAGTTGTGTTCGTTTGACATGATAGTATAGAGTTGTGTTAGTTTGACATGATAGTATAGAGTTGTATTAGTTTGACATGATAGTATAGAGTTGTGTCAGTTTGACATGATAGTAGTGAGCTTTTATGTAAATTGAAGTCATTTTCACACTTGCTTCTTAAACATCATGTGTTTACTTTGTGAATAAATGCTATAAAATTATTAATACCAAATATTTTAAAAAACCTTCTGCAAATACACATACACATATATATTATAATACACACATATATATTAACATACACATTAACCTACACACAAATATATTAACATACATACATATTGAAATTGACATACACACGTATATATAAACATATAACGTTTACATACACTCATATATATTAAGAAACACACACACACACAAGTATATTAACATAGACACATACATATTAACATACACATATACATATGAACATCACGGTTACACATTAATATACCCATATATATATATATTAACATACACATATACATACACGCAAATATATTAATATACACATTAATATACACACATATATATATTAAGATATACACATACGCACCAACATAAACGCATCTATATTAAATATACACATATACATATTAACTTACACATATACACATTAAGATATACAGAAAAATTAACATACACATCATCATACACATAACATTAACCTATACACATACACATTAACATATGTACATATATATATTTATATACACACATGCACATATATATATATTAACATACCCACACATTAACATACACATATCTATATATTACATACCCGCACATTAACATACACACATACATGTGTGTTTTGATAGAGTCATATCTGCTATTACAAAACACTCGGATTATTTCTGATTTGATTTGCGTCTTTATTATTTAATCATTCTCTGGTTGGTGTTTATATATTTAGGCGGTAAAATGGCGGAGTTATTAGAACGTCGGATTGAACACTTTGTGACATTCTTTCGAACTCTCTGCTCTCTGTGTTGAAATCTCGCCAAAGTCAACATTGCGTTCATTCTTTCGATTTCGACTTGCATTTATTTTGGACTTAACTGATCCTCAGTGGTCGCAAGTGTAGGATGAATCGTCCTGATGAGGACCAGTTAAGTCCGAAATGCATCGACGGTTGTCGCCCTTGCTTCTGCTGGACACCACCAGAGGGCGTTAGCCCCGGTGTTTCATTTGCATAGCGATGGCTTTATAAAAGTTTACTTGAAAACAAACCGTATTTTTTAGAAATACGAAATGCTAATACATATCTGTATACAGCTATGCCTGAAGCTAAATCCTAACACACACTCTCTCTCTCTCTCTCTCTCTCTCTCTCTATATATATATATATATATATATATATATATATATATATATATATATATATATATATAAGAAGAAATTAAAAGATGGTTAAAGATGTTCCATGTATTTTATTATACGCGTTTCAAAAACAAATATCATCCAGGGACGATATTTGCGTTCTCATCAGATAAAATAGGGAGACATGATATGAGGCTTAAAAAAGACACTTGTGAGCAAGGTAGTGTCTAAACAACATATTTTTATTTCTTCTTATATATACTCCAGTCCAATAAACTGTTGAGTGCTTCTTATCCGATATTTGCATTGCTTTATTGTGCTCCAATAAAACTCACCTCCTACATATATATATATATATATATATATATATATATATATATATATATATATATATGTATATATATATATTGCGTTTGGTTCTGTTTTGGCCACCGCGAAATACGATCTCGCTGAAATTATATTTGTATATATATATATATATGTATGTATGTATATATATATATATATATATATATATATATATATATATATATATATATATATATATATATATATATATATATATATATATATATATATATATATATATATATATATATATATATATATATATATATATATATATATATATATACATGAATATGATAATAGTAACAATTTGCAACACTCTTAATCTAATGAATATATATATATATATATATATTTATATATATAAATATATATATATATAAATATATATATACATATATAAATATATATAGAAATAGAAATATATATACATAAATATATATAGAAATAGAAATATATATATATAAATATATATATATATATACATGAATATGATAATAGTAACAATTTGCAACACTCTTAATCTAATGAATGTATATATATATAAAAATATATATATATATATATATATATATATATATATATATATATATATATATATATATATATATATATATATATATATACGATATTAAACAAATGGAAACAATATTTATGAAACCATAATTATTTCGTTATATATATTTCAGGTATATCATATTAAAAATATGGTATGCCTTCCTCAGACAAAATACAATACATAAGCTGTTTTATAAATAATTTTGACATACCTTATAAATAATGCAACTTCCATTTAAAAAGTTGATTTGGTAGTGAAACTGTTATGAGAGTTATATAGAAAGAAAAACGAAGATGAGAAGAAGAAGATGAAGAGATGTATGTAAATAAAAAAGAAGAAGAAGGTGAAGAGATGTATATAAAGAAAAACAACAGAGCGAGATAGAGAGACAAGGAGATATGGGAGAGAGAAATACATTGATGAAGTGAAAAAACATAGTAGGCAGCTTTTGGACAGATGATCAACGTATATGTGAGGGAAGGGATACAGTTAAACTAGCCGACACATAAATCATCGTAAACCTACTCCAGAAACAGTTGAGTGCTTTTATATCAGTTATAAAATATTTACTCGTTGTAACCCAACAATCTTAAATAAAACTTTTGCATATATATATATATATATATATATATATATATATATATATATATATATATATATATATATATATATATATATATATATATATATATAAATATATATATAAATATAAATATATATACATAAATATATATATAAATATAAATATATATATATATATATATATATATATATATATATATATATATATATATATATATATATATAAATATATATATATATATAAATATATATATATGTATATATATATATATATATATAAATATATATATATATATATATATATATATATATATATATATATATATATATATATATATATATGTATATATGTATATATATATATATAAATATATATATTTATATATATAATTATATATATATATATATATATAAATATATAATATATATATATATATATATCGATATATATATATATATATATATATATATATATATATATATATATATATATATATATATATGTAGATAAATCTACCAAGAGTTTACGGTAGTGTCCAATCCGTATGAAGAACTCAATGTATTCCGGATATCATGGAAAGAAGAGATGTAATGAAAAATCACTTTCGGTGAAAGATAAACGGTATACAGAGTCAAGATAAAATATTAAACAAATAATGAATAAACAATGAAACAGTTCCTTATATTAAACAAAAAAAGTTCATTATTTAACGATCGTTTCTAGGATATATATGTGTTAGAATTGGCATGCATATTCAACAGATCTATGTACAAAATTATACAAAATTATACAAACTATCAAGATTAAATATACATACCAACACATATATACGCCGTCTTCAGAAATAATCATGATTATTTCTGAAGACGGCGTATATATGTGTTGGTATGTATATTTAATCTTGATAGTTTGTATAATTTTGTATAATTTTGTACATAGATCTGTTGAATATGCATGCCAATTCTAACACATATATATCCTAGAAACGATCGTTAAATAATGAACTTTTTTTGTTTAATATAAGGAACTGTTTCATTGTTTATTCATTATTTGTTTAATATTTTATATATATATATATATATATATATATATATATATATATATATATATATATATATATATATATATATATATGTATATATATATATATATATATATATATATATATATATATATATATATATATATATATATATATATATATATATATATATATATATATATATATTTATTTATAAATATATTTATATATATATATATAAATATATATAGAGAAAATTGAGGTTGGTAATGGCACATGGAATATATAAGAGACAGACTACTTTTTTGTGAAAAAACATATAATTTTATAAGGTAAGGAAATAATAAAGGGTATAAAAAATGACCGGTTTCGATGGGTCTGCAAAAGCCATCTTTTCAAATGTTGATTAATATTATGAAAAATTAATAATACGAAGAGTTAAAATTTTAACTCTTCGTATTATTAATTTTTCTTAATGTTAATCAACATTTGAAAAGATGGCTTTTGCAGACCCATCGAAACCGGTCATTTTTTATACCCTTTATTATTTCCTTACCTTATAAAATTATATGTTTTTTCACAAAAAAGTATTCTGCCTCTTATATATTCCATGTATCCATTACCAACCTCAATTTGCTCTATAACCTTCGTTTTGTGTAGAAAATTACACTTTTCATAAATATATATATATATATATATATATATATATATATATATATATATATATATCGATATATATATAAGTTGAAATAAAATGAAAACGAAATTTCATTTCTCACTCTTAGTACGGCACTTACTTAAATGTAAGTATGTGTGTATACGTACATACATATATGTATACAGACGTACAGTAGCATGCATATATATATATATATATACATACAGGTACACATACATATATGCACGCATCAGTTTAGCGGACGCATATTATAACGCCGCTTCGTTCGTTTGTAAACAAACTGAACAGCCTGAATTTTTATGCCGTACGGTGTTAAGGCAACCACGTCACCTTTTTGTTCAACACTGACACAGGAACGATGTACTAGTTTCAAGCTTGTTAGCTATCATCAGCACCGTATACCCTTCTGCCAGATAGTTGAACGTTCGAAAGTATATACTTTTCTTATGAAAATTAACGGCTGAGCAGTCTAATTTGCATATCGAGTGAGTCAAGTATATATGTATATATACATATATATATATATATATATATATATATATATATATATATATATATATATATATATATATATATATGTATATATGTATATATATAAATATATATATATATATATAGATATATATATATATATATATCGATATATATATATATATATAGATATATATATATATATATATATATATATATATATATATATCGATATATATATATATATATATATATTTATATATATATATATAAATATATTTATAACTATATATATATATATATTTATATATATATAGCGGCGATGAATTAGTTTTGCGAGGTTTTTTATATGAAATCGTGTGTCGAAACAGATATTGTTATATTTGGGGAGGGTCATATTTGCGTAATATTGCCAGAATTAATAACAGAACACACTCACTGTTTGGTTGGTTTTCGCTTCTCGCTGTCTTTTATATATATATATCTGCGATCTAACTTACTCGGTCCTCAATGTTGCCATTGACTGACCGGCGGTCAAAAATAATACAGATACAATATAGACAAACACATATATATATAGTTTACATAAATCTTTCGTTGCACATCTGCAACATCGTCAGTGGTGTTATATTCATTGTTCCTCCTGTTGTGTTGTATGTCTACGCCATTTTTTTTTGTTCAGTCTGTCTATATATTTATTTATTTATTTGCTTGTTTGTTTATCTTATTTTATTTTGTCTTCTTTGCGCATGCGTTTGCGTGTGTGTATAGTGTTATGTGTGATGTGTGACTAGTGTGTATAGTGTTGTGTCTGCTGGGTGACTAGTGTGTGTTTATGTGCTTGTGTATGTATTTATTTATCTTATTTTATTTAATTTAATTTACTTATTTATTTATACTTCTCTTAGGTCAGTGTTGTTTGTTTGGGTGTTGTTGTTGTTCCACTCATTCTTTCTGTTTAGCTTTGGTCTTCTAATTTCTATTTCACTGGCCTCTCTGATTTGCCTATCTGCTGGGTCATTCCTATGTTTAGATATTATTCTAATTTCTATGTTGTCTATGTTACCGTCATGATGTTGTCTAGCATGTTCGTATAGTACTGACCCGTTTTTTCGTCCTTTTAGTTCCCCCCAGTGTTGGTCTATCCTTTCACCTATGCTACGAGCTGTCTCACCTATGTATGTTGTTGTCGTGTTTCTGCAAGTACCCTCTGTACATCTTATGCTATAGACTACGTTTCTAGTTTTACAGTTTATCCGGGGGTTCACCTTACATATGATACATTTCCTATTGGTACAGTGGGTTTTCTTAAAAGGGTAGGTTTTGCTGATCAGGGATTTTATGGTGGTTCCTGGCTTTTCTACCACCTTTATTTTTAAGTGGGTCTTTCTCAGGGCCTTTCTACACTGGTTAGCCAATTTCCCTCCAGGGGTGGCGTCCACAAACATGACACTCTGATATCTCTGGTTGTCGTACCATGATGTGGCCTTCCCTATCTTATGTCTAGCCCTATCTAAGCTATTCCATGATTTGCTCCTGTATAGTGGGCAAATTCCTTTCATGTCCAGTTCTATGAGGGTCTTATACTTTTCCATGGCTCCTTCGTATACTCTGACTCTGTCTCTTTGGTTGTAGCCAGAGAACTGCATGCGGTTGATGAAGTGTTGGATGTGTCCTTCCATTTCTGTTGGGTCGCACATGCTGGACACATTCTTCATCACTCGTACCAAATCTGCGATCAGAATATTAAACTTAGCACTACTGGACATTGCTGAGTTTTTGAGTATCAGGTATTTGGAGGCCATGGGTTTAGCATAGTGTGAGTGGAGAATTTGGGCTCTCTCGTCTATAGTGTTAATCCAGAGTTCTGTGTCTAATACAGGTAGTCTATTGTTAGGGTGTTTGGAAGGGAAGTCTATAGTTACAGTTATACTCTGGTGTATGGAATTAGCTATCTGCTGGATGCTTTCCATCGTGCTACGTTCTAAATCAAACTTGTTAGTGCTCTCTAGTGGGGGTGTTCTTATAACTATATTGATATCGTCTACATAACGAGAGTACATGATGAGGTCTATGGAGCTTTCATTAAGGAGATCTTTAAGTCTCCTTTCCCACCATACCATGAAAAGGTTGGCAACATCGCCAGCTATGCTGACGCCGATGGCTGCTCCCTCATTTTGGGTGTAGATTTTCTCATTGAACTTAAATATGTGGCCCTTTAGGGTAGTTTTGATACTAGCCCCTATTGCATGTGCGACCATTTTTCTTACCTGATCAGTGTTTTGGGGGGTCCGTATAGCTTTGGTCCACCCAATCCACCTTCCTATGGGAGTCTTTTTAGCCATTGAGGTTATGGTGGGGGGTCTACCTCTTATAGGTCTACTAGGGCAGAAACATCTAAGGTCATGGCTGTCTAGGTAGTCAGTGTCGTAGGTAAGTCTAAGTAGGAGGCCCAGTTCGTCTGTGTCGACGTCGCAGAACTCCACCTCACTCTCAATGATCATCTCCACACATCTTTTCACAGCAAAATCAATGTTAATGGATGGGTACAGTGACACCACATCCATGCTGCCTATTATGCAGTTGGATAGGCTCCTGTTTTTGTTGCACTCACTGATTCTGCTGAGGAGGTCCTCTGTACTTTCACATACATCTGGGGACATCTTGATTATGGGGCGTATAACCATTGAGAGGAAGTAGGAGATCCTGTAGTTGCTAGCTATATTAGCTCCGCATACAGGTCTTGTTGGTGGTCCTATTGTCGGGTCGTCGACTGTCTTGTGGTCTTTGCGGAGCCCATACAAGGGTGGTATGCCATTGTTAGACGCCTGGAAGTTGTTGGCAGTGCGTCTGCTTGGCTTTAGGATGTCAGTCCACATCATCATGTGAGCGTTGAGGATTTTTTCTCTCCCATCGTGTGTTAGTTGTGCAACTTCGCTCGTGTTGGTGATGTGGGGTTGCATTGCCTCGATGTAGTTCGGCATGCTATCTATTGACATCCTACCAGACTTATCTGTGGGTAGACACACTACCTCACCATCCCTTGTGCGCTGCTTGAGGCTAACCAAGCCTTCTACAGGTTTTATCCCAAGTTGTTGGGCCTCTGGTCTGCTCTGTCTCATAGTGTACCTGTCTACTACTTGTCTAATCTTATTTCTAGCTATGGTGAACTGTGCCTCCGTCTCGTCATCTATTTGTTGTGGTATGCAAACTCTTTTATTAAAGAGTTTGCATACCACAACAAATAAAAGAGTTTGCATACCACAACAAATAGATGACGAGACGGAGGCACAGTTCACCATAGCTAGAAATAAGATTAGACAAGTAGTAGACAGGTACACTATGAGACAGAGCAGACCAGAGGCCCAACAACTTGGGATAAAACCTGTAGAAGGCTTGGTTAGCCTCAAGCAGCGCACAAGGGATGGTGAGGTAGTGTGTCTACCCACAGATAAGTCTGGTAGGATGTCAATAGATAGCATGCCGAACTACATCGAGGCAATGCAACCCCACATCACCAACACGAGCGAAGTTGCACAACTAACACACGATGGGAGAGAAAAAATCCTCAACGCTCACATGATGATGTGGACTGACATCCTAAAGCCAAGCAGACGCACTGCCAACAACTTCCAGGCGTCTAACAATGGCATACCACCCTTGTATGGGCTCCGCAAAGACCACAAGACAGTCGACGACCCGACAATAGGACCACCAACAAGACCTGTATGCGGAGCTAATATAGCTAGCAACTACAGGATCTCCTACTTCCTCTCAATGGTTATACGCCCCATAATCAAGATGTCCCCAGATGTATGTGAAAGTACAGAGGACCTCCTCAGCAGAATCAGTGAGTGCAACAAAAACAGGAGCCTATCCAACTGCATAATAGGCAGCATGGATGTGGTGTCACTGTACCCATCCATTAACATTGATTTTGCTGTGAAAAGATGTGTGGAGATGATCATTGAGAGTGAGGTGGAGTTCTGCGACGTCGACACAGACGAACTGGGCCTCCTACTTAGACTTACCTACGACACTGACTACCTAGACAGCCATGACCTTAGATGTTTCTGCCCTAGTAGACCTATAAGAGGTAGACCCCCCACCATAACCTCAATGGCTAAAAAGACTCCCATAGGAAGGTGGATTGGGTGGACCAAAGCTATACGGACCCCCCAAAACACTGATCAGGTAAGAAAAATGGTCGCACATGCAATAGGGGCTAGTATCAAAACTACCCTAAAGGGCCACATATTTAAGTTCAATGAGAAAATCTACACCCAAAATGAGGGAGCAGCCATCGGCGTCAGCATAGCTGGCGATGTTGCCAACCTTTTCATGGTATGGTGGGAAAGGAGACTTAAAGATCTCCTTAATGAAAGCTCCATAGACCTCATCATGTACTCTCGTTATGTAGACGATATCAATATAGTTATAAGAACACCCCCACTAGAGAGCACTAACAAGTTTGATTTAGAACGTAGCACGATGGAAAGCATCCAGCAGATAGCTAATTCCATACACCAGAGTATAACTGTAACTATAGACTTCCCTTCCAAACACCCTAACAATAGACTACCTGTATTAGACACAGAACTCTGGATTAACACTATAGACGAGAGAGCCCAAATTCTCCACTCACACTATGCTAAACCCATGGCCTCCAAATACCTGATACTCAAAAACTCAGCAATGTCCAGTAGTGCTAAGTTTAATATTCTGATCGCAGATTTGGTACGAGTGATGAAGAATGTGTCCAGCATGTGCGACCCAACAGAAATGGAAGGACACATCCAACACTTCATCAACCGCATGCAGTTCTCTGGCTACAACCAAAGAGACAGAGTCAGAGTATACGAAGGAGCCATGGAAAAGTATAAGACCCTCATAGAACTGGACATGAAAGGAATTTGCCCACTATACAGGAGCAAATCATGGAATAGCTTAGATAGGGCTAGACATAAGATAGGGAAGGCCACATCATGGTACGACAACCAGAGATATCAGAGTGTCATGTTTGTGGACGCCACCCCTGGAGGGAAATTGGCTAACCAGTGTAGAAAGGCCCTGAGAAAGACCCACTTAAAAATAAAGGTGGTAGAAAAGCCAGGAACCACCATAAAATCCCTGATCAGCAAAACCTACCCTTTTAAGAAAACCCACTGTACCAATAGGAAATGTATCATATGTAAGGTGAACCCCCGGATAAACTGTAAAACTAGAAACGTAGTCTATAGCATAAGATGTACAGAGGGTACTTGCAGAAACACGACAACAACATACATAGGTGAGACAGCTCGTAGCATAGGTGAAAGGATAGACCAACACTGGGGGGAACTAAAAGGACGAAAAAACGGGTCAGTACTATACGAACATGCTAGACAACATCATGACGGTAACATAGACAACATAGAAATTAGAATAATATCTAAACATAGGAATGACCCAGCAGATAGGCAAATCAGAGAGGCCAGTGAAATAGAAATTAGAAGACCAAAGCTAAACAGAAAGAATGAGTGGAACAACAACAACACCCAAACAAACAACACTGACCTAAGAGAAGTATAAATAAATAAGTAAATTAAATTAAATAAAATAAGATAAATAAATACATACACAAGCACATAAACACACACTAGTCACCCAGCAGACACAACACTATACACACTAGTCACACATCACACATAACACTATACACACACGCAAACGCATGCGCAAAGAAGACAAAATAAAATAAGATAAACAAACAAGCAAATAAATAAATAAATATATAGACAGACTGAACAAAAAAAAATGGCGTAGACATACAACACAACAGGAGGAACAATGAATATAACACCACTGACGATGTTGCAGATGTGCAACGAAAGATTTATGTAAACTATATATATATGTGTTTGTCTATATTGTATCTGTATTATTTTTGACCGCCGGTCAGTCAATGGCAACATTGAGGACCGAGTAAGTTAGATCGCAGATATATATATATAAAAGACAGCGAGAAGCGAAAACCAACCAAACAGTGAGTGTGTTCTGTTATTAATTCTGGCAATATTACGCAAATATGACCCTCCCCAAATATAACAATATATATATATATATATATATATATTTATATATATATATATATATAAATATATATATATATATAGTTATAAATATATTTATATATATATATATAAATATATATATATATATATATATATATCGATATATATATATATATATATATATATATATATATATATATATATATATATATATATATATATATATATATATATATATATATATATATATATATATATATATCGATACATATATATATATATATATATATATATATATATATATATATATATATATGGATGTATGTATGAGAGTGTGTGCATGATTACACTATTTAATCTCATTATCGGTGGGGTTTGAAATCAGAACTTAAAGTGACGTAACTCTATACTGCAAAGCATGTTGTCCGACGCTCTACCCACCAGTGCGCCTTGGGAGCTAAACAATTATAACAACAGAATGTTTATAAGTGGCATTCTGATTTGATGAGCATCAGGTTATATTATTATTTCATGAATGCTAATGATTTTCACTAGAGATATAACAATGACTTCATTAAATATACTGCCACAACCACAAATAACTCGTTAGAAACGGCCGTAACATGGTGTCAAGTGTACTCCAATTAATTCTCTACTAGAATGAAGGATGCTTTAACTAATTAAATTAATGATATACAATATTTCAGTTAATTTGCAGGAATGTTGTCAGACTCAGTCAGGCTAAAATTCGTTAATATTATTTAGGTGGATTGGCAGTATCGGTAGAGGGTCGGACGCCATACTTTGCAGCAAAGAGCTACGGTCCTTTATGGTCTGAGTTCAAATCCCGCCGAGCTTAACTTTGCGTTTCATCCTTACGGGTTTGATAAAAAAAAGTACCGGCAATACACTGGGATAATTGTTGGCCTTGTGTCAAAAGTAGAAACAATTATTTAGATACCGTATGTATGTATGTATGTATGTATGTATGTATGTATGTATGTATGTATGTATGTATGTATGTATGTATGTATGTATGTATGTATGTATGTATGTATGTATGTATGTATGTATGTATGTATGTATGTATGTATGTATGTATGTATGTATGTATGTATGTATGTATGTATGTATGTATGTATGTATGTATGTATGTATGTATGTATGTATGTATGTATGTATGTATGTATGTATGTATGTATGTATGTATGTATGTATGTATGTATGTATGTATGTATGTATGTATGTATGTATGTATGTATGTATGTATGTATGTATGTATGTATGTATGTATGTATGTATGTATGTATGTATGCATGCATGCATGCATGCATGCATGCATGCATGCATGCATGCATGCATGCATGCATGCATGTATGTATGTATGTATGTATGTATGTATGTATGTATGTATGTATGTATGTATGCATGTGTGTATGCATGTCTGTAAGCATGTATGTATGTAGGTATGTATGTAAGCATGTTTGTATGTATGTATATATGTTCTTCTGGTTTTATAATTTCACAAATGTTTTACCAATAGAGAGAGAGTCGGTTTCTAACATAGACACGAGATTCTCTCATTGGAATTTACACATCAACTAGGTAGATATGTATGTATGCATGCATGTGCAAATATGGATGTTATTGTATGTGTGGATGGGGATGTTTTAGTTGAATATGTGCATGTGTATATACATTGCATCTGTACATGTGTATATGCAGTTATTAGATGCAAAGATTTTGGAATGTTTTACATAATTTTACTGTTCTATTAATGGATTGTAATTGTAATTTCCTAACTAGTTGTGTTCTTACCGTTCCTGTGAAGACTAGCTTCTCAAGATTTGTATTGAGGCAGTTACTAACATGAGCCAATAATCACAGGTATAAATCTGAAGGTGTAATCAGGGTGGAGTATCTGCTGATTTCTCAAAAGTTCTGCATAAATATACTCCTTTTCGCTAATCTTTGATTTTATATTGGCATCTGCTGGGCAGCTAATTTCCACTACTGTGCATGCTTTCTTATCCTCGTCCTATATCATAATATCTGGTCTGTTATGCCTGCATTTTACTGGTGTTTTTACTGGAACATTCCACCAGTACTCTTTCATATTATGTACATGGATGTCTACCACATTGCTGTAGCTTTTAATGTGTTTATTATCGGGGCTATCTTTTTTTACAAACTGCATTGTACAGTGTTTTCGCCACTACATGATGCCTCATAAGTAGATAGTACCGCGATGATATCTTTGGACAGCTGCTGTAGACATGGGTGATATCCTGTATGTTAGTTCTGCAGAGGCTGCACTTGTTATCACATCTAGGTGTTTTGCCTGCATCAATATATATTTTGTAATTCAGGGATTTCGTGTTAATCTCCTGTTCTTGGATTACAAAAGCGTATCCTTCAAAGTGGGAGCCAATATAGCGGTTGTTGGTCCAAGATAGACTACTTTCCTTATCTATATTACCCTCACACTGGGGCTTCCTGGCAACACGTCCATGCTTGACTTTTTGCTGATAAGTATGCAGTTTTTCATCCATGGATTCACTGCGATACTGCTGAGCGACTTCCCTGGGTGTGAGCTTTTGATTATCACACAGGATTATCACACAGGATTATTTCGAGGAGTTCCTTCACAACTCTCATGATCTCATCTGTTTCATGCAGATAGACTTACCCGAGAAACGGGCTCCTACGCTTCGAGGTTCCTATATGTTGTCGGAGAGATATGATGCGACATTCAAATCCTGTCTGGACTGATGTTAGGCCTCTGCCTCCCTGCTTACGTTTCAAGTAAAGGCGGTCTATGTCACTATTGATGTGGAAGTTTCCAGTGTTGTTCAGTATTTGTCGAGTTCCAACATCAACGGCTCGGATTTCCACTATCGTCTAATTGAGTATTCCAAAGTTAGTGTTAGGACAGGGACAGCAAACACATTGTGAGCCACTGTTTTGTTTTGCGCAGAGAGTTCCGATGACCAGATCTTTCTTAATCTGGTGTAGTATTCCCTGGTTACGCGTTCTTTATTACAGATACCATTATAGGATATGTTCTCATCTATCCCCATGTATTTGTAGCAGTCCTCATCAGATATCGGTGAAACAGTTAGACCATTGATGACAATGTTGCTGGACTGGGTTGTTGTTTTTCCCCGCTTTACAGTCATGTATGAGCATTTATCTTGACCAAACTCCATTCCTATGTCCTTTGAGAACGTTGTAACCAGGTCAAGATCTTTCTTCATCCCATCCATGTTTTTGGCATAGAGTTTCAGATCGTCCACTAAGAAGTTATGGGTTAGGTTCGTATTTCTGTCCTCCTGTGAGTCAATGATGTATACCTCACATTTCTTGAGCAGAAAGGACAAGGGGTTTAATGACAAGATTAATAATATAACAGAGAGACTGTCCCCGTGAAATATACCGCTGCAATATTTTATTTTATCAGTGAAAATTGAGTCGTCCCTCTCTGTCTTTAACCTTAGGATAATAGCCCAAGAAGGAGACAGCCTCTTTATGGCTCTGACAATAATGTCTGGGACTTTAGCAAGTTGGAGTGCCTCTATCATCCAAGAGTGGGGAACAGAATCGAAAGCTTTCCTGTAGTCCAGCCAGACTGTGGCCATATTCCTCCTAAGTTGTCGCACCTCTGACATCGCAGTTTTGTTGATTAGGAGTTGTTCAGCACATCCCCAAACCCCTTTCTTTCCAGCTGCTTGTTCATCTGTGATGATGTTATTATTTTTACAGTGATCTTGGAGGAATAGGTTCAGGCAGGCTGTATACATCTTATACATCAGGTTCTGGCATGCAATGGATGGTAGTTTTTTGCCAAGTGGTTGTCTTTGTTCTTGGGGAACAGTAATGTTTGTGCTAATATCAACCATTCTGGTATAAGCGTATCTCCCTTAAGAACTTGTAGGTAGAGGTCAGTAAGATACCTCCGATAGAATATCAGTATGTTGTACCAGTAGCCGACAATCATGTCTCTTCCTGGTGTTTTCTTATCTTGTAGATTTCCTATCACAATCTGAAGGGTACCCTCACTTATTTCGTATATTTTTGTTGTAGTGTAGGAGCAATAGTTCTTTGTATGTATGTAGGAATGTATGTATGTATGTATGTATGTATGTATGTATGTATGTATGTATGTATGTATGTATGTAGGCATGTATGTATGTAGGCATGTATGTATGTAGGTGCTACTGGTAACATGTATCCCAGTACAACCTGTCTCATGGTCCGGTCGTTGGCGACGAAACAGGCAACCCCACCAACGTTACTTGGTGAGGAGGGTGACTTTGGACATCCTGCAGGACTAAAAACAAAACCTGTCAAAGGGTAAAGGAGCTCTTAAGCGTCAATGGCCATCCAAAGTCACCGGGAGAGATGACCCCTTAGCCTTTGTCAAGGCAGAATTCTAGGAGAAGGAAAACTCTGATATAACACCTGCAACTCTGATGGTATCCAATGATGTTGACTTGTTCTTCTTTTTGGTAAATATAATCTTGGTTAAGAGAGTGGCACTGGCTTTGTGCAGTGCCTTTGCTTACTATAAAGGCGTCACAGCACAGGCATTGGTTTATATCTGGAAATCTCTCTGCACTTGTCGTCACATGGTACCATGGGCCCAGCACTATGTGTCAATAATTGTCACAAGTTTATTGTTTGTACCAGAGTTTTCAAGGCGCTGGCTAGACTAAAACGTCACACTTGTTCAGCGCATCGATAGGGGTTCTCCTACATGGATATAAAGTAGTGGCCGTACTCGAAAATGAGTTGGGGGCCACGATGTATGTATGCATGTTTATATGTTTCTCTTAATTTCGAGTCTATATTTGGTGGCAAAGTTGTAAAAGGAAAGAAATTGTCATCCATTGAATCGCAAGAATGTTTTTCAAATGTTGAAGGTGCCAGCTATCGCAGCCATTTGTAGACTATGGATTAGGGCCTGCGCTTTTTGCCCGCAAATCCAAGTTCAGTCATACTTTGGTCCAAGCGGGTCGGTATATAACCTGTAGTTCCAATATTGATGGGTAAGAAGCTAAAGGTGTATCTTGGATACTGGATTTTTAAACTCCTCATCAATGGCCCGTAGATGTCCTCCTTCTCCTGTATTTTTCTGACAACGTTTACATCAAGTGGGCAGCTGATCTCCACAACAGAACACGTTTTCAATATGTGGTCCAAAAACAACAATATCAGGCCGGTTGTGATTTAATTTGGTGGCAGTTTTTATTTTCATGTTCCACTAGTATTCCTTAGTGCCACCTGTCTCAATATATTCTTCCTCGTTTGTTGTTAATTTTGTTTTCCGAAGTGCGTTCCAGATGGTTCTAGCTATCCCATCGTGTCTCATGGGGAGGTAGTAGCGAGATGACATTCTTTCGCAGCCGGCAACAATGCGGCTTACATCCTCGATCTTTGTTTTACATAGCCTACATTTATTGTCAGCTGATGTCCCTCCTCTTTTGTGCAGCAGATATTTGGTAGGGAGTTCTTGTTCTGGTATCGCATAGAGATATCCCCCAAGGTGTGATGTCATAAACTTGTCGGAACTCCATGCCAGGCTTTTGAGTGGTTTATCCCCTCTATGGTCTGTGTTTTACGTCTCAAGTATCCATGCACAACTGTTTCTGTAAATTGGTCAATTCTTTCATCTTGTTTGAACATTGAATAGGATGTATGTATATATGCATGTATGTATGTATGTATGTATGTATGTATGTATGTATGTATGTATGTATGTATGTATGTATGTATGCGTGCCAGGACGCTCGTCAGCGTTACTGGTAACATGTAATCCAGTACAACCGGTGCATATTCGGGTCGTCGGTGATTAAACCGATGTAAATGCATACGAAGTTCAGAGAGTGGAATTGGCCCCGTGCAAAGCCCTTCTTCACTTAAAAAAGCTTCAAGTACAGGCATCGGTTGATATGTGACATTTATTACAATGCCTGGTATTGATGACCATAGGCATGTTCCTACCAGGAGTAAATAGCCACGTCCGTGATACTCATGCTTAAATATAAAGCGATTGCATTACTCGAAATCGAGTTGCAGGCATCATGTTTATATGTATGTAATTAAATGTGTACGTATGTATGCTTGTATAGTCTTGATATAGCTCCTTATACATCCCATGTGCAGCTTGAGTCGAGCAGCATACCTACAAATACCCTACAAGCCCCTCAAATAATCGGGTGATTGCTGTGAACACAGCACGAGAAAGAATAGATTTTCCTCAGATACTACGGACATGCTCCGACCGGACATCGTCCGGGATTGAATCTACTATCACCTTTCATGAGTGCTCTTTCAAAGACACATAGACACCCCCCCCCCACACTTATTTATATATATATATATATATATATATATATATATATATATATATATATATATATATATTTATTAAATAACAGATTAAAGTTTAAGCAAAGAATCGCTGCTTTCACCTTTAAACTTTAATCTGTTATAAATATTTGCTCTACGGTTCTTATATATTTTTTATATATTTATCCTTATCGAGCCCTCTTTGGATTTTAGTCCTCAAATCTATTATTATGACTATATATATACATATATATATATATATATATATATATATATATATATATATATATATATATATATATAATTGTTGTTGGATGCTTAAAGCCTCCGTATGAGGCAGGCCGTATGAACACTCGATGCTTTCATAGAGCAGAGTATGATATCACAGAAAAAAAAAGAATCAGTGTTGCGACGAATGGAATTTATTGGACATATTACAATCGTTTCTCTGGCGACCAGCTCGAGGCACGATCGATTTAATCGTGAGTCAGCTTCGGTCATCAAATCGATCGTGCCTCGAGCTGGTCGCCAGAGAAACGATTGTAATATGTCCAATAAATTCCATTCGTCGCAACACTGAGTGTTTTTTTTCTGTGATATATATATATATATATATATATATATATATATATATATATATAATATAAAACGAAAAATCCGTGTTGCATCTGAACTTAATTTATTGTGTGTTACAATTGTTTCGCCGGCGGACAGCTCGAGACGCGATCATTGTGTGGATCTGTCTCATTCTGGACCCGCAGGTTCGACTGACACGTCTAATAAATTGAGTTCAGATGCATCTCTGTTTTTTCGTTTTCTATTCTATCATACTCTGCTCTGTAAGAGCATAGAGTGCTCAACCGGAATACCGCCTATGGAACCATCTTAGCTACCATCCGACACACACACACACACACACACACATGTATGTATATATATATATATATATATATATATATATATATAAAGGTTTACATATACATAAAGTTATGGTCTAATTGATTTTTTATATGGTTAATTATGCTAATTAGAAGAGGAAATAGTATATATTTTATCTAATAATTCTAAGGACATGATTTATGATATATATATATATATATATATATATATATATATATATATATATATATATATATATATATATATATATATATATATATATATATATATAAACGTTTACATATACATAAAGTTATGGTCTAATTGATTTTTTATTTGGTTAATTATGCTAATTAGAAGAGGAAAAAGTATATATTTTATCTAATAATTCTAAGGACATGATTTATGATATATATATATATATATATATATATATATAGTGACGAAACAAGTCAATTGCATGAACTCATAATCCTTTATTTACTGCTATATATATTTCGACGATAGCCATTGAATGGCTATGACCTCATCAGGCAGTTAGTCAGTTCTTAGATATGCCAGCTCTGTGCTTATGGTGTTGATGGTATCAGAGCCTTGGGTCATATGAGCTTGTTAGGAATAATTTAATGTTGTCAGCAGGAATAGTCTTAATTCTCATTGGTCAGTTTGTAGATGTTAGTAGGGTTGGTATTTGACCTCAAAGAGGCAGGTGGTGTTGTAAAGTTCAAACCGTCAGGCACGATGACAATAGTTCCTTATGACTGATTTTCACAAAAAGTATTCCTGGTCAGATATATATTCAATTGAGTTTTATAGTATGAAATTCGATACTACAGGTCATTCTCAAATTGAGGTATTTATGTGGAGTGGTGCTACTGAAAATTATGGTTAGAATAGAATACTAGAAAATTTACATATAACAAGGCTTATGTTGGTTGACTTGCACATACACTCACACCCATCCCGACAGACACGCACACACATCCACACATATAAATTAAGGAATTAATGTGTGGTGGTAATACTGAAAATTATGGTTAGAGTCAAATACTTAGAAAGTTTAGAAATTTTAGAAATAAAAAGACTTATTTTGGTTGACTTGTACATACACTCACACCTACCCCCTCAGGTGCACACACACCTCTACACACACAAATCCATACAGGTGTGTATATACATATATGTACGTACAAGTGCTTATATATATGTAAACCACAGATGCCCCCAAATCCAAGTATAAAGTGGGTGTTTGAAAAGGGTGTAGAAGTATACATAGATAGTGAACAACTGTTGACACATTATATACAACATATAAATGTCCAGCCACGACACGCTATATTTAATATAATATTTCTATGCATATTCTTCGATATGGCTAACATAAGATAGAGTTTTAAGAATCATAAATATCACTGTCACCGTATTTATATAGCAACGGTGTTATCTTCCATGTCACCGTCTTTATATAACAACGGTGTTATCTTCCATGTTACCGTCTTTATATAAGAACGGTGTTATCTTCCATGTTACCGTCTTTATATAACAACGGTGTTATCTTCCATGTCACCGTCTTTATATAACAACGGTGTTATCTTCCATGTTACCGTCTTTATATAAGAACGGTGTTATCTTCCATGTTACCGTCTTTATATAAGAACGGTGTTATCTTCCATATTACCGTCTTTATATAACAACGGTGTTATCTTCCATGTCACCGTCTTTATATAACAACGGTGTTATCTTCCATATTACCGTCGTTATATAACAACGGTGTTATCTTCCATGTCACCGTCTTTATATAACAATGGTGTTATCTTCCATTTTACCGTCTTTATATAGCAACGGTGTTATCTTCCATGTCACCGTCTTTATATAACAACGGTGTTATCTTCCATGTCACCGTCTTTATATAAGAACGGTGTTATCTTCCATGTCACCGTCTTTATATAACAACGGTGTTATCTTCCATGTCACCGTCTTTATATAACAACGGTGTTATCTTCCATGTTACCGTCTTTATATAAGAACGGTGTTATCTTCCATATTACCGTCTTTATATAACACGGTGTTATCTTCCATGTCACCGTCTTTATATAACAACGGTGTTATCTTCCATTTTACCGTCTTTATATAACAACGGTGTTATCTTCCATCTCACCGTCTTTATATAACAACGGTGTTATCTTCCATGTTACCGTCTTTATATAAGAATAGTGTTATCTTCCATATTACCGTCTTTATATAAGAATAGTGTTATCTTCCATGTCACCGTCTTTATATAACAACGGTGTTATCTTCCATGTTACCCTCTCTATATAAGAATAGTGTTATCTTCCATGTCACCGTCTTTATATAACAACGGTGTTATCTTCCATGTTACCGTCTTTATATAAGAATAGTGTTATCTTCCATGTCACCGTCTTTATATAAGAATAGTGTTATCTTCCATGTCACCGTCTTTATATAACAACGGTGTTATCTTCCATATTACCGTCTTTATATAACAACGGTGTTATCTTCAAAGTGTAATGTGTGTGCAACAATTATATACATCAGCATTTAACCTCACTACTGACGTCATTAGCACTTGGTTCACCTGACCAATATACATTACGAGAGTTGGATGAAACGTCCATAGGCTGAGCTCTGAAAAATTACGTGCATTAATTTCTACTCTTTTTAATCATTGTTCTATTGTTGACACAAGGCCAGCAATTATCCCAGTGCATTACGGGTACTTTATTTTATCGACCCCGTAAGGATGAAAGGCAAAGCTAACCTCGGCAGGATTTGAACTTGTACCTTCTTACGAACAATCACCATAGAGACAGACTGTAAATCAATCCATGTACGTGGGTGACTAAGATACTCTCATGGAAAGACCAAATGATGTATATTTTCAACATATTCCCTAGGAAAAAGTAATGCAGTTCCTAATAAGAAGTGTTGATATTAATGCATTCAAGATTTCACAGCTCTAGCATTAATTGTTTTTGGTCAGCCTATGAACCTTCAGCCAGCCCTCGTATAGGAAACAGTAACCTCAAGAAATGAAGGATTGTAATGAGGTATCTCTGGAGTTTAACAGATTAAACAACCTCCGCGATTTTGCTTAGTAATTATATACTGAAGTTTTTAAATATTCCACACCCCGCACATGAAAATCTGCTCCATAGATAATTACGAATGTATACCTGTGTTAAGGTTCGGTCTTTTAACTGAGTATAACTGACTATTATTTGTATATATTGATATAAAGGTCACTCCCAGGGAAGGTCACATGCTCATACAATATATCAAACTGAATTATGACTGGTGCTCATACTACGTGCCAAAAACACATTAACGATCTAACAACACACATTAAGACCTATGGTTTCTACAGAATATTAACCAAGATTGTCATACGAGACTATATTCCCTTAGGTCGAAACATCAAAAGACTGAAGAGACGAATGTCCTGAGATTTATAGACTTGTTTCTCAGCACCGAATAGAATCAATATCTTAAATAACCTGGAGACCAAAAAAGAATTGAACAAATTTATTATCTGTCGCAGGATGGTGTCTTTTCTTGAAAAGTGAATTACTGCAGGTTTTAGATGAGACTAGACCACCCGTGGCCCGTTGGGTCACGGTCACATCAAAATAGTTTTTTTAAAATCATGTTCACTTAAAAATAATTTTTAAATAATTAGAATATACACAGACATGTATATAATGTGAAATGAAACTGGAAGGCCCATATATATATATATATGAATGTGTGTTTCTATACATATATATATATGTGTGTGTGTGTGTGTGTATGTAGGTGTCTGTGATCTATATACACCGGTCATAGACACACACACACATACACACTCATATATGCACACACTCATATATATTATATATATATATACACCACCACCACCAGCTCACTCTTTTACAATCTCTTTCCTTTCTCCTCTCTCTATGTCTCTCTTTCAATTTACTCTCTCACAACCACTATCTCTTTCTCTCTATTTTCCCTTTCTCTCTATCTTTCTCCCTCTCTCTATTTATGAAGGTACCCGGAAAAACCCCATATTTCGCGAACCCGTGTTTCGATTTACGCGAAACTTGTTTTATTTCAGTTGTATTCCCATTTCAGCGTCAACTTCCTTTTAAAATATTTTCCCATTATGCGCCATTTTGGCTGTATTACGTTACAGATAAGCAAGCAATAACAGACTATTAGTATTATATAGATGAGATTTGGAGAGTTATTAACCAGAGGGCAAATATTACACAGAAAGACAATTAAGATTTCCCAGGACTTTATTGTAATCTGGTAACGTAATTTCTCCAAGCCGCGTTCACTGGTCAAATACAAACACTGTGCCGATAAACTCACAGACGTCGTGGTTTATCTACAAGATTTTCTGGCTGAGTGTAAAACATATTTATAAACAAGTTACGATTACAGTTATACAATTGTCAACTCTCTCGGTTGTCCGTATTCCTTTGTCTGTCACAAATTCTGTACTAAATATATGTGTTTCTTTCAGACTTGATTGTACCTACGTTGATTTCCTTGCAGAATAAAACTACATCGTGCTAACATATCTGTGTAGGACGGGGTACTGAAATATACATAGGCTTCATACAACCACAGGCTGTGAACTACCTCCGACTATAGGCTCTGCGCTTCTTCCGACTATAGGGTGTGCACATCTAACGACCATAGGTTGTGCACCTCTAACGACCAATTAATGAAAACTCCAAATACTTTCCCCTCAATATACGAAGAACAGAACATTTCTGACTGTTTTACACGACAATTTCATATCTAATTAAACAGAATTCCTAAGGTTGTCAACACATGGGAAAGATTCGTCTAATTTGAATAAAATAATGAATATCAGGATATCTATTTTATATTGAAACACGAATAAAAGTTTTGTCTCTGACCACATATGCTGCTTCGGTCGTGTCTATGTTCCAGTAGCTTTTGTAAACAACCGTCAAAGATCATTCATGTTCATTTATCTTTATTTCACATTAATTTTTCTGAATCGTACCTACGTCAATATCACGCTTATTAATCAAACATTCCGCCATTTTACCATCGTCTAGACGTCCGAATAACATCTTTCCCTTTAAACAAAACTTTGTGAAATTCAATAAAACCTAATACACTAATCGCTTAGATGTTTATTTGTTCGTTTAAATCTATTTAAAATACTGACTGTGTATAAATACGAAAAGATAATCGTTTAGGTTTTTCAGGTGGTTAAACTGTCCTCTATAATTACAAGTCAGGTAAACGTTGATGGATTTAGCGAGTCTATAAATTCTGAAATATAATTGAGGGAAGAAAAACTGATTCCAGCGATGCTGTATTATCTGTGGCTGTCTGTATAAACAACAAGTTTACTTAATTCGCGTTTAGTTGTTTATAACGTGTATATATAAAGGATCGATCGACTTTCGTCAAATAGGACTTAGGAAACAATGTTTCCGTTGGTCTTTCCAGTTGCTAGTACTATCTATCGGTGGCAACTCCAGGTAGAAGTAGAAGGAGCAACGTGTAATAAAGTGTCTTTCTCAAGGATATAACGCATCGCCCGGTCCAGGAATCGAACTCAGAATCTCAAGATTGCGAATCTAATTCCCTAACTACTCAGCCACACGCCTTCACTATGTATATATATATATATATATATATATATATATATATATATATATTTATATATATATATATATATATTTATATATATATATATATATATATATATATATATATATATATATATATATATATATATATATATATATATATATATATATATATATATATATATATATATGTATATGTATATATATATAAGTTGAAAAAAAATGAAAACGAAATTTCATTTCTCACTCTTAGTATGGCACTTACTTAAATGTAAGTATGTATGTATACGTACATACATATATGTATACAGACGTACAGCAGCGTGCATATATATATATATATATATATATATATACACATATATACACATATGCATACAGGTGCACATACATATATGCACGCATCAGTTTAGCCGACGTTTATTATAACGCCTGCTTTGTTCGTTTGTTTGTCAACAAATCGAACAGCCTGAATTTATGCCATACGGTGTTGACAAACAAACGAACAAAGCAGGCGTTATAATAAACGTCGGCTAAACTGATGCGTGCATATATGTATGTGTACCTGTATGCATATGTGTATATATGTGTATATATATATATATATATATATATATATATATATATATATATATATATATATATATATATATGCATGCTACTGTACGTCTGTATACATATATGTATGTACGTATACATACATACTTACATTTAAGTAAGTGCCATACTAAGAGTGAGAAATGAAATTTCGTTTTCATTTTTGTTCAACTTATCGTTTTCGGTATGCCTGACCGATTTAACTCACTCAATATGCAAATTAGGCTGCTCAGCCGTTAATTTTCATAAGGAAAGTATATACATTCGAAAGTTCAACTATCTGGCAGATGGGTAAACGGTGCTGATGATAGCTAACAAGCTTGAAACTAGTACATCGTTCCTGTGTCAGTGTTGAGCAAAAAGGTGACGTGGTTGCCTTCACACCGTATGGCATAAATTCAGGCTGTTCGGTTTGTTGACAAACAAACGAACAAAGCAGGCGTTAAAATAAACGTCGGCTAAACTGATGCGTGCATATATGTATGTGTACCTGTATGCATATGTGTATATATGTGTATATATATATATATATATATATATATATATATATATATATATGCATGCTACTGTACGTCTGTATACATATATGTATGTACGTATACATACATACTTACATTTATATATATATATATATATTGTTATACTTTGGGAGGGTCATGTTTCTAAACAGATTCAGAAACGAAATATATATATATGTATATATATATATATATACGGATTAACAAATAATAGTTAAATGCAGTCCACTTAGGTGAAGTCCAGTTATGGTATTCCAGGTAATGGATGATATTAACGCTTGGCTTGGTTTGACTCAACAAGGCGTTTTCATAGTGATGCTGCGGGTATGCCGTAATTCCTATGTTGTAAACACTTGGAGTAATAATAAATCAGGAAAGAAGGTTTACATGGTTTGCTATACAAAAAAGTTTTTAATCTCATAGCTTACATTTGTTTCACTGAACTGGTATGTCTAGAGATCGGTATTCGCTTAATTTTGCGTTACTCGATCGCCAATACAGAATTATAACCAGTCAGATCTTCGGAGCATGAGAGAATGAAGAAAATACACAGGCAAGAAAAGAAAAGAAAATACAGGCTACTATATGAAGTAGTAATGGCATTCAATCAGAACAATAACAACAATTACAACAATGCTATCAATAAATTATTTAAGGAGACCCTGACATTACTTAGGTGGGGGGTATATAATGTATCTAATGTTACGGCGTGTAAAACTAGCTGTCATAAGGCAAAATGAAGCGTTGGCATGTACAAAGTATCGTAGTGTATATCAATTTTAAATTATAAAGATAAGCTAGTTTTTACAGTCTTTCTCTTCATCTTCAACAGTATAAATGAGTGGGACCACTGTCAAAGCTAAATAGTTGTTGAGTTAATACAGAGGTTAACGAATTAATATACGCATATATTTACGGACACACACACACACACACACACACACACACACACACACACACACACACACACACACACACACACACACACACACACACACACACACACACATATATATATATATATATATACACATATATACACATGCACGTGTACATAGACACATACATACACATCAATATACACTCGTACAAAAATATACATACATGCAAAGAGATAAGCGTGCTAATTGTAATTATGGCAAAAAGAAGGTAAAGTAACATTGTAGTAGTGAAATGAGAAAAACTAGGATTTAGGATCAAATGATGGCAGCAGCTGAGAAGGAGTAAGATTGTTGGTAGATGAGGTACTTACAGACAATTGTGTGGTATAGACTTGTGAAGTATATAGTATACTTAATCAATATATTTCTGTGGGTAGTTGGTATCCTAATTTAAAGCTATGTTATGTTGGTTCGATTTACGGAGGTTTGAATCTTATGAATTTAGTGGCTATTCTATGTCTGCAGAAGATAGATCTTTGTAACTTATTGTTAAGTAGCCTTTTAACATTTCTAAGGTTATACAATAGCTCAAGATCACATAGCCCGCAATGGGACATCCCTGTACTATAGGTTTTAGAAGCCGACAACTTCGACCAGTTGATACTGTAGTTAGTGTTGCTGTCCTTCAATTCCCATATTTTTTTGGCGAGGGTTGTGGAACCCATAAGTGCACGGTTTTTCATTGAGTGCCTGTGCACATACCATCTTTTCTTAAAAGAACCCGCGGTGGATCCTATGTAATTCCAGGTGGAGTTACCCGAGATGACAGTGCACATGTACACCAGGCTCGAATCGAGACATCTGTTCGCCAATGGGCACCTATCTGGGAGGTGACAGTTACAGTTTGAGGCGCTATTTTGTGCAGCTTTTACATTCCTGTTTAGTACTCTGTTATAAGTGGGTTGTGATATATGCCCAATGGGGTTTTGCTGCTGCGCGTTTGTATGCGCTTGTGGTTGTGATGTTGTGATGAGTTTGTGCTTATGTATAGGTGCAATTGATTTACTAGAGGTATTTCTGTGGTTGATCTTGCGTATGTGTGATTCTATGTTAGCTGCTGTTGAGAATGAGAGTTTGATAGTAGATCTATTGAGTATTTTGTGATATCTATGCGAGATAGGGAAGTGTTTATCTATTAGTTTAAAGAATGTAGAGGGCAGTCTAGTTTTTATAGAGGAGTTGAATATTGGGTTGAACCATAGGTATTTTCTTTGTCTGTTTCTTCCATTGTTTCTTGGGTTTACGTTTTTAGTGTTTTGGCCGTTTACTCCAGTTGTTACATGTCTAACCCTATGTCTAGTCAAGCTATTCCTATTATTATGTGAGCGGTTGGAGTAGTAATTACTAGGATTGTTTATGTTGTCCTTATTCACTATATACTGTAGTTTATCTTTATGACCGGCCCTACTTAATGCTGCATTATAATAGTCAGCATGCTCGTTAAAGATTTCTAGGTTTGAGGATAAGCGGGATATTCGGAGGGATATACTACGTGCTATGGATTTAATTATGGATTTGGGGTGATTTGAGTTGTAACTAATGTAGGCAAGATTTTCATTATTTTTGTGGAAAGGTTCTATTAGTCCAGTATTTAGATTTAGAGTTACATCTAGAAAATTTACCTTCTTATGGTTTAGTTCGTAGGTAATACTTAGGCCTAGTTTTTTGAAGAATATTCTAATATTTTTCCTTAGTCTTTCCATGCTCTGGTTGTTTAGGTTCCTAGCTATAAGTAACGTGTCGTCCCTATAAATTCCTCCTTGGAGGTTACTGAATTCCTTATGTAGGTTGTGTGCTATGAATAGCCCCACGATATCTGTGATTTGCGCAGAATCATTTGATCCCATTGTTATATCGAAGCTATTTATTCTATCCTTTCTTACCCAGTAGTTATTTTCAAATTTTATGATAGTCCTTCTAGCCGCTATTATTATTTCAATTTCATCATGGGTAAGATCAGAGTTATTTTGGGCAAATATAAGCGCCTTATCTAGGGTAGCTGGGGATATGGATGCATAATAGTCGTCTATATCAAATTGTATGAAGTTACACGTCTCCCTATTTTGTATTTTATTGAACCATTTAATTGCCTCGTTAGTGTTGCCCCATAAATTGATTTCTAGTTTACCCTTTATTTGTGCGATTACCCTATCTAGAATGTTCTTGCTAATTTTACCTATGTCTGACTTGGATGGGCATATTAATCTAATGGTGGGATTAGTTTCAAAGTTATTTTTGTGATACTTCAGGTTAAATGTAGGGTTGCACGGGGTTAGCGGTTCGGTCCTATCTGAAATTCCGAGTTTATTAACTATCTTGAGGCCCTCCATGTTAATGCTGGTGAGTGTAGATTCATTTGTTTTTTATATTTTTTATGTAGTTCACGCTGAATAAAGTTATTGTATGTGTTAATGTCCATAGAGTATACGTTTGATGTTTTGTCTGCTTTTACTATGATACCGTTAGTGTCTTTTAGTTTTTTAAGTAATGTATTTAAGTCATTTTGCAATTTGTTGTGATTTGTTCTTTTTTTAAATTTAGTTTCACTTATCATGTTCATAAGGTCTAGCTCGAAGGCATCGAGTGCGGGGTTGTTTGGCGGGTTTTTGCAGGATTTAAACCCGTAATTCTCCTTGGAAAATTCCCTTACGTTGGTATTCGGTCCCTTATCGAAATGGTAAGCTTTCCATCGGACCCTGCGGATCTACCAACAATCTTACTCCTTCTCAGCTGCTGCCATCATTTGATCCTAAATCCTAGTTTTTCTCCTTTCACTACTACAATGTTACTTTACCTTCTTTTTGTCATAATTACAATTAGCACGCTTATCTCTTTGCATGTATGTATATTTTTGTACGAGTGTATATTGATGTGTATGTATGTGTCTATGTACACATGCATGTGTATATATGTGTATATATATATATATATGTGTGTGTGTATGTGTGTGTGTGTGTGTGTGTGTGTGTGTGTGTGTGTGTGTGTGTGTGTGTATGTGTGTGTGTGTGTGCGTAAATATATACGTATATTAATTCGTTAACCTCTGTATTAACTCAACAACTATTTAGCTTTGACAGTGGTCCCACTCATGTATACTGTTGAAGATGAAGAGAAAGACTGTAAAAACTAGCTTATCTTTATAATTTAAAATTGATATACACTACGATACTTTGTACATGCCAACGCTTCATTGTGCCTTATGACAGCTAGTTTTACACGCCGTAACATTAGATACATTATATACCCCCCACCTAAGTAATGT
>OZ024753.1:19598285-19603285 GCA_964016885.1 Eledone cirrhosa | reverse complement strand
ATATATATATATATATAATTGTGTGTAGAGTTTATATTTAATTTGTTGGGATACAACAAGCAAATTAATTTTGGAACTGATATAAAGCACTCAAAAGATTATTTGAGTAAATATGCAATATATTAACAAATCTCCCGGAGATTGCAGCCAGAATGGTGTGATTTTTTCAGGGTATGTCAATATTTATTTATAAAGCTAACCTATATTATATTTTATCTGATGAAAGCCCACCATAATTTGCATTGGTGGCCCTTGAAATATGTATAATGAAATAAATATGGTTTTATAAATATAGTTTCCATTTGTTAATACATTGTATATATATATATATATATATATATATATATATATATATATATTTATATATATATATATATATATGCACACATATATATGTATATATATGTATATATATGTATATATATATATATATATACGCTAAAACAACGCGACGTGCTGTGGCCAGCGGTGCCGAATGGACGCCTGACAGACAGGTCGGTCAAGGTGATCTGGGTGTTATCATATATATATAGACACAACTCGCGAATATACACACACACACACCCACACATATATATATATATATATACTTGTGTGTGTGTGTTAGTGTGTTGTGTACTCTCAAGGTGTGGGTTTGCTTTTCTTTAGTTGTAGTTAATTGTTTTTACTTTTGGCACAAGGCCAGAAATTTCCAGTGCATTACTGGTACTTTATTTTATCGAGCCCGTAAGGATGAAAGGCAAAGTTAACCTCGACAGGATTTAAGTTAATATCAGTAAATTATATCCGCTATTGTGATGTGAAGCTGGTATTGCAGGGTGGAATAAATTTATTTATTCTCTCTTTTGGCCTGTAACATATTTCATGAACATAACTATATGTTAATCAACTGATGAAAGTGAAACGACCTTCTATTGAAATAAAGGTGATATTCTATGAAATAGATGTAAATTGACGGTATATATCTAACAAAGTAAGCCATATTTACTATAATGTCTGACAATGTCATGTCTCAGTCAAAACAGTTGTACATTAATCGCTCTACAATAGACACAATAGTAGTTATGGTAATTTCGCTGCACTCTATATTGCATGGCATTTATGTTCACAATGACCATGTCTTTTGTATCGTCTGTAATCTCTAAAACATGAGGTCATCGCACGCAATCACAAAGACATTCCTACACGTACATCTCTCTCTCTCTCACTCTCTCTCCTTCAATCTTTCTTGGTATATATATATATATACATACTTCGCATTTTCCTCGTTTTATATATATATATATATAATTATTTCTACTTTTGGCACAAGGTCGACAATTATCCCAATGCATTACTGGTACTTTATTTTATCGACCTCGTAAGGATGAAAGGCAAAGTTAACCTCGGCGGAATTTTAACTCAGACCATAAAAGGCCGTAACTCTTTGCTGCAAAGCATGGCGTCCGACCTTCTACCGATACTGCCAATCCACCGCCCATTATATATATATATATATATATATATATATATATATATATATATATAATTGTTTCTACTTTAGCCACAAGGCCAGCAATTACCCAGTGCATTACTGGTACTTTATGTTATCAACCCCGTAATGATGAAAGGCAAATTCAACCTCGGCGGGATTTGAACTCAGATCGTAAAGGGACGTAACTATGCTGGAAAGCATGGCGTCCGACCCTCTACCGATACTGCCAATCCACCGCCCTATATATATATATATAATGGCGATGGATTGGCAGTATCGCTAGAGGGTCGGACGCCATGCTTTGACGCATAGAGTTACGGCCCTTGCCATTCTGAGTTCAAATCCCGCCGAGGTTAACTTTGCCTTTCATCCTTACGGGGTCGATAAAATAAAGTACCAGTAATGCACTGGGTAATTGCTGGCAGTGTGCCAAAACGTAGAAACAATTATATATATATATAAGAAAAAAAGACTTTCTATTGAAATAAAGAAATTAGAGATATGTATATCTCTTTATTTCAATAGAAAGTCAGAATTTTGACACCGCAGGACATCAACCATACTCAGTGAACCAGACAATTCACTCCATCCCGTTTTTCTTGAACATTATCTTTTGTTTGGCACAACATTCTCTATATGACTACAAAAAAAATTCCCAAATACGGGCGTGAAATTTAATGTACGTGACAGTCATAATTTCATTTATAACCAATTTCATTTATAACCAATCAAATTACATTTATAAAGAAAGCCTTCGTGAGCCACATTTTTTAAGTAAAAACAAAATCAAACATAAACTGGCGCGAAAGCTGATGTGCTTATTCACGTGACTGCATCAACCAACCAAATTTCACTCATATATGAAAAAACAATCTGAGCCCCCCTTTTTTTGAAGGCAAATATAATAAGAACTTGTAACGCGAACTGGCGCGAAATTTAATATACTTATTCACATGACATTCATTAACCAACCAAAATACATTTCTAAAAATCTAGCATTTCCAGCCACTTTTTTCCATATAAAAAAGAAGTAACATTCGAACCCCAACCAGATGCGAGTAAAACCACAAAACCTCCATCTCAATTCTATTTTTGAAAAGCAAAAGGACTGCGAAACCGGTAAAGAACCAAATAAATATATATTTTTATAAAAAAAAGACTCCAGTTGCATTTTCAATTTCATTTTTTTTCCTTATACTTTCACTCGTGTAGGAATCTTCGATTTTTTTCATTATGTAAATAAACCTCACCTGTTAAAAGAAGTAGTGAGGTTAAAGATAACTTTAGTTAAATGAGCTGCAAGAGCGAAATACAATTATGAAATTCTTTGTAGTAAATATCTAATTATAGGTTAACTAAAATAAAAAAAAATGTTTACAAATTAATCATAATGAATTGTAAAATATAAGAGTGAGGTATATATTAATTAAGTTTATAATATTTGAAGGTTTTTCTAATTCTATGATTGCTTGATATAAATAACTCTTGTCGGTTATTTAATAGGATATCATTAGATTTCATGATTTCAAATAGTTTTTTGGATCATAACCTACACTCATATCTGCTATTTTGATAAGGAGTGGCCCTTTTGAGCACGCTCCAGGTCATATTGTAATCAATATCCGTCTTTCTATAATTATTAATTCCTTCTGCCAAGGAGGTTGTATTAGCTAATGTGGCATTTTTAAAACTGTTTGTGGGTATTAAATCTTACTTTAAATTGGTTAGACATAGCTCCTATATAGGATTGAGTGGAGTCCTTAGTCCTAATTACACATTTATGGACTATGTTATTAATAAGACAATTTCCCTTTAATGGGCAATTTCTTTTGATTCTACAGTCGCAGCCATTCGTAAATATTGTATCAGGAGATTTAATTGTGTTAGCTATAGTGGTATTAGTGTTACTATTTTCCTTAATGTATGGTTTTCATTAGATTAGTATGGTTATACAGGTTGCTGGCGGGCGATAGTTTAGGGGATGTGGAGCTAGTAGAGTTCTGTTTGTATTTGAGATTATTAGTCAAGACTGGTGTGGAGTTTGCCGGACCTATTAGAAGAAGAAGGTGGATTGTTTTGGTTTATTTTAGTATTATTATGGTTGGTTTGATGTGTTGCTGGTATATTTATGGTTGTTTTTTTTTACACTTATATGAGTTGTAAGCACTTATATTCTGTTGTATATTCTTGGTAGTGGAGTAGAAACATTTGACAGTAGATCTATTTAAAATGTGATGGTATTTATGGTTTGGTGGGAAATTTTTCTCTAGGATAGCAAATCATTATTTAGGGATATAGTCTTTAATCTGTAGATTAAATGGAGCATTATACCAAGTAACCCGTCTATTATGATTCCGACATTGTTTCTTATATTTATATCATGTATCGGGAGGTTTACTGAAAGAGTTACTATTAGTGATTTTATTATATATAGGTTTAGTTAGATTAATTGATGTTTTAGTCTGATTACTAGGAATTTTGTTAGTTATGTTGTTGACATATGTTAGAGTATTAGGGTGAATGGTTTTTTGAAAGTCATTATCTTTTATGTGAGAAGAGGTAGAGAAATTAAGTTTTGGGTTGGTGTTTTTAGGTGTAGTATGAGTGGCATTTAGGTGTAGATTTTTCATTTGGTGTTTGTTGGTAATATTAGGTTGTATGTTTGAAATATTATTGGTGCAAGGTATATAGACTAATTTGTTCTTATGGCTACTTCTAGCTAAAACTTCATTATAAAAGGGTGCGTTTTTATCGAATACATCATGATTTGATGAAATGTGAGAGATTCTGAATGAGATATTATATACTACGTTTTTAAGGATATATCTAGGGTGATTAGATTGTGAGTGTATGTAATGCAAGTTGTGGTTAGGTTTATGGTAAGGTTGGTAGATAGGTCCATAATTATATCTAGGAAATTGACTATTTTACTGGTGTTTTCAAATGTAATAGTGAGATTATAATAGTCTTTGAGGAAAGTTCTAATAAGTTTTTTATTTCTTTCAATTTCTGATAGGCTAAGATTAGTGGATAGAAGAAGACAGTAATCACGATTTAAACCACTTTTAAGGTTGGGAAAAGTTGAAGTAATGTTAAATAGATGAAAAAGGCCCACAATATCGGTAATTTTGGCAGAATCACTAGAGCCAATAGTTATGTCGAAGAGATTACTATAAGTATTTCTGGTCCAATACTCAACAAGGAAAAAGACTTAAATATCTGTGTGTACACATCAAATTCAAATCTGTGACTAACTATTAGCAGGTGTTGCATTTAATACAAACACACGGAAGATTAATCAATTTATAAGGTATCTATTTTTAAAGTTCTAGTTAAACTCTAATTAGTTACCCACATAGCTGTGTGTGCTTATACACTTTTACAGATTATCCCCTGTGATTGTTTCATATGTTTATTTGAGATATAGATATATGTCAATCAATTTCTAGTTGATATAAAATGCTCGGATCTATTCATTGGAATCTTAGAGCATACTTTACAGTTGATATGGCGCATGTTTCTCTGA
>OZ024753.1:19510785-19593285 GCA_964016885.1 Eledone cirrhosa | reverse complement strand
AATTTTATGAAGCCGGCTCTACAGGGGTCTAACACCACTGTTATAAATAGTTAGTAATCAGCCAATGCTATCTTACAATGACAGGTTAATAAGTTGAGAACAAAAATACTAAAATACTACTACAAAAATACTAATACAAGATATTAATTCAAAATACTAATACAAAATACTAATACAAAAGTAACACTAAGAAACTTAGAAACCACAGAAATGGAGCAGCAACCAGAAATAAAACAATTTACTGGGGTCTAACACATCTGCATTAAAAAGCGTAATCGGCCAATTCTATCTTAAAATTTGGAGGGTGGGGGTACTGAGGCAACAGAGGACCGATGGGCTGCATCGAGGTAGGCGAAAAGGTGAAAATAAGACAGGGAAGGAGTTCTGGGGTGGAGGGACTAGGAAGAGATGGGGGGAAGAAGGAAATATAGAGGGAAAGAAAACATGAATTTGAACTTCGAAACCTAAATATGTTTTGCAACGATGGTATAAAAATTGAAATATAAAAAAATTGAAATATACAAAGTGAAATATTCAAATCTTCTGTGCTTATCAACAGGAATCCAGTAAAATTAGTACATTTCGCCTCCAAAAATTTTGCAGGACTGATTCACACGTGGTATAATCAGCTATACGAGCCATCCCATAGTCCCGGTGCTAGAAATAACAGCCGTTTATATCGGATTAAAAATTAGGTTTCGAAGTTCAAATTCATCTACGGAGCAGGTTTGGATTTTGAAATTTAAATTTGTCCAGGAAGCACGGCTTTTGCCAATATAAGCTTGTCTTTATTGACTTATATCGAGACAGACAAATTGTATTCATTTTAATTAGTTTATTTCATTCTAGCTAATTGTGTCTCTTACAATACAAACACGTATGTGTTTATCATATATTAATATGTGGATTGGCAGTATTGGTAGAGGGTCGGACGCCATGCTTTCCAGCATAGTTACGTCCCTTTACGATCTGAGTTCAAATCCCGCCGAGGTTGACTTTGCCTTTCATCCTTACGGGTAGATAAAATAAAGTACCAGTAATGCACTGGGTAATTGCTGGCCTTGTGCCTAAAGTAGAAACAATTAATATATATTAACTTGTATTTCACTGCTCGGAAATGCTTCTTTCTTTGAGCTGATTAATTGTAAATGACTTTAAGTTTAAACTCTAAATATAATATAATATTATTGCTCCTTAACCGTAGAATAATTTTTAATCCCATATAAACGGCTGTTATTTCTAGCACCGGGAGTATGGGATGGCTAGTATAGCTGATTATACCACGTGTGAATCAGTCCTGCAAAATTTTTGGAGGTGAAATGTACTAATTTTACTGGATTCCTGTTGATAAGAACAGAAGATTTGAATAGTTCACTTTGTATATTTCAATTTTTTTATATTTCAATTTTTATACCATCGTTGCGAAATATATTTAGGTTTCGAAGTTCAAATTCATCTACGGAGCAGGTTTGGATTTTGAAATTTAAATTTGTCCAGGAATCACGGCTTTTGCCAATATATGCTTGTCTATCGAGACAGACAAATTGTATTCATTTTAATTAGTTTATTTCATTCTAGCTAACTTTGTCTCTTACAATACAAACACGTATGTGTTTAGCATATATTAATATATATTAACTTGTATTTCACTGCTCGGAAATGCTTCTTTCTTTGAGCTGATTAATTGTAAATGACTGAGTTTAAACTCTAAATATAATATATATATATATATATATATATAAATTTATATACATATATATAATATATATTTATATACATATATATATATACCTATATATTTATATACATATATATATACATATATATGTATATACATATATATTTATATATATATATATATATACATATATATATATATGTATATACATATACATATATACATATATATTTATATGGTGGCTGCCAACTCGTTTTCGAGTACGGCCACTACTTTATATCCATGTAGGAGAACCCCTACTGATGCGCTGAACGAGTGTGACTTTTTAGTCCAGCCAGCGACTTGAAAACTCTGGTACAAAGACTACACTTGTGACAATTATTGACACATAGTGTTGGGCCCATGGTACCATGTGACGACAAGTGCAGAGAGATCTCCAGATATAAAGCAATGCCTGTGCCGTGAAGCTTTTATAGTGAGCAAAGGCACTGCACAAAGCCAGTCCCACTCTCTTAACCAAGATGATATTTACCAAAAAGAAGAACAAGTCAACATCATTGGATACCATCAGGGTTGCAGGTGTTATATCAGAGTTTTCCTTCTCCTAGAATTCTGCCTTGACAAAGGGTAAGGGGTCATCTCTCCCGGTGATTTTGGATGGCCATTGACTCTTAAGAGCTCCTTTGCCCTTTGACAGGTTTTGTTTTTAGTCCTGCAGGATGTCCAAAGTCATCCTCCTCACCAAGAAACCTTGGTGGGGTTGCCAGTTTAGTCGCCAACGACCCGACCATGAGACAGGTTGTACTGGGATACATGTTACCAGTAGCACCAACTGGTGACCTGACATACATATATATGTACATATATATTTATATACATATATATGTACATATATATTTATATACATAGATATATACATATATATTTATATACATATATATATATATATATATATATATATATATATATGTATATAAATATATATATGTATACATATATATGTATATATATTACATATGTATATATATATATTTATATACATATATATATATACATATGTAATATATATACATATATATATATATACATATATATATTTATATACATATATATATATATACACATATAAATATATATATATATAAATTTATATACATATATATATATACATATATATTTATATACATATATATATATACCTATATATTTATATACATATATATATATATATACATATATATTTATATATATATATATATACATACATATATTTTTAGATATATATATATATATATATACATACATATATATTTATTCCCTTTCAGGAACTAATTAGTTGGAGTGAAATTTTAGTAAGTAAGTTAATTTTTATAATTTTCTTATTTTACGTCTTTCATATAATTGTTCTGCATCCCCTTGCATTGAACCACAAAGTTACCAAGAAAGAACCTATATATTTGCTAGCATAGGTATGCATCTGTATATATTTGTTGGTAGATATACTAATTCTTTATAATTATCTCGAAATTATTTTGTTGAGCAAACATTTGCCAAAACTACTACTATGGTTCATAGTAATAGTCAGGCAACTGTGTCTTATTAGCACCCCACTCCTCACTGATTAACCTCGATGTCACGTGCTCGATTCTTTTGAACTTGCCACCGACCAAGTAGGCAGTGATTTTTTCAATGTCCTGGAATTTAGTCCTCGCTTGCTTTTTTCCATCCACTGAATTATTTTTGTATAAGTTCCCTGTGTCCACGCATTGCCAGGAAACTTAGCTGAGAATAGACCTCCCTGATGAGGAAAGGATTTTTCACCATGTTGTTCCGATCGGACCATGTTTATTCCCTTTCAGAAAGTAATTAGTTGGAGTGAAATTTTCGTAAGTAAATCTTTATAATTTTCTTATTTTACGTCTTTCATATAATTGTTCTGCATCCCCTTGCATTGAACCACAAAGTTACTAAGACAAAACCCATATATTTGCTAGCATAGGTATGAAATCTGTATATATATGTGGGTAGACATACTAATTCTTTATATATATATATATTTATTTATATACATATATACATATATAAATACATATATATTCATATAGATATATATTTATATACATATATATAGATACATATATATATATATACATATATATATACATATATATATATATACATATATATATATATATATATATATATATATATATATATATATATATATACATATATATATATATATATATATATATATATATATATATATATATATATATATATATATATATATATATATGTATATATATATATATATTTATTTTTATACACATATATATATTTATATATATATATATGTGTATAACAATATCGGTTTCAACACACGATTTCAGATAAAGAATCTTGCTAAACAAATTCAGAAACGAAATATATTTATATACATATATAATATATGTATATATATATAGAAGGAGCTTCCGCATCGGCTGCATCGGCGCACAACGTGTGCGCGCGCGACATGCACCGCACGCTTCGCAATCCAGTGAGCGAAGAAACTACGGAGTAGTTTCTTCGCTCACTCGATTGAGAAGAGACGGGGCCGTCGCCGAGCAGTGGTTCATTTATCTGGTGCGAAGCGTGCGGTGCATGTCGCGCGCGCACACGTTGTGCGCCGACGCAGTCGATGCGGAAGCTCCTTCTATAAAATAAAAAAATTTACTCTGCCATGTATTGAGTACCTTACTTACTGTGGTTATCCCCGACTCAACCCGGGACCTACGTATATATATATATATATATATACATATGTATGTATTTATATACATATATATATATATATTTATATACATATATATTTATATACTTATATACATATATATTTATATACATATATATATATATACATATATATTTATATACTTATATATATATTTATATACATATATATATATATATATATATATATATATATATATATATATATATATATATATATATATATATATATACATATATATATATTTATATACATATATATATATATATATATATATATATATATATATATATATATATATATATATATATATATATATATATATATAAATATATATATATACGTGTGTGTGTTTCTTTGTGTATGTATTTATTTCTCACCCGATGTGTATGTACATGATATATGTATATGTACATGTACATTCTTAGTATAAAACGTATGAATTTGCTTCCATTCTGTTTCTATCACTATCCTACTAATCAAACTACACATAACTTTCAGATTTTTAATAGAATATTCCTCAGTTATATATTTTGGCTTCTCCAGTATCTCAGCTTTATCTCTCACTAAGTCGATTGAAGAATACTTGATATTGTTTTTTGAAAATAGATTTTTCCATATTAAGTTATATTTAATGAAAGAAAGTGAACTTGTCATGAGGATTACATGTCATGCCACTCTAAAGTTAAAACCAAAGCTCTGGCATCTACGAGAGTCAGCTTAAACGTACATAGTCTTACCAAGAAAAATTAGAACCAGGAATAATTAGTAATGGAAACGATGACTTGAAGAAACTTCAATGAGCGGTGGGAAATATATATTACCTGTCAGGTGCAAAGTAAATTTTATTTAAACTGGGCTTTATTACAGTCATAGGGAAGCCCTGAGATTCGTGGCGGGAATGACACATTGCTTTGAGGTATAGAAGCCCGGCTATATATCTGTAAGGACCCGTAACTCCTGATAGAATCATATCAGTGCCGTCCTGATATACCGTTTACTTTGGCAACTTTAAACCTGGCTGACCAACTATCTCTTATGGAATGACCAAATGAGGTTTACTTTTCAACATTGGCCCTAGAAATAAATAATGCAGTTATTAATAAAAAGAGTTGAAATTACTGCATTCGTAGTCAGCCTATGAACTTTTCAGCCTACCCTCGTATGTCAGGATTTCAAGTTAATAATTTGTTTCTCAAATTCACAAAATATCCTCAAAGGGAAAAAGATTATGAAAATGGTTCCGATGGATTCCTTAATTTAATTTTATTTTGTTCTAGAATCTCAAGTATCAAGATTTTGTGTTGTCAAGGCGGTTTAACTCAAAGTTACTCCTATTTCAACAGACTAATTATGCATTTCCGTATCGATCGTTTTAACTTTTCTTTTATGTATGGTTCTGGGAAAGGTTTGAATTATAAACGGGTACAAGGAAACCTTTCATTTTTAAATGGGTTCTGGCAAACCTTACAATTTTAAACCGGTACTCTCAAACCTTACAATTTTAAACGGGTACTGTCAAATTTTACAATTTTAAAGCGATACTGTCAAACCTACAATATTAAACCGGTGCTGGCAAATCTTACAATTTAAAACCGGTACTGGAAATCCTTACAATTTTAAACGGGTACTGGCAACCCTTACAATTTTAAACGGTACTGTCAAACCTTACAATTTAAACAGGTATTGTCAAACCTTACAATTTAAACCGGTACTGTCAAACCTTACAATGTTAAACCGGTGCTGGCAATCCTTACAACTTAAACCGGTACTGTCAAACCTTACAATTTTAAACGGGTGCTGGCAAACCTTACAATTTAAACCGGTACTGTTAAACCTTACAATTTAAACCGGTACTGTCAAATCTTTCAATTTTAAACCGGTACTGGCAAACCTTACAATTTAAACGGGAACTGGCAAACCTTACACTTTTAAACGGGTACTCTTAAACCATACAATTTTCAACCGGTACTGTCAGACCTTACAATTTAAACCGGTACTGTCAAACCTTACAATTTTAAACTGGTACTCTCAAACCTTACAATTTTCAACCGGTACTGTCAAACCTTACAATTTTAAACCGGTACTGGCAAACCTTACGATTTAAACCGGTACTGTCAAACCTTACAATATTAAACCGGTGCTGGCAAACCTTACAATTTAAACCGGTACTGTCAAACATTACAATTTTAAACCGGTACTGTCAAACCTTACAATTTTAAACCGGTGCTGGCAAACCTTACAATTTAAACCGGTACTGGCAAACCTTACAATTTAAACGGGAACTGGCAAACCTTACAATTTTAAACCGGTACTGGCAAACCTTACAATTTAAACCGGTACTCTAAAAACTTACAATTTAAACCGGTACTGACAAACTATCAATTTAAACTGCTACTGTCACACCTTACAATATTAAACCGGTACTGTCAAACCTTACAATATTAAACCGGTACTGTCAAACCTTACAATTTTAAACCGGCACTGTCAAACCTTACAATTTAAACCGGTACTGGCAAACCTTACAATTTTAAACGGGTACTGGCAAACCTTACAATTTAAACGGGTGCTGGCAAACCTTACAATTTTAAACCGGTACTGTCAAACCTTACAATTTTAAACCGGTACTGTCAAACCTTACAATTTTAAACCGGTGCTGTCAAACCTTACAATTTAAACCGGTACTGGCAAACCTTACAATTTTAAACGGGTACTGGCAAACCTTACAATTTAAACGGGTACTGTCAAACCTTACAATTTTAAACCGGTACTGGCAAACCTTACAATTTAAACGGGTGCTGGCAAACCTTACAATTTAAACGGGTACTGTCAAATCTTACAATTTAAACCGGTAATGTCAAACCTTACAATTTTAAACGGGTGCTGGCAAACCTTACAATTTAACCCGGTACTGGCAAACCTTACAATTTAAACCGGTACTGGCAAACCTTACAATTTAAACCGGTACTGGCAAACCTTACAATTTAAACCGGTACTGGCAAACCTTACAATTTAAACCGGTACTGTCAAACCTTACAATTTAAACCGGTACAGGCAAACCTTACAATTTTAAACGGGAACTGGCAAACCTTACAATTTTTAACGGGAACTGGATATTCAACATTATCTCGTTTCCTATAATGTTCGTGTGTGTGTCTTACATTCACTTGGAAATTTAGTGATGCTAAGACACCTAAAAGTATGATATTCTGTCCCTTGTGTTCCAGGGAACAAGTAATATATGCTGAATATGTCATTTGAAGTGCTGAGATCATAGAAGTAATATAAAGGATGAAGTGCTCATGCGCAGAGATGCTATAAAATAGTTTATGAAATAGAGTGAAGACCTTTAAAAGACGGAAAACGAAGTTGCCGTCGGCTGCTATGAGGAATTGAGCCTCACATCTTTCAGATATCGGCTAGGAACTTTGGGACCTTGACAACTCTCCGGTCTTGTTTTAAACTAAATAGCTAAACAACAGCCGGGCAGGCATAGAGACGATATACATAGACGAGGGACTACATTTTGAAGCGCTAGGAATATAGTATTAATGTAAAGGAAGGTATGCTCTTTTACAGAGATGCTATAAATTAACTCATAAAATAGGGTAAATACACCTAAAAGGCGGGAAAAGAAGTTGCCATTTGCCGCTATGAGGTAATTCACAGTATTTTGCGTATGGGCAGATGATCCTTTACTTTATCTTTCTCATATGTTAATATATACTTAGCGATATATATCTATTTACAAGTCTTTTCTATGTCTTTTTCTTGGTTGTTCAATATTATTTAATAATGGTCATTGAATCTACTTATTGTGATTATCCAGTTATGGCGATAATGCTTTTTTTTCTCAGTCAGCTGGAATGTCGTCAGTTTTGCTATTCTACATGATGATAGACCTATACTAATGATGAGAGTAGTTCATGAAATCCAACGTGTTTTAAAAACATTAATTGTTTCTACTTTAGGCACAAGGCGAGCAATTACCCAGTTCATTACTGGTACTTTATTTTATCGACTCCGTAAGGATGAAAGGCAAAGTCAACCTCGGCGGGATTTGAACTCAGATCGTAAAGGGACGTAACTATGCTGGAAAGCATAGCGTCCAACCCTCTACTGATACTGCCAATCCACCGCCATTAATATAATCGAATAATGGTTTCTGATGTTGGTTCCAGGCCAACAATTTGGTAGGAGGAGATATGTTACTGGTGCCATTGAGATACTCTATTTTAACAACCCCGCTATGAACAAAGGCAAAGCTAATCTCTCCGTGATTTGAACACTGAACGTAAAGGGACGCAATTCTTTGCCACAAAATGTAATAAAATACTAACCCAGGTTCTGCTGCACTTCGAACAGTGGAGGGCAAACTTTCCAAGTACCAGTCGTTCTCCGACAGGTTTACGGTCGTGCGCTTGGCAGTGGAGTCATCTCGTGTCCTTGACCCTAGGGCTACCTACCTACATACCACCGTAGACGCTGAGCTGGCCAGCCGCAAGTGTGAGCCTCGCGACCTGGAATGGCTCTTCAAGTGCATCACCTTACCTTCCTCCGAGGAAACGCCGTTTCTATTCTGTCCTCCGGGGCTGTGGGATGGCCATCACGTGGGACCCGTTTATTCAGAATACAGAGAAATGGAGAGGGCGAGAGAGATGAAAGCGATGACAGTAGGAGTTCGGCTCTTTGGTGATTGGACACATGCAATTTGGTTTCTTTCTGGTTGCCTATCAACTGGTGACTAGCAAAGTTAGCGTGTGTGTGCCACTGCCAGTTATAGAACACATACAGTGTACTACACTAAAATAGTTGGTCTCAGTACAGTTTTACTACTGTCATAGTTGGTCTCAGTACAGTGTTACTACTGTCGTAGTTGGTCTCAGTACAGTGTTACTACTGTCATAGTTGGTCTCAGTACAGTGTTACTAGTATCATATTTAGTCTTAGTACAGTGTTACTACTGTCATAGTTAGTCCCAGTACAGTTTTACTACTGTCATAGTTAGTCCCTGTACAGTGTTACTACTACAATAGTTGGTCTCAGTACAGTGTTACTACTGTCATAGTTGGTCTCAGTACAGTGTTACTACTGTCGTAGTTGGTCTCAGTACAGTGTTACTACTGTCATAGTTAGTATCAGTACAGTTTTACTACTGTCATAGGTAGTCTTAGTACAGTGTTACTACTGTCATAGTTAGTCTCAGTACAGTGTTACTACTGTCATAGCTGGTCTCAGTACAGTGTTACTACTGTCATAGTTAGTCCAAGTACAGTGTTACTACTGTCATAGTTAGTCTCAGTACAGTGTTAATACTGTCATAGTTAGTCTCAGTAGAGTGTTACTACTGTCATAGTTAGTCTCAGTACAGTGTTACTACTGTCATAGTTAGTCCCAGTACAGTGTTACTACTGTCATAGTTAGTTTCAGTACAGTGTTACTACTGTCATAGTTAGTCCCAGAACAGTGTTACTACTGTCATAGTTGGTCTCAGTACAGTGTTACTACTGTCATAGTTAGTCCCAGTACAGTGTTACTACTGTCATAGTTAGTCTCAGTACAGTGTTACTACTGTCATAGTTAGTCTCAGTACAGTGTTACTACTGTCATAGTTAGTCTCAGTACAGTGTTACTACTGTCATAGTTAGTCCCAGTACAGTGTTACTACTGTCATAGTTGGTCTCAGTACAGTGTTACTACTGTCATAGTTGGTCTCAGTACAGTGTTACTACTGTCATAGTTGGTCTCAGTACAGTGTTACTACTGTCATAGTTAGTCTCAGTACAGTGTTACTACTGTCATAGTTAGTCTCAGTACAGTGTTACTACTGTCATAGTTAGTCCCAGTACAGTGTTACTACTGTCATAGTTGGTCTCAGTACAGTGTTACTACTGTCATAGTTGGTCTCAGTACAGTGTTACTACTGTCATAGTTGGTCTCAGTACAGTGTTACTACTGTCATAGTTAGTCTCAGTACAGTGTTACTACTGTCATAGTTAGTCTCAGTACAGTGTTACTACTGTCCTAGTTAGTCCCAGTACAGTGTTACTACTGTCATAGTAAGTCCCAGTACAGTGTTACTACTGTCATAGTTGGTCTCAGTACAGTGTTACTACTGTCATAGTTCGTCTCAGTACAGTGTTACTACTGTCATAGTTGGTCTCAGTACAGTGTTACTACTGTCATAGTTAGTCCCAGTACAGTGTTACTACTGTCATAGTTAGTCCCAGTACAGTGTTACTACTGTCATAGTTAGTCTCAGTGCAGTGTTACTACTGTCATAGTTAGTCCAAGAACAGTGATACTACTGTCATAGTTGGTCTCAGTACAGTGTTACTACTGTCATAGTTGGTCTCAGCACAGTGTTACTACTGTCATAGTTGGTCTCAGTACAGTGTTACTACTGTCATAGTTAGTCCCAGTACAGTGTTACTACTGTCATAGTTAGTCTCAGTACAGTGTTACTACTGTCATAGTTAGTATCAGTACAGTGTTACTACTGTCATTGTTAGTCTCAGTACAGTGTTACTAGTGTCATAGTTAGTCTTAGTACAGTGTTACTACTGTCATAGTTAGTCTCAGTACAGTGTTACTACTGTCATAGTTAGTCCCAGTACAGTGTTACTACTGTCATAGTTAGTTTCAGTACAGTGTTACTACTGTCATAGTTAGTCCCAGAACAGTGTTACTACTGTCATAGTTGGTCTCAGTACAGTGTTACTACTGTCATAGTTAGTCCCAGTACAGTGTTACTACTGTCATAGTTAGTCTCAGTACAGTGTTACTACTGTCATAGTTAGTCTCAGTACAGTGTTACTACTGTCATAGTTAGTCCCAGTACAGTGTTACTACTGTCATAGTTAGTCCCAGTACAGTGTTACTACTGTCATAGTTAGTCTCAGTGCAGTGTTACTACTGTCATAGTTAGTCCAAGAACAGTGATACTACTGTCATAGTTGGTCTCAGTACAGTGTTACTACTGTCATAGTTGGTCTCAACACAGTGTTACTACTGTCATAGTTGGTCTCAGTACAGTGTTACTACTGTCATAGTTAGTCCCAGTACAGTGTTACTACTGTCATAGTTAGTCTCAGTACAGTGTTACTACTGTCATAGTTAGTATCAGTACAGTGTTACTACTGTCATTGTTAGTCTCAGTACAGTGTTACTAGTGTCATAGTTAGTCTTAGTACAGTGTTACTACTGTCATAGTTAGTCTCAGTACAGTGTTACTACTGTCATAGTTAGTCCCAGTACAGTGTTACTACTGTCATAGTTAGTTTCAGTACAGTGTTACTACTGTCATAGTTAGTCCCAGAACAGTGTTACTACTGTCATAGTTGGTCTCAGTACAGTGTTACTACTGTCATAGTTAGTCCCAGTACAGTGTTACTACTGTCATAGTTAGTCTCAGTACAGTGTTACTACTGTCATAGTTAGTCTCAGTACAGTGTTACTACTGTCATAGTTAGTCTCAGTACAGTGTTACTACTGTCATAGTTAGTCCCAGTACAGTGTTACTACTGTCATAGTTGGTCTCAGTACAGTGTTACTACTGTCATAGTTGGTCTCAGTACAGTGTTACTACTGTCATAGTTGGTCTCAGTACAGTGTTACTACTGTCATAGTTAGTCTCAGTACAGTGTTACTACTGTCATAGTTAGTCTCAGTACAGTGTTACTACTGTCATAGTTAGTCCCAGTACAGTGTTACTACTGTCATAGTTGGTCTCAGTACAGTGTTACTACTGTCATAGTTGGTCTCAGTACAGTGTTACTACTGTCATAGTTGGTCTCAGTACAGTGTTACTACTGTCATAGTTAGTCTCAGTACAGTGTTACTACTGTCATAGTTAGTCTCAGTACAGTGTTACTACTGTCATAGTTAGTCTCAGTACAGTGTAACTACTGTCATAGTTAGTCTCAGTACAGTGTTACTACTGTCGCAGCTGGTCTCAGTACAGTGTTACTACTGTCATAGTTAGTCTCAGTACAGTGTTACTACTGTCATAGTTAGTCTCAGTACAGTGTTACTACTGTCATAGTTGGTTTCAGTACAGTGTTACTACTGTCATAGTTAGTCTCAGTACAGTGTTACTACTGTCATTGTTAGTCTCAGTACAGTGTTACTACTGTCCTAGTTAGTCTCAGTACAGTGTTACTACTGTCATAGTTAGTCTCAATACAGCGTTACTACTGTCTTAGTTAGTCCCAGTACAGTGTTAATACTGTCATAGTTGGTCTCAGTACAGTGTTACTACAGTCATAGTTAGTCCCAGTACAGTGTTACTACTGTCATAGTTAGTCTCAGTAGTGTTACTACTGTCATAGTTGGTCTCAGTACAGTGTTACTACTGTCATAGTTAGTCTCAGTACAGTGTTACTACTGTCATAGTTAGTCTCAGTACAGTGTTACTACTGTCATAGTTGGTTTCAGTACAGTGTTACTACTGTCATAGTTAGTCTCAGTACAGTGTTACTACTGTCATTGTTAGTCTCAGTACAGTGTTACTACTGTCCTAGTTAGTCTCAGTACAGTGTTACTACTGTCATAGTTAGTCTCAATACAGCGTTACTACTGTCTTAGTTAGTCCCAGTACAGTGTTAATACTGTCATAGTTGGTCTCAGTACAGTGTTACTACAGTCATAGTTAGTCCCAGTACAGTGTTACTACTGTCATAGTTAGTCTCAGTAGTGTTACTACTGTCATAGTTGGTCTCAGTACAGTGTTACTACTGTCATAGTTAGTCTCAGTACAGTGTTACTACTGTCATAGTTAGTCTCAGTACAGTGTTACTACTGTCATAGTTAGTCCCAGTACAGGGTTACTACTGTCATAGTTGGTCTCAGTACAGTGTTACTACTGTCATAGTTAGTCCCAGTACAGTGTTACCACTGTCATAGTTGGTCTCAGTACAGTGTTAATACTGTCATAGTTAGTCTCAGTACAGTGTTACTACTGTCCTAGTTAGTCTCAGTACAGTGTTACTACTGTCATAGTTGGTCTCAGTACGATGTTACTAGTGTCATAGTTAGTCTCAGTACAGTGTTACTACTGTCATAGTTAGTCTCAATACAGTGTTACTACTGTCATAGTTAGTCCCAGTACAGTGTTACTACTGTCATAGTTGGTCTCAGTACAGTGTTACTACTGTCATAGTTAGTCTCTGTACAGTGTTACTACTGTCATAGTTAGTCTCAGTACAGTGTTACTACTGTCATAGTTGGTCTCAGTACAATGTTACTACTGTCATAGTTAGTCTCAGTACAGTGTTACTACTGTCATAGTTAGTCTCAGTACAGTGTTACTACTGTCATAGTTGGTCTCAGTACAGTGTTACTACTGTCATAGTTAGTCTCAGTACAGTGTTACTACTGTCATAGTTAGTCTCAGTACAGTGTTACTACTGTCATAGTTAGTCTCAGTACAGTGTTACTAGTGTCATAGTTGGTCTCAGTACAGTGTTACTACTGTCATAGTTAGTCTCAGTACAGTGTTACTACTATCATAGTTAGTCTCAGTACGGTGTACTACTGTCATAGTTAGTCTCAGTACAGTGTTACTACTATCATAGTTAGTCTCAGTACAGTGTTACTACTGTCATAGTTAGTCCCAGTACAGTGTTACTACTGTCATATTTAGTCTCAGTACAGTGTTACTACTGTCATAGTTGATCTCAGTACAGTGTTACTACTGTCATAGTTAGTCTTATTACAGTGTTACTACTGTCATAGTTAGTCCCAGTACAGTGTTACTACTGTCATATTTAGCCTCAGTACAGTGTTACTACTGTCATAGTTGGTCTCAGTACAGTGTTAGTACTGTCATAGTTAGTCCCAGTACAGTGTTACTACTGTCATAGTTAGTCTTATTACAGTGTTACTACTGTCATAGTTAGTCTCAGTACAGTGTTACTACTGTCATAGTTGGTCTTAGTACAGTGTTACTACCGTCATAGTTAGTCTCAGTACAGTGTTACTACTGTCATAGTTAGTCTCAGTACAGTGTTACTACTGTCATAGTTGGTCTTAGTACAGTGTTACTACTGTCATAGTTAGTCTCAGTACAGTTTAACTACTGTCATAGTTAGTCTCAGTACAGTGTTACTACTGTCATAGTTGGTCTCAGTACAGTGTTACTACTATCATAGTTAGTCTCAGTACAGTGTTACTACTGTCAAAGTTAGTATCACTACAGTGTTACTACTGTCATAGTTAGTCTCAGTACAGTGTTACTACTGTCATAGTTAGTCTCAGTACAGTGTTACTACTGTCATAGTTGGTCTCAGTACAGTGTTACTACTGTCATAGTTAGTCTCAGTACAGTGTTACTACTGTCATAGTTAGTCTCAGTACAGTGTTACTACTGTCATAGTTGGTCTCAGTACAGTGTTACTACTGTCATAGTTGGTCTCAGTACAGTGTTACTACTGTCATAGTTTTGACTCAGTACAGTGTTGCTACTGTCAAAGTTAGTCTCAGTACAGTGTTACTACTGTCATAGTTTTGACTCAGTACAGTGTTACTACTGTCATAGTTAGTCCCAGCACAGTGTTACTACTGTCATAGTTAGTCCCAGTACAGTGTTACTACTGTCATAGGTAGTCTCAGTACAGTGTAACTACTGTCATAGTTAGTATCAGTACAGTGTTACTACTGTCACAGTTAGTCTCAGTACAGTGTTACTACTGTCATAGTTAGTTACAGTACAGTGTTACTACTGTCATAGGTAGTCTCAGTACATTGTTACTACTGTCATATTTAGTCTTGGTACAGTGTTACAACTGTCATAGTTAGTCCCAGTACAGTGTTACTACTGTCATAGTTAGTCTCAGTACAGTGTTGCTACTGTCACAGTTAGTCTCAGTACAGTGTTACTACTGTAATAGTTAGTGACAGTACAGTGTTACTACTGTCATAGGTAGTCTCAGTACAGTGTTACTACTTTCATATTTAGTCTTGGTACAGTGTTACTACTGTCATAGTTAGTCCCAGTACAGTGTTACTACTGTCATAGTTAGTCTCAGTACAGTGTTACTACTGTCATAGTTGGTCTAAGTACAGTGTTACTACTGTCATAGTTAGTCTCAGTACAGTGTTACTACTGTCATAGTTAGTCTCAGTACAGTGTTAATACTGTCATAGTTATTCTCAGTACAGTGTTACTACTGTCATAGTTGGTCTCAGTACAGTGTTACCACTGTCATAGTTAGTCTCAGTACAGTGTTACTACAGTCATAGTTAGTCTCAGTACAGTGTTAATACTGTCATAGTTATTCTCAGTACAGTGTTACTACTGTCATTGTTGCTGTCAGTACAGTGTTACTACTATCATATTTAGTCTTAGTACAGTGTTAATACTGTCATAGTTAGTCTCAGTACAGTGTTACTACTGTCATAGTTAGTATCAGTACAGTGTTACTACTGTCATAGTTAGTCTCAGTACAGTGTTAATATTGTCATAGTTATTCTCAGTACAGTGTTACTACTGTCATAGTTAGTCTCAGTACAGTGTTACTACTGTCATAGTTAGTCTCAGTACAGTGTTACTACTGTCATATTTAGTCTCAGTACAGTGTTAATACTGTCATAGTTATTCTCAGTACAATGTTACTACTGTCATAGTTGGTCTCAGTACAGTGTTACTACTGTCATAGGTAGTCTCAGTACAGTGTTAATACTGTCATAGTTGGTCTCAGTACAGTGTTACTACTGTCATAGTTTGTCTATGTACAGTGTTACTACTGTCAAAGTTAGTCTCAGTACAGTGTTACTACTGTCATAGTTAGTCTCAGTACAGTGTTACTACTGTCATAATTAGTCCCAATACAGTGTTACTACTGTCATAGTTGGTCTTAGTACAGTGTTACTGCTGTCATATTTAGTCTCAGTACAGTGTTACTACTGTCATAGTTGGTCTCAGTACAGTGTTACTACTGTCATAGTTGGTCTCAGTACAGTGTTACTACTGTCATAGTTGGTCTCAGTACAGTGTTACTACTGTCGTAGCTGGTCTCAGTACAGTGTTACTACTGTCGCAGCTGGTCTCAGTACAGTGTTACTACTGTCGCAGCTGGTCTCAGTACGGTGTTACTACTGTCATAGTTAGTCTCAGTACAGTGTTACTACTGTCATAGTTGGTCTCAGTACAGTGTTACTACTGTCGCAGCTGGTCTCAGTACAGTGTTACTACTGTCATAGTTGGTCTCAGTACAGTGTTACTACTGTCATAGTTAGTCTCAGTACAGTGTTACTACTGTCGCAGCTGGTCTCAGTACAGTGTTACTACTGTCATAGTTGGTCTCAGTACAGTGTTACTACTGTTATAGTTAGTCCCAGTACAGTGTTACTACTGTCATAGTTGGTCTTAGTACAGTGTTACTACTGTCATATTTAGTCTCAGTACAGTGTTACTACTGTCATAGTTAGTCTCAGTACAGTGTTACTACTGTCATAGTTGGTCTCAGTACAGTGTTACTACTGTCATAGTTGGTCTCAGTACAGTATTACTACTGTCGTAGTTGGTCTCAGTACAGTGTTACTACTGTCATAGTTGGTCTCAGTACAGTGTTACTACTGTCTTAGTTGGTCTCAGTACAGTGTTACTACTGTCATAGTTGGTCTCAGTACAGTGTTACTACTGTCATAGTTTGTCTCAATACAGTGTTACTAGTGTCATAGTTTGTCTCAGTACAGTGTAACTACTGTCATAGTTGGTCTCAGTACAGTGTTACTACTGTCATAGTTAGTCTCAGTACAGTGTTACTACTGTCATAGTTAGTCTCAGTACAGTGTTACTACTGTCATAGTTGGTCTCAGTACAGTATTATTACTGTCGTAGTTGGTCTCAGTACAGTGTTACTACTGTCATAGTTGGTCTCAGTACAGTGTTACTACTGTCTTAGTTGGTCTCAGTACAATGTTACTACTGTCATAGTTGGTCTCAGTACAGTGTTACTACTGTCATAGTTTGTCTCAATACAGTGTTACTAGTGTCATAGTTTGTCTCAGTACAGTGTAACTACTGTCATAGTTGGTCTCAGTACAGTGTTACTACTGTCATAGTTGGTCTCAGTACAGTGTAACTACTGTCATAATTGGTCTCAGTACAGTGTTACTACTGTCATAGTTAGTCTCAGTACAGTGTTACTACTGTCATAGTTGGTATCAGTACAGTGTTACTACTGTCATAGTTAGTCTCAGTACAGTGTTACTAGTATCATATTTAGTTTAGTACAGTGTTACTACTGTCATAGTTAGTCTCAGTACAGTGTTACTACTGTCATAGTTAGTCCTAGTACAGTGTTACTACTGTCATAGTTAGTCCCAGTACAGTGTTACTACTGTCATAGGTAGTCTCAGTACAGTGTAACTACTGTCATAGTTAGTCTCAGTACAGTGTTACTACTGTCATAGGTAGTCTCAGTACAGTGTTACTACTGTCATAGTTGGTCTCAGTACAGTGTTATTAGTGTCATAGTTTGTCTCAGTACAGTGTTAGTAGTGTCATAGTTGGTCTCAGTACAGTGTTACTACTGTTATAGTTTGTCTCAATACAGTGTTACTAGTGTCATAGTTGGTCTCAGTACAGTGTTACTACTACAATAGTTAGTGATAGTACAGTGTTACTACTGTCATAGTTGGTCTCATTACAGTGTTACTACTACAATAGTTAGTCTTAGTACCGTGTAACTACTGCAATAGTTGGTCTCAGTACAATGTTACTACTGTCATAGTTAGTCTTAGTACAGTGTTACTACTGTCAAAGTTAGTCTCAGTACAGTGTTGCTACTGTCACTGTTAGTCTCAGCACAGTGTTACTACTGTCATAGTTGGTCTCAGTACAGTGTTACTACTGTCATAGTTAGTCCCAGTACAGTGTTACTACTGTCATAGTTAGTCCCAGTACAGTGTTACTACTGTCATAGTTAGTCTCAGTGCAGTGTTACTACTGTCATAGTTAGTCCAAGAACAGTGATACTACTGTCATAGTTGGTCTCAGTACAGTGTTACTACTGTCATAGTTGGTCTCAGCACAGTGTTACTACTGTCATAGTTGGTCTCAGTACAGTGTTACTACTGTCATAGTTAGTCCCAGTACAGTGTTACTACTGTCATAGTTAGTCTCAGTACAGTGTTACTACTGTCATAGTTAGTATCAGTACAGTGTTACTACTGTCATTGTTAGTCTCAGTACAGTGTTACTAGTGTCATAGTTAGTCTTAGTACAGTGTTACTACTGTCATAGTTAGTCTCAGTACAGTGTTACTACTGTCATAGTTAGTCCCAGTACAGTGTTACTACTGTCATAGTTAGTTTCAGTACAGTGTTACTACTGTCATTGTTAGTCCCAGAACAGTGTTACTACTGTCATAGTTGGTCTCAGTACAGTGTTACTACTGTCATAGTTAGTCCCAGTACAGTGTTACTACTGTCATAGTTAGTCTCAGTACAGTGTTACTACTGTCATAGTTAGTCTCAGTACAGTGTTACTACTGTCATAGTTACTCTCAGTACAGTGTTACTACTGTCATAGTTAGTCCCAGTACAGTGTTACTACTGTCATAGTTGGTCTCAGTACAGTGTTACTACTGTCATAGTTGGTCTCAGTACAGTGTTACTACTGTCATAGTTGGTCTCAGTACAGTGTTACTACTGTCATAGTTAGTCTCAGTACAGTGTTACTACTGTCATAGTTAGTCTCAGTACAGTGTTACTACTGTCATAGTTAGTCCCAGTACAGTGTTACTACTGTCATAGTTGGTCTCAGTACAGTGTTACTACTGTCATAGTTGGTCTCAGTACAGTGTTACTACTGTCATAGTTGGTCTCAGTACAGTGTTACTACTGTCATAGTTAGTCTCAGTACAGTGTTACTACTGTCATAGTTAGTCTCAGTACAGTGTTACTACTGTCATAGTTAGTCTCAGTACAGTGTAACTACTGTCATAGTTAGTCTCAGTACAGTGTTACTACTGTCGCAGCTGGTCTCAGTACAGTGTTACTACTGTCATAGTTAGTCTCAGTACAGTGTTACTACTGTCATAGTTAGTCTCAGTACAGTGTTACTACTGTCATAGTTGGTTTCAGTACAGTGTTACTACTGTCATAGTTAGTCTCAGTACAGTGTTACTACTGTCATTGTTAGTCTCAGTACAGTGTTACTACTGTCCTAGTTAGTCTCAGTACAGTGTTACTACTGTCATAGTTAGTCTCAATACAGCGTTACTACTGTCTTAGTTAGTCCCAGTACAGTGTTAATACTGTCATAGTTGGTCTCAGTACAGTGTTACTACAGTCATAGTTAGTCCCAGTACAGTGTTACTACTGTCATAGTTAGTCTCAGTACAGTGTTACTACTGTCATAGTTGGTCTCAGTACAGTGTTACTACTGTCATAGTTAGTCTCAGTACAGTGTTACTACTGTCATAGTCTCAGTACAGTGTTACTACTGTCATAGTTGGTTTCAGTACAGTGTTACTACTGTCATAGTTAGTCTCAGTACAGTGTTACTACTGTCATTGTTAGTCTCAGTACAGTGTTACTACTGTCCTAGTTAGTCTCAGTACAGTGTTACTACTGTCATAGTTAGTCTCAATACAGCGTTACTACTGTCTTAGTTAGTCCCAGTACAGTGTTAATACTGTCATAGTTGGTCTCAGTACAGTGTTACTACAGTCATAGTTAGTCCCAGTACAGTGTTACTACTGTCATAGTTAGTCTCAGTAGTGTTACTACTGTCATAGTTGGTCTCAGTACAGTGTTACTACTGTCATAGTTAGTCTCAGTACAGTGTTACTACTGTCATAGTTAGTCTCAGTACAGTGTTACTACTGTCATAGTTAGTCCCAGTACAGGGTTACTACTGTCATAGTTGGTCTCAGTACAGTGTTACTACTGTCATAGTTAGTCCCAGTACAGTGTTACCACTGTCATAGTTGGTCTCAGTACAGTGTTAATACTGTCATAGTTAGTCTCAGTACAGTGTTACTACTGTCCTAGTTAGTCTCAGTACAGTGTTACTACTGTCATAGTTGGTCTCAGTACAATGTTACTAGTGTCATAGTTAGTCTCAGTACAGTGTTACTACTGTCATAGTTAGTCTCAATACAGTGTAACTACTGTCATAGTTAGTCCCAGTACAGTGTTACTACTGTCATAGTTGGTCTCAGTACAGTGTTACTACTGTCATAGTTAGTCTCAGTAGAGTGTTACTACTGTCATAGTTGGTCTCAGTACAATGTTACTACTGTCATAGTTAGTCTCAGTACAGTGTTACTACTGTCATAGTTAGTCTCAGTACAGTGTTACTACTGTCATAGTTGGTCTCAGTACAGTGTTACTACTGTCATAGTTAGTCTCAGTACAGTGTTACTACTGTCATAGTTAGTCTCAGTACAGTGTTACTACTGTCATAGTTAGTCTCAGTACAGTGTTACTAGTGTCATAGTTGGTCTCAGTACAGTGTTACTACTGTCATAGTTAGTCTCAGTACAGTGTTACTACTATCATAGTTAGTCTCAGTACGGTGTACTACTGTCATAGTTAGTCTCAGTACAGTGTTACTACTATCATAGTTAGTCTCAGTACAGTGTTACTACTGTCATAGTTAGTCCCAGTACAGTGTTACTACTGTCATATTTAGTCTCAGTACAGTGTTACTACTGTCATAGTTGATCTCAGTACAGTGTTACTACTGTCATAGTTAGTCTTATTACAGTGTTACTACTGTCATAGTTAGTCCCAGTACAGTGTTACTACTGTCATATTTAGCCTCAGTACAGTGTTACTACTGTCATAGTTGGTCTCAGTACAGTGTTAGTACTGTCATAGTTAGTCCCAGTACAGTGTTACTACTGTCATAGTTAGTCTTATTACAGTGTTACTACTGTCATAGTTAGTCTCAGTACAGTGTTACTACTGTCATAGTTGGTCTTAGTACAGTGTTACTACCGTCATAGTTAGTCTCAGTACAGTGTTACTACTGTCATAGTTAGTCTCAGTACAGTGTTACTACTGTCATAGTTGGTCTTAGTACAGTGTTACTACTGTCATAGTTAGTCTCAGTACAGTTTAACTACTGTCATAGTTAGTCTCAGTACAGTGTTACTACTGTCATAGTTGGTCTCAGTACAGTGTTACTACTGTCATAGTTAGTCTCAGTACAGTGTTACTACTGTCAAAGTTAGTATCACTACAGTGTTACTACTGTCATAGTTAGTCTCAGTACAGTGTTACTACTGTCATAGTTAGTCTCAGTACAGTGTTACTACTGTCATAGTTGGTCTCAGTACAGTGTTACTACTGTCATAGTTAGTCTCAGTACAGTGTTACTACTGTCATAGTTAGTCTCAGTACAGTGTTACTACTGTCATAGTTGGTCTCAGTACAGTGTTACTACTGTCATAGTTGGTCTCAGTACAGTGTTACTACTGTCATAGATTTGACTCAGTACAGTGTTGCTACTGTCAAAGTTAGTCTCAGTACAGTGTTACTACTGTCATAGTTTTGACTCAGTACAGTGTTACTACTGTCATAGTTAGTCCCAGCACAGTGTTACTACTGTCATAGTTAGTCCCAGTACAGTGTTACTACTGTCATAGGTAGTCTCAGTACAGTGTAACTACTGTCATAGTTAGTATCAGTACAGTGTTACTACTGTCACAGTTAGTCTCAGTACAGTGTTACTACTGTCATAGTTAGTGACAGTACAGTGTTACTACTGTCATAGGTAGTCTCAGTACATTGTTACTACTGTGATATTTAGTCTTGGTACAGTGTTACAACTGTCATAGTTAGTCCCAGTACAGTGTTACTGCTGTCATAGTTAGTCTCAGTACAGTGTTGCTACTGTCACAGTTAGTCTCAGTACAGTGTTACTACTGTAATAGTTAGTGACAGTACAGTGTTACTACTGTCATAGGTAGTCTCAGTACAGTGTTACTACTTTCATATTTAGTCTTGGTACAGTGTTACTACTGTCATAGTTAGTCCCAGTACAGTGTTACTACTGTCATAGTTAGTCTCAGTACAGTGTTACTACTGTCATAGTTGGTCTAAGTACAGTGTTACTACTGTCATAGTTAGTCTCAGTACAGTGTTACTACTGTCATAGTTAGTCTCAGTACAGTGTTAATACTGTCATAGTTATTCTCAGTACAGTGTTACTACTGTCATAGTTGGTCTCATTACAGTGTTACCACTGTCATAGTTAGTCTCAGTACAGTGTTACTACAGTCATAGTTAGTCTCAGTACAGTGTTAATACTGTCATAGTTATTCTCAGTACAGTGTTACTACTGTCATTGTTGCTGTCAGTACAGTGTTACTACTATCATATTTAGTCTTAGTACAGTGTTAATACTGTCATAGTTAGTCTCAGTACAGTGTTACTACTGTCATAGTTAGTATCAGTACAGTGTTACTACTGTCATAGTTAGTCTCAGTACAGTGTTAATACTGTCATAGTTATTCTCAGTACAGTGTTACTACTGTCATAGTTAGTCTCAGTACAGTGTTACTACTGTCATAGTTAGTCTCAGTACAGTGTTACTACTGTCATATTTAGTCTCAGTACAGTGTTAATACTGTCATAGTTATTCTCAGTACAGTGTTACTACTGTCATAGTTGGTCTCAGTACAGTGTTACTACTGTCATAGGTAGTCTCAGTACAGTGTTAATACTGTCATAGTTGGTCTCAGTACAGTGTTACTACTGTCATAGTTTGTCTATGTACAGTGTTACTACTGTCAAAGTTAGTCTCAGTACAGTGTTACTACTGTCATAGTTAGTCTCAGTACAGTGTTACTACTGTCATAATTAGTCCCAGTACAGTGTTACTACTGTCATAGTTGGTCTTAGTACAGTGTTACTACTGTCATATTTAGTCTCAGTACAGTGTTACTACTGTCATAGTTGGTCTCAGTACAGTGTTACTACTGTCATAGTTGGTCTCAGTACAGTGTTACTACTGTCATAGTTGGTCTCAGTACAGTGTTACTACTGTCGTAGCTGGTCTCAGTACAGTGGTACTACTGTCGCAGCTGGTCTCAGTACAGTGTTACTACTGTCGCAGCTGGTCTCAGTACAGTGTTACTACTGTCATAGTTAGTCTCAGTACAGTGTTACTACTGTCATAGTTGGTCTCAGTACAGTGTTACTACTGTCATAGTTGGTCTCAGTACAGTGTTACTACAGTCATAGTTAGTCCCAGTACAGTGTTACTACTGTCATAGTTAGTCTCAGTAGTGTTACTACTGTCATAGTTGGTCTCAGTACAGTGTTTCTACTGTCATAGTTAGTCTCAGTACAGTGTTACTACTGTCATAGTTAGTCTCAGTACAGTGTTACTACTGTCATAGTTAGTCCCAGTACAGGGTTACTACTGTCATAGTTGGTCTCAGTACAGTGTTACTACTGTCATAGTTAGTCCCAGTACAGTGTTACCACTGTCATAGTTGGTCTCAGTACAGTGTTAATACTGTCATAGTTAGTCTCAGTACAGTGTTACTACTGTCCTAGTTAGTCTCAGTACAGTGTTACTACTGTCATAGTTGGTCTCAGTACAATGTTACTAGTGTCATAGTTAGTCTCAGTACAGTGTTACTACTGTCATAGTTAGTCTCAATACAGTGTAACTACTGTCATAGTTAGTCCCAGTACAGTGTTACTACTGTCATAGTTGGTCTCAGTACAGTGTTACTACTGTCATAGTTAGTCTCAGTAGAGTGTTACTACTGTCATAGTTGGTCTCAGTACAATGTTACTACTGTCATAGTTAGTCTCAGTACAGTGTTACTACTGTCATAGTTAGTCTCAGTACAGTGTTACTACTGTCATAGTTGGTCTCAGTACAGTGTTACTACTGTCATAGTTAGTCTCAGTACAGTGTTACTACTGTCATAGTTAGTCTCAGTACAGTGTTACTACTGTCGTAGTTGGTCTCAGTACAGTGTTACTACTGTCATAGTTGGTCTCAGTACATTGTTACTACTGTCCTAGTTAGTCTCAGTACAGTGTTACTACTGTCATAGTTAGTCTCAATACAGCGTTACTACTGTCTTAGTTAGTCCCAGTACAGTGTTAATACTGTCATAGTTGGTCTCAGTACAGTGTTACTACAGTCATAGTTAGTCCCAGTACAGTGTTACTACTGTCATAGTTAGTCTCAGTACAGTGTTACTACTGTCATAGTTGGTCTCAGTACAGTGTTACTACTGTCATAGTTAGTCTCAGTACAGTGTTACTACTGTCATAGTCTCAGTACAGTGTTACTACTGTCATAGTTGGTTTCAGTACAGTGTTACTACTGTCATAGTTAGTCTCAGTACAGTGTTACTACTGTCATTGTTAGTCTCAGTACAGTGTTACTACTGTCCTAGTTAGTCTCAGTACAGTGTTACTACTGTCATAGTTAGTCTCAATACAGCGTTACTACTGTCTTAGTTAGTCCCAGTACAGTGTTAATACTGTCATAGTTGGTCTCAGTACAGTGTTACTACAGTCATAGTTAGTCCCAGTACAGTGTTACTACTGTCATAGTTAGTCTCAGTAGTGTTACTACTGTCATAGTTGGTCTCAGTACAGTGTTACTACTGTCATAGTTAGTCTCAGTACAGTGTTACTACTGTCATAGTTAGTCTCAGTACAGTGTTACTACTGTCATAGTTAGTCCCAGTACAGGGTTACTACTGTCATAGTTGGTCTCAGTACAGTGTTACTACTGTCATAGTTAGTCCCAGTACAGTGTTACCACTGTCATAGTTGGTCTCAGTACAGTGTTAATACTGTCATAGTTAGTCTCAGTACAGTGTTACTACTGTCCTAGTTAGTCTCAGTACAGTGTTACTACTGTCATAGTTGGTCTCAGTACAATGTTACTAGTGTCATAGTTAGTCTCAGTACAGTGTTACTACTGTCATAGTTAGTCTCAATACAGTGTAACTACTGTCATAGTTAGTCCCAGTACAGTGTTACTACTGTCATAGTTGGTCTCAGTACAGTGTTACTACTGTCATAGTTAGTCTCAGTAGAGTGTTACTACTGTCATAGTTGGTCTCAGTACAATGTTACTACTGTCATAGTTAGTCTCAGTACAGTGTTACTACTGTCATAGTTAGTCTCAGTACAGTGTTACTACTGTCATAGTTGGTCTCAGTACAGTGTTACTACTGTCATAGTTAGTCTCAGTACAGTGTTACTACTGTCATAGTTAGTCTCAGTACAGTGTTACTACTGTCATAGTTAGTCTCAGTACAGTGTTACTAGTGTCATAGTTGGTCTCAGTACAGTGTTACTACTGTCATAGTTAGTCTCAGTACAGTGTTACTACTATCATAGTTAGTCTCATTACGGTGTACTACTGTCATAGTTAGTCTCAGTACAGTGTTACTACTATCATAGTTAGTCTCAGTACAGTGTTACTACTGTCATAGTTAGTCCCAGTACAGTGTTACTACTGTCATATTTAGTCTCAGTACAGTGTTACTACTGTCATAGTTGATCTCAGTACAGTGTTACTACTGTCATAGTTAGTCTTATTACAGTGTTACTACTGTCATAGTTAGTCCCAGTACAGTGTTACTACTGTCATATTTAGCCTCAGTACAGTGTTACTACTGTCATAGTTGGTCTCAGTACAGTGTTAGTACTGTCATAGTTAGTCCCAGTACAGTGTTACTACTGTCATAGTTAGTCTTATTACAGTGTTACTACTGTCATAGTTAGTCTCAGTACAGTGTTACTACTGTCATAGTTGGTCTTAGTACAGTGTTACTACCGTCATAGTTAGTCTCAGTACAGTGTTACTACTGTCATAGTTAGTCTCAGTACAGTGTTACTACTGTCATAGTTGGTCTTAGTACAGTGTTACTACTGTCATAGTTAGTCTCAGTACAGTTTAACTACTGTCATAGTTAGTCTCAGTACAGTGTTACTACTGTCATAGTTGGTCTCAGTACAGTGTTACTACTGTCATAGTTAGTCTCAGTACAGTGTTACTACTGTCAAAGTTAGTATCACTACAGTGTTACTACTGTCATAGTTAGTCTCAGTACAGTGTTACTACTGTCATAGTTAGTCTCAGTACAGTGTTACTACTGTCATAGTTGGTCTCAGTACAGTGTTACTACTGTCATAGTTAGTCTCAGTACAGTGTTACTACTGTCATAGTTAGTCTCAGTACAGTGTTACTACTGTCATAGTTGGTCTCAGTACAGTGTTACTACTGTCATAGTTGGTCTCAGTACAGTGTTACTACTGTCATAGATTTGACTCAGTACAGTGTTGCTACTGTCAAAGTTAGTCTCAGTACAGTGTTACTACTGTCATAGTTTTGACTCAGTACAGTGTTACTACTGTCATAGTTAGTCCCAGCACAGTGTTACTACTGTCATAGTTAGTCCCAGTACAGTGTTACTACTGTCATAGGTAGTCTCAGTACAGTGTAACTACTGTCATAGTTAGTATCAGTACAGTGTTACTACTGTCACAGTTAGTCTCAGTACAGTGTTACTACTGTCATAGTTAGTGACAGTACAGTGTTACTACTGTCATAGGTAGTCTCAGTACATTGTTACTACTGTCATATTTAGTCTTGGTACAGTGTTACAACTGTCATAGTTAGTCCCAGTACAGTGTTACTGCTGTCATAGTTAGTCTCAGTACAGTGTTGCTACTGTCACAGTTAGTCTCAGTACAGTGTTACTACTGTAATAGTTAGTGACAGTACAGTGTTACTACTGTCATAGGTAGTCTCAGTACAGTGTTACTACTTTCATATTTAGTCTTGGTACAGTGTTACTACTGTCATAGTTAGTCCCAGTACAGTGTTACTACTGTCATAGTTAGTCTCAGTACAGTGTTACTACTGTCATAGTTGGTCTAAGTACAGTGTTACTACTGTCATAGTTAGTCTCAGTACAGTGTTACTACTGTCATAGTTAGTCTCAGTACAGTGTTAATACTGTCATAGTTATTCTCAGTACAGTGTTACTACTGTCATAGTTGGTCTCATTACAGTGTTACCACTGTCATAGTTAGTCTCAGTACAGTGTTACTACAGTCATAGTTAGTCTCAGTACAGTGTTAATACTGTCATAGTTATTCTCAGTACAGTGTTACTACTGTCATTGTTGCTGTCAGTACATTGTTACTACTATCATATTTAGTCTTAGTACAGTGTTAATACTGTCATAGTTAGTCTCAGTACAGTGTTACTACTGTCATAGTTAGTATCAGTACAGTGTTACTACTGTCATAGTTAGTCTCAGTACAGTGTTAATACTGTCATAGTTATTCTCAGTACAGTGTTACTACTGTCATAGTTAGTCTCAGTACAGTGTTACTACTGTCATAGTTAGTCTCAGTACAGTGTTACTACTGTCATATTTAGTCTCAGTACAGTGTTAATACTGTCATAGTTATTCTCAGTACAGTGTTACTACTGTCATAGTTGGTCTCAGTACAGTGTTACTACTGTCATAGGTAGTCTCAGTACAGTGTTAATACTGTCATAGTTGGTCTCAGTACAGTGTTACTACTGTCATAGTTTGTCTATGTACAGTGTTACTACTGTCAAAGTTAGTCTCAGTACAGTGTTACTACTGTCATAGTTAGTCTCAGTACAGTGTTACTACTGTCATAATTAGTCCCAGTACAGTGTTACTACTGTCATAGTTGGTCTTAGTACAGTGTTACTACTGTCATATTTAGTCTCAGTACAGTGTTACTACTGTCATAGTTGGTCTCAGTACAGTGTTACTACTGTCATAGTTGGTCTCAGTACAGTGTTACTACTGTCATAGTTGGTCTCAGTACAGTGTTACTACTGTCGTAGCTGGTCTCAGTACAGTGGTACTACTGTCGCAGCTGGTCTCAGTACAGTGTTACTACTGTCGCAGCTGGTCTCAGTACAGTGTTACTACTGTCATAGTTAGTCTCAGTACAGTGTTACTACTGTCATAGTTGGTCTCAGTACAGTGTTACTACTGTCATAGTTGGTCTCAGTACAGTGTTACTACAGTCATAGTTAGTCCCAGTACAGTGTTACTACTGTCATAGTTAGTCTCAGTAGTGTTACTACTGTCATAGTTGGTCTCAGTACAGTGTTACTACTGTCATAGTTAGTCTCAGTACAGTGTTACTACTGTCATAGTTAGTCTCAGTACAGTGTTACTACTGTCATAGTTAGTCCCAGTACAGGGTTACTACTGTCATAGTTGGTCTCAGTACAGTGTTACTACTGTCATAGTTAGTCCCAGTACAGTGTTACCACTGTCATAGTTGGTCTCAGTACAGTGTTAATACTGTCATAGTTAGTCTCAGTACAGTGTTACTACTGTCCTAGTTAGTCTCAGTACAGTGTTACTACTGTCATAGTTGGTCTCAGTACAATGTTACTAGTGTCATAGTTAGTCTCAGTACAGTGTTACTACTGTCATAGTTAGTCTCAATACAGTGTAACTACTGTCATAGTTAGTCCCAGTACAGTGTTACTACTGTCATAGTTGGTCTCAGTACAGTGTTACTACTGTCATAGTTAGTCTCAGTAGAGTGTTACTACTGTCATAGTTGGTCTCAGTACAATGTTACTACTGTCATAGTTAGTCTCAGTACAGTGTTACTACTGTCATAGTTAGTCTCAGTACAGTGTTACTACTGTCATAGTTGGTCTCAGTACAGTGTTACTACTGTCATAGTTAGTCTCAGTACAGTGTTACTACTGTCATAGTTAGTCTCAGTACAGTGTTACTACTGTCATAGTTAGTCTCAGTACAGTGTTACTAGTGTCATAGTTGGTCTCAGTACAGTGTTACTACTGTCATAGTTAGTCTCAGTACAGTGTTACTACTATCATAGTTAGTCTCAGTACGGTGTACTACTGTCATAGTTAGTCTCAGTACAGTGTTACTACTATCATAGTTAGTCTCAGTACAGTGTTACTACTGTCATAGTTAGTCCCAGTACAGTGTTACTACTGTCATATTTAGTCTCAGTACAGTGTTACTACTGTCATAGTTGATCTCAGTACAGTGTTACTACTGTCATAGTTAGTCTTATTACAGTGTTACTACTGTCATAGTTAGTCCCAGTACAGTGTTACTACTGTCATATTTAGCCTCAGTACAGTGTTACTACTGTCATAGTTGGTCTCAGTACAGTGTTAGTACTGTCATAGTTAGTCCCAGTACAGTGTTACTACTGTCATAGTTAGTCTTATTACAGTGTTACTACTGTCATAGTTAGTCTCAGTACAGTGTTACTACTGTCATAGTTGGTCTTAGTACAGTGTTACTACCGTCATAGTTAGTCTCAGTACAGTGTTACTACTGTCATAGTTAGTCTCAGTACAGTGTTACTACTGTCATAGTTGGTCTTAGTACAGTGTTACTACTGTCATAGTTAGTCTCAGTACAGTTTAACTACTGTCATAGTTAGTCTCAGTACAGTGTTACTACTGTCATAGTTGGTCTCAGTACAGTGTTACTACTGTCATAGTTAGTCTCAGTACAGTGTTACTACTGTCAAAGTTAGTATCACTACAGTGTTACTACTGTCATAGTTAGTCTCAGTACAGTGTTACTACTGTCATAGTTAGTCTCAGTACAGTGTTACTACTGTCATAGTTGGTCTCAGTACAGTGTTACTACTGTCATAGTTAGTCTCAGTACAGTGTTACTACTGTCATAGTTAGTCTCAGTACAGTGTTACTACTGTCATAGTTGGTCTCAGTACAGTGTTACTACTGTCATAGTTGGTCTCAGTACAGTGTTACTACTGTCATAGATTTGACTCAGTACAGTGTTGCTACTGTCAAAGTTAGTCTCAGTACAGTGTTACTACTGTCATAGTTTTGACTCAGTACAGTGTTACTACTGTCATAGTTAGTCCCAGCACAGTGTTACTACTGTCATAGTTAGTCCCAGTACAGTGTTACTACTGTCATAGGTAGTCTCAGTACAGTGTAACTACTGTCATAGTTAGTATCAGTACAGTGTTACTACTGTCACAGTTAGTCTCAGTACAGTGTTACTACTGTCATAGTTAGTGACAGTACAGTGTTACTACTGTCATAGGTAGTCTCAGTACATTGTTACTACTGTCATATTTAGTCTTGGTACAGTGTTACAACTGTCATAGTTAGTCCCAGTACAGTGTTACTGCTGTCATAGTTAGTCTCAGTACAGTGTTGCTACTGTCACAGTTAGTCTCAGTACAGTGTTACTACTGTAATAGTTAGTGACAGTACAGTGTTACTACTGTCATAGGTAGTCTCAGTACAGTGTTACTACTTTCATATTTAGTCTTGGTACAGTGTTACTACTGTCATAGTTAGTCCCAGTACAGTGTTACTACTGTCATAGTTAGTCTCAGTACAGTGTTACTACTGTCATAGTTGGTCTAAGTACAGTGTTACTACTGTCATAGTTAGTCTCAGTACAGTGTTACTACTGTCATAGTTAGTCTCAGTACAGTGTTAATACTGTCATAGTTATTCTCAGTACAGTGTTACTACTGTCATAGTTAGTCTCAGTACAGTGTTACTACTGTCATAGTTAGTCTCAGTACAGTGTTACTACTGTCATATTTAGTCTCAGTACAGTGTTAATACTGTCATAGTTATTCTCAGTACAGTGTTACTACTGTCATAGTTGGTCTCAGTACAGTGTTACTACTGTCATAGGTAGTCTCAGTACAGTGTTAATACTGTCATATTTGGTCTCAGTACAGTGTTACTACTGTCATAGTTTGTCTATGTACAGTGTTACTACTGTCAAAGTTAGTCTCAGTACAGTGTTACTACTGTCATAGTTAGTCTCAGTACAGTGTTACTACTGTCATAATTAGTCCCAGTGCAGTGTTACTACTGTCATAGTTGGTCTTAGTACAGTGTTACTACTGTCATATTTAGTCTCAGTACAGTGTTACTACTGTCATAGTTGGTCTCAGTACAGTGTTACTACTGTCATAGTTGGTCTCAGTACAGTGTTACTACTGTCATAGTTGGTCTCAGTACAGTGTTACTACTGTCGTAGCTGGTCTCAGTACAGTGGTACTACTGTCGCAGCTGGTCTCAGTACAGTGTTACTACTGTCGCAGCTGGTCTCAGTACAGTGTTACTACTGTCATAGTTAGTCTCAGTACAGTGTTACTACTGTCATAGTTGGTCTCAGTACAGTGTTACTACTGTCATAGTTGGTCTCAGTACAGTGTTACTACAGTCATAGTTAGTCCCAGTACAGTGTTACTACTGTCATAGTTAGTCTCAGTAGTGTTACTACTGTCATAGTTAGTCTCAGTACAGTGTTACTACTGTCATAGTTAGTCTCAGTACAGTGTTACTACTGTCATAGTTAGTCCCAGTACAGGGTTACTACTGTCATAGTTGGTCTCAGTACAGTGTTACTACTGTCATAGTTAGTCCCAGTACAGTGTTACCACTGTCATAGTTGGTCTCAGTACAGTGTTAATACTGTCATAGTTAGTCTCAGTACAGTGTTACTACTGTCCTAGTTAGTCTCAGTACAGTGTTACTACTGTCATAGTTGGTCTCAGTACAATGTTACTAGTGTCATAGTTAGTCTCAGTACAGTGTTACTACTGTCATAGTTAGTCTCAATACAGTGTAACTACTGTCATAGTTAGTCCCAGTACAGTGTTACTACTGTCATAGTTGGTCTCAGTACAGTGTTACTACTGTCATAGTTAGTCTCAGTAGAGTGTTACTACTGTCATAGTTGGTCTCAGTACAATGTTACTACTGTCATAGTTAGTCTCAGTACAGTGTTACTACTGTCATAGTTAGTCTCAGTACAGTGTTACTACTGTCATAGTTGGTCTCAGTACAGTGTTACTACTGTCATAGTTAGTCTCAGTACAGTGTTACTACTGTCATAGTTAGTCTCAGTACAGTGTTACTACTGTCATAGTTAGTCTCAGTACAGTGTTACTAGTGTCATAGTTGGTCTCAGTACAGTGTTACTACTGTCATAGTTAGTCTCAGTACAGTGTTACTACTATCATAGTTAGTCTCAGTACGGTGTACTACTGTCATAGTTAGTCTCAGTACAGTGTTACTACTATCATAGTTAGTCTCAGTACAGTGTTACTACTGTCATAGTTAGTCCCAGTACAGTGTTACTACTGTCATATTTAGTCTCAGTACAGTGTTACTACTGTCATAGTTGATCTCAGTACAGTGTTACTACTGTCATAGTTAGTCTTATTACAGTGTTACTACTGTCATAGTTAGTCCCAGTACAGTGTTACTACTGTCATATTTAGCCTCAGTACAGTGTTACTACTGTCATAGTTGGTCTCAGTACAGTGTTAGTACTGTCATAGTTAGTCCCAGTACAGTGTTACTACTGTCATAGTTAGTCTTATTACAGTGTTACTACTGTCATAGTTAGTCTCAGTACAGTGTTACTACTGTCATAGTTGGTCTTAGTACAGTGTTACTACCGTCATAGTTAGTCTCAGTACAGTGTTACTACTGTCATAGTTAGTCTCAGTACAGTGTTACTACTGTCATAGTTGGTCTTAGTACAGTGTTACTACTGTCATAGTTAGTCTCAGTACAGTTTAACTACTGTCATAGTTAGTCTCAGTACAGTGTTACTACTGTCATAGTTGGTCTCAGTACAGTGTTACTACTGTCATAGTTAGTCTCAGTACAGTGTTACTACTGTCAAAGTTAGTATCACTACAGTGTTACTACTGTTATAGTTAGTCTCAGTACAGTGTTACTACTGTCATAGTTAGTCTCAGTACAGTGTTACTACTGTCATAGTTGGTCTCAGTACAGTGTTACTACTGTCATAGTTAGTCTCAGTACAGTGTTACTACTGTCATAGTTAGTCTCAGTACAGTGTTACTACTGTCATAGTTGGTCTCAGTACAGTGTTACTACTGTCATAGTTGGTCTCAGTACAGTGTTACTACTGTCATAGATTTGACTCAGTACAGTGCTGCTACTGTCAAAGTTAGTCTCAGTACAGTGTTACTACTGTCATAGTTTTGACTCAGTACAGTGTTACTACTGTCATAGTTAGTCCCAGCACAGTGTTACTACTGTCATAGTTAGTCCCAGTACAGTGTTACTACTGTCATAGGTAGTCTCAGTACAGTGTAACTACTGTCATAGTTAGTATCAGTACAGTGTTACTACTGTCACAGTTAGTCTCAGTACAGTGTTACTACTGTCATAGTTAGTGACAGTACAGTGTTACTACTGTCATAGGTAGTCTCAGTACATTGTTACTACTGTCATATTTAGTCTTGGTACAGTGTTACAACTGTCATAGTTAGTCCCAGTACAGTGTTACTGCTGTCATAGTTAGTCTCAGTACAGTGTTGCTACTGTCACAGTTAGTCTCAGTACAGTGTTACTACTGTAATAGTTAGTGACAGTACAGTGTTACTACTGTCATAGGTAGTCTCAGTACAGTGTTACTACTTTCATATTTAGTCTTGGTACAGTGTTACTACTGTCATAGTTAGTCCCAGTACAGTGTTACTACTGTCATAGTTAGTCTCAGTACAGTGTTACTACTGTCATAGTTGGTCTAAGTACAGTGTTACTACTGTCATAGTTAGTCTCAGTACAGTGTTACTACTGTCATAGTTAGTCTCAGTACAGTGTTAATACTGTCATAGTTATTCTCAGTACAGTGTTACTACTGTCATAGTTGGTCTCATTACAGTGTTACCACTGTCATAGTTAGTCTCAGTACAGTGTTACTACAGTCATAGTTAGTCTCAGTACAGTGTTAATACTGTCATAGTTATTCTCAGTACAGTGTTACTACTGTCATTGTTGCTGTCAGTACAGTGTTACTACTATCATATTTAGTCTTAGTACAGTGTTAATACTGTCATAGTTAGTCTCAGTACAGTGTTACTACTGTCATAGTTAGTATCAGTACAGTGTTACTACTGTCATAGTTAGTCTCAGTACAGTGTTAATACTGTCATAGTTATTCTCAGTACAGTGTTACTACTGTCATAGTTAGTCTCAGTACAGTGTTACTACTGTCATAGTTAGTCTCAGTACAGTGTTACTACTGTCATATTTAGTCTCAGTACAGTGTTAATACTGTCATAGTTATTCTCAGTACAGTGTTACTACTGTCATAGTTGGTCTCAGTACAGTGTTACTACTGTCATAGGTAGTCTCAGTACAGTGTTAATACTGTCATAGTTGGTCTCAGTACAGTGTTACTACTGTCATAGTTTGTCTATGTACAGTGTTACTACTGTCAAAGTTAGTCTCAGTACAGTGTTACTACTGTCATAGTTAGTCTCAGTACAGTGTTACTACTGTCATAATTAGTCCCAGTACAGTGTTACTACTGTCATAGTTGGTCTTAGTACAGTGTTACTACTGTCATATTTAGTCTCAGTACAGTGTTACTACTGTCATAGTTGGTCTCAGTACAGTGTTACTACTGTCATAGTTGGTCTCAGTACAGTGTTACTACTGTCATAGTTGGTCTCAGTACAGTGTTACTACTGTCGTAGCTGGTCTCAGTACAGTGGTACTACTGTCGCAGCTGGTCTCAGTACAGTGTTACTACTGTCGCAGCTGGTCTCAGTACAGTGTTACTACTGTCATAGTTAGTCTCAGTACAGTGTTACTACTGTCATAGTTGGTCTCAGTACAGTGTTACTACTGTCGCAGCTGGTCTCAGTACAGTGTTACTACTGTCATAGTTGGTCTCAGTACAGTGTTACTACTGTCATAGTTAGTCTCAGTACAGTGTTACTACTGTCGCAGCTGGTCTCAGTACAGTGTTACTACTGTCATAGTTGGTCTCAGTACAGTGTTACTACTGTCATAGTTAGTCCCAGTACAGTGTTACTACTGTCATAGTTGGTCTTAGTACAGTGTTACTACTGTCATATTTAGTCTCAGTACAGTGTTACTACTGTCATAGTTAGTCTCAGTACAGTGTTACTACTGTCATAGTTGGTCTCAGTACAGTGTTACTACTGTCATAGTTGGTCTCAGTACAGTATTACTACTGTCGTAGTTGGTCTCAGTACAGTGTTACTACTGTCATAGTTGGTCTCAGTACAGTGTTACTACTGTCTTAGTTGGTCTCAGTACAGTGTTACTACTGTCATAGTTGGTCTCAGTACAGTGTTACTACTGTCATAGTTTGTCTCAATACAGTGTTACTAGTGTCATAGTTTGTCTCAGTACAGTGTAACTACTGTCATAGTTGGTCTCAGTACAGTGCTACTACTGTCATAGTTAGTCTCAGTACAGTGTTACTACTGTCATAGTTAGTCTCAGTACAGTGTTACTACTGTCATAGTTGGTCTCAGTACAGTGTTACTACTGTCATAGTTGGTCTCAGTACAGTATTACTACTGTCGTAGTTGGTCTCAGTACAGTGTTACTACTGTCATAGTTGGTCTCAGTACAGTGTTACTACTGTCTTAGTTGGTCTCAGTACAATGTTACTACTGTCATAGTTGGTCTCAGTACAGTGTTACTACTGTCATAGTTTGTCTCAATACAGTGTTACTAGTGTCATAGTTTGTCTCAGTACAGTGTAACTACTGTCATAGTTGGTCTCAGTACAGTGTTACTACTGTCATAGTTGGTCTCAGTACAGTGTAACTACTGTCATAATTGGTCTCAGTACAGTGTTACTACTGTCATAGTTAGTCTCAGTACAGTGTTACTACTGTCATAGTTGGTATCAGTACAGTGTTACTACTGTCATAGTTAGTCTCAGTACAGTGTTACTAGTATCATATTTAGTTTAGTACAGTGTTACTACTGTCATAGTTAGTCTCAGTACAGTGTTACTACTGTCATAGTTAGTCCTAGTACAGTGTTACTACTGTCATAGTTAGTCCCAGTACAGTGTTACTACTGTCATAGGTAGTCTCAGTACAGTGTAACTACTGTCATAGTTAGTCTCAGTACAGTGTTACTACTGTCATAGGTAGTCTCAGTACAGTGTTACTACTGTCATAGTTGGTCTCAGTACAGTGTTACTAGTGTCATAGTTTGTCTCAGTACAGTGTTAGTAGTGTCATAGTTGGTCTCAGTACAGTGTTACTACTGTTATAGTTTGTCTCAATACAGTGTTACTAGTGTCATAGTTGGTCTCAGTACAATGTTACTACTGTCATAGTTAGTCTTAGTACAGTGTTACTAGTGTCATAGTTGGTCTCAGTAGTGTTACTACTGTCACAGTTAGTCTTAGTACAGTGTTACTACTGTCAAAGTTAGTCTCAGTACAGTGTTGCTACTGTCACAGTTAGTCTCAGTACAGTGTTACTACTGTCATAGTTAGTGACAGTACAGTGTTACTACTGTCATAGGTAGTCTCAGTACAGTGTTACTACTTTCATATTTAGTCTTGGTACAGTGTTACTACTGTCATAGTTAGTCCCAGTACAGTGTTACTACTGTCATAGTTAGTCTCAGTACAGTGTTACTACTGTCATAGTTGGTCTAAGTACAGTGTTACTACTGTCATAGTTAGTCTCAGTACAGTGTTACTACTGTCATAGTTAGTCTCAGTACAGTGTCAATACTGTCATAGTTATTCTCAGTACAGTGTTACTACTGTCATAGTTGGTCTCAGTACAGTGTTACTACTGTCATAGTTAGTCTCAGTACAGTGTTACTACTGTCATAGTTAGTCTCAGTACAGTGTTAATACTGTCATAGTTAGTCTCAGTACAGTGTTACTACTGTCATAGTTAGTCTCAGTACAGTGTTACTACTGTCATAGTTAGTCTCAGTACAGTGTTTCTACTGTCATAGTTGGTCTCAGTACAGTGTTACTACTGTCATAGTTAGTCTCAGTACAGTGTTACTACTGTCATAGTTAGTCTCAGTACAGTGTTACTACTGTCATAGTTGGTCTCAGTACAGTGTTACTACTGTCATAGTTGGTCTCAGTACAGTGTTACTAGTATCATATTTAGTCTTAGTACAGTGTTACTACTGTCATAGTTAGTCTCAGTACAGTGTTACTACTTTCATAGTTTTGAATCAGTACAGTGTTACTACTGTCATAGATGGTCTCAGTACAGTGTTACTACTGTCATAGCTGGTTTCAGTACAGTGTTGCTACTGTCAAAGTTAGTCTCAGTACAGTGTTACTACTGTCATAGTTAGTCCCAGTACAGTGTTACTACTGTCATAGGTAGTCTCAGTACAGTGTAACTACTGTCATAGTTAGTCTCAGTACAGTGTTAATACTGTCATAGTTATTCTCAGTACAGTGTTACTACTGTCATAGTTAGTCTCAGTACAGTGTTACTACTGTCATAGTTAGTCTCAGTACAGTGTTACTACTGTCATATTTAGTCTCAGTACAGTGTTAATACTGTCATAGTTATTCTCAGTACAGTGTTACTACTGTCATAGTTGGTCTCAGTACAGTGTTACTACTGTCATAGGTAGTCTCAGTACAGTGTTAATACTGTCATAGTTGGTCTCAGTACAGTGTTACTACTGTCATAGTTTGTCTATGTACAGTGTTACTACTGTCAAAGTTAGTCTCAGTACAGTGTTACTACTGTCATAGTTAGTCTCAGTACAGTGTTACTACTGTCATAATTAGTCCCAGTACAGTGTTACTACTGTCATAGTTGGTCTTAGTACAGTGTTACTACTGTCATATTTAGTCTCAGTACAGTGTTACTACTGTCATAGTTGGTCTCAGTACAGTGTTACTACTGTCATAGTTGGTCTCAGTACAGTGTTACTACTGTCATAGTTGGTCTCAGTACAGTGTTACTACTGTCGTAGCTGGTCTCAGTACAGTGGTACTACTGTCGCAGCTGGTCTCAGTACAGTGTTACTACTGTCGCAGCTGGTCTCAGTACAGTGTTACTACTGTCATAGTTAGTCTCAGTACAGTGTTACTACTGTCATAGTTGGTCTCAGTACAGTGTTACTACTGTCGCAGCTGGTCTCAGTACAGTGTTACTACTGTCATAGTTGGTCTCAGTACAGTGTTACTACTGTCATAGTTAGTCTCAGTACAGTGTTACTACTGTCGCAGCTGGTCTCAGTACAGTGTTACTACTGTCATAGTTGGTCTCAGTACAGTGTTACTACTGTCATAGTTAGTCCCAGTACAGTGTTACTACTGTCATAGTTGGTCTTAGTACAGTGTTACTACTGTCATATTTAGTCTCAGTACAGTGTTACTACTGTCATAGTTAGTCTCAGTACAGTGTTACTACTGTCATAGTTGGTCTCAGTACAGTGTTACTACTGTCATAGTTGGTCTCAGTACAGTATTACTACTGTCGTAGTTGGTCTCAGTACAGTGTTACTACTGTCATAGTTGGTCTCAGTACAGTGTTACTACTGTCTTAGTTGGTCTCAGTACAGTGTTACTACTGTCATAGTTGGTCTCAGTACAGTGTTACTACTGTCATAGTTTGTCTCAATACAGTGTTACTAGTGTCATAGTTTGTCTCAGTACAGTGTAACTACTGTCATAGTTGGTCTCAGTACAGTGCTACTACTGTCATAGTTAGTCTCAGTACAGTGTTACTACTGTCATAGTTAGTCTCAGTACAGTGTTACTACTGTCATAGTTGGTCTCAGTACAGTGTTACTACTGTCATAGTTGGTCTCAGTACAGTATTACTACTGTCGTAGTTGGTCTCAGTACAGTGTTACTACTGTCATAGTTGGTCTCAGTACAGTGTTACTACTGTCTTAGTTGGTCTCAGTACAATGTTACTACTGTCATAGTTGGTCTCAGTACAGTGTTACTACTGTCATAGTTTGTCTCAATACAGTGTTACTAGTGTCATAGTTTGTCTCAGTACAGTGTAACTACTGTCATAGTTGGTCTCAGTACAGTGTTACTACTGTCATAGTTGGTCTCAGTACAGTGTAACTACTGTCATAATTGGTCTCAGTACAGTGTTACTACTGTCATAGTTAGTCTCAGTACAGTGTTACTACTGTCATAGTTGGTATCAGTACAGTGTTACTACTGTCATAGTTAGTCTCAGTACAGTGTTACTAGTATCATATTTAGTTTAGTACAGTGTTACTACTGTCATAGTTAGTCTCAGTACAGTGTTACTACTGTCATAGTTAGTCCTAGTACAGTGTTACTACTGTCATAGTTAGTCCCAGTACAGTGTTACTACTGTCATAGGTAGTCTCAGTACAGTGTAACTACTGTCATAGTTAGTCTCAGTACAGTGTTACTACTGTCATAGGTAGTCTCAGTACAGTGTTACTACTGTCATAGTTGGTCTCAGTACAGTGTTACTAGTGTCATAGTTTGTCTCAGTACAGTGTTAGTAGTGTCATAGTTGGTCTCAGTACAGTGTTACTACTGTTATAGTTTGTCTCAATACAGTGTTACTAGTGTCATAGTTGGTCTCAGTACAATGTTACTACTGTCATAGTTAGTCTTAGTACAGTGTTACTAGTGTCATAGTTGGTCTCAGTAGTGTTACTACTGTCACAGTTAGTCTTAGTACAGTGTTACTACTGTCAAAGTTAGTCTCAGTACAGTGTTGCTACTGTCACAGTTAGTCTCAGTACAGTGTTACTACTGTCATAGTTAGTGACAGTACAGTGTTACTACTGTCATAGGTAGTCTCAGTACAGTGTTACTACTTTCATATTTAGTCTTGGTACAGTGTTACTACTGTCATAGTTAGTCCCAGTACAGTGTTACTACTGTCATAGTTAGTCTCAGTACAGTGTTACTACTGTCATAGTTGGTCTAAGTACAGTGTTACTACTGTCATAGTTAGTCTCAGTACAGTGTTACTACTGTCATAGTTAGTCTCAGTACAGTGTCAATACTGTCATAGTTATTCTCAGTACAGTGTTACTACTGTCATAGTTGGTCTCAGTACAGTGTTACTACTGTCATAGTTAGTCTCAGTACAGTGTTACTACTGTCATAGTTAGTCTCAGTACAGTGTTAATACTGTCATAGTTAGTCTCAGTACAGTGTTACTACTGTCATAGTTAGTCTCAGTACAGTGTTACTACTGTCATAGTTAGTCTCAGTACAGTGTTTCTACTGTCATAGTTGGTCTCAGTACAGTGTTACTACTGTCATAGTTAGTCTCAGTACAGTGTTACTACTGTCATAGTTAGTCTCAGTACAGTGTTACTACTGTCATAGTTGGTCTCAGTACAGTGTTACTACTGTCATAGTTGGTCTCAGTACAGTGTTACTAGTATCATATTTAGTCTTAGTACAGTGTTACTACTGTCATAGTTAGTCTCAGTACAGTGTTACTACTTTCATAGTTTTGAATCAGTACAGTGTTACTACTGTCATAGATGGTCTCAGTACAGTGTTACTACTGTCATAGCTGGTTTCAGTACAGTGTTGCTACTGTCAAAGTTAGTCTCAGTACAGTGTTACTACTGTCATAGTTAGTCCCAGTACAGTGTTACTACTGTCATAGGTAGTCTCAGTACAGTGTAACTACTGTCATAGTTAGTATCAGTACAGTGTTACTACTGTCACAGTTAGTCTCAGTACAGTGTTACTACTGTCATAGTTAGTGACAGTACAGTGTTACTACTGTCATAGGTAGTCTCAGTACAGTGTTACTACTGTCATATTTAGTCTTGGTACAGTGTTACTACTGTCATAGTTAGTCCCAGTACAGTGTTACTACTGTCATAGTTAATCTCAGTACAGTGTTGCTACTGTCACAGTTAGTCCCAGTACAGTGTTACTACTGTCATAGTTAGTGACAGTACAGTGTTACTACTGTCATAGGTAGTCTCAGTACAGTGTTACTACTTTCATATTTAGTCTTGGTACAGTGTTACTACTGTCATAGTTAGTCCCAGTACAGTGTTACTACTGTCATATTTAGTCTCAGTACAGTGTTACTACTGTCATAGTTGGTCTAAGTACAGTGTTACTACTGTAATAGTTAGTCTCAGTACAGTGTTACTACTGTCATAGTTAGTCTCAGTACAGTGTTAATACTGTCATAGTTATTCTCAGTACAGTGTTACTACTGTCATAGTTGGTCTCAGTACAGTGTTACTACTGTCATAGTTAGTCTCAGTACAGTGTTACTACTGTCATAGTTAGTCTCAGTACAGTGTTAATACTGTCATAGTTAGTATCAGTACAGTGTTACTACTGTCATAGTTAGTCTCAGTACAGTGTTAATACTGTCATAGTTATTCTCAGTACAGTGTTACTACTGTCATAGTTAGTCTCAGTACAGTGTTACTACTGTCATAGTTAGTCTCAGTACAGTGTTACTACTGTCATATTTAGTTTCAGTACAGTGTTAATACTGTCATAGTTATTCTCAGTACAGTGTTACTACTGTCATAGTTGGTCTCAGTACAGTGTTACTACTGTCATAGGTAGTCTCAGTACAGTGTTAATACTGTCATAGTTGGTCTCAGTACAGTGTTACTACTGTCAAAGTTAGTCTCAGTACAGTGTTACTACTGTCATAGTTAGTCTCAGTACAGTGTTACTACTGTCATAATTGGTCCCAGTACAGTGTTACTACTGTCATAGTTGGTCTTAGTACAGTGTTACTACTGTCATATTTAGTCTCAGTACAGTGTTACTACTGTCATAGTTGGTCTCAGTACAGTGTTACTACTGTCATAGTTGGTCTCAGTACAGTGTTACTACTGTCATAGTTGGTCTCAGTACAGTGTTACTACTGTCGTAGCTGGTCTCAGTACAGTGTTACTACTGTCGCAGCTGGTCTCAGTACAGTGTTACTACTGTCGCAGCTGGTCTCAGTACAGTGTTACTACTGTCATAGTTAGTCTCAGTACAGTGTTACTACTGTCATAGTTGGTCTCAGTACGGTGTTACTACTGTCGCAGCTGGTCTCAGTACAGTGTTACTACTGTCATAGTTGGTCTCAGTACAGTGTTACTACTGTCATAGTTAGTCTCAGTACAGTGTTACTACTGTCATAGTTGGTCTCAGTACAGTGTTACTACTGTCATAGTTGGTCTCAGTACAGTATTACTACTGTCGTAGTTGGTCTCAGTACAGTGTTACTACTGTCATAGTTGGTCTCAGTACAGTGTTACTACTGTCTTAGTTGGTCTCAGTACAATGTTACTACTGTCATAGTTGGTCTCAGTACAGTGTTACTACTGTCATAGTTTGTCTCAATACAGTGTTACTAGTGTCATAGTTTGTCTCAGTATAGTGTAACTACTGTCATAGTTGGTCTCAGTACAGTGTTACTACTGTCATAGTTAGTCTCAGTACAGTGTTACTACTGTCATAGTTAGTCTCAGTACAGTGTTACTACTGTCATAGTTGGTCTCAGTACAGTGTTACTACTGTCATAGTTGGTCTCAGTACAGTATTACTACTGTCGTAGTTGGTCTCAGTACAGTGTTACTACTGTCATAGTTGGTCTCAGTACAGTGTTACTACTGTCTTAGTTGGTCTCAGTACAATGTTACTACTGTCATAGTTGGTCTCAGTACAGTGTTACTACTGTCATAGTTTGTCTCAATACAGTGTTACTAGTGTCATAGTTTGTCTCAGTACAGTGTAACTACTGTCATAGTTGGTCTCAGTACAGTGTTACTACTGTCATAGTTGGTCTCAGTACAGTGTAACTACTGTCATAATTGGTCTCAGTACAGTGTTACTACTGTCATAGTTAGTCTCAGTACAGTGTTACTACTGTCATAGTTGGTATCAGTACAGTGTTACTACTGTCATAGTTAGTCTCAGTACAGTGTTACTAGTATCATATTTAGTTTAATACAGTGTTACTACTGTCATAGTTAGTCTCAGTACAGTGTTACTACTGTCATAGTTAGTCCTAGTACAGTGTTACTACTGTCATAGTTAGTCCCAGTACAGTGTTACTACTGTCATAGGTAGTCTCAGTACAGTGTAACTACTGTCATAGTTAGTCTCAGTACAGTGTTACTACTGTCATAGGTAGTCTCAGTACAGTGTTACTACTGTCATAGTTGGTCTCAGTACAGTGTTACTAGTGTCATAGTTTGTCTCAGTACAGTGTTAGTAGTGTCATAGTTGGTCTCAGTACAGTGTTACTACTGTTATAGTTTGTCTCAATACAGTGTTACTAGTGTCATAGTTGGTCTCAGTACAGTGTAACTACTACAATAGTTAGTGTTAGTACAGTGTTACTACTGTCATAGTTGGTCTCATTACAGTGTTACTACTACAATAGTTAGTCTTAGTACCGTGTAACTACTACAATAGTTGGTCTCAGTACAATGTTACTACTGTCATAGTTAGTCTTAGTACAGTGTTACTAGTGTCATAGTTGGTCTCAGTAGTGTTACTACTGTCACAGTTAGTCTTAGTACAGTGTTACTACTGTCAAAGTTAGTCTCAGTACAGTGTTGCTACTGTCACAGTTAGTCTCAGTACAGTGTTACTACTGTCATAGTTAGTGACAGTACAGTGTTACTACTGTCATAGGTAGTCTCAGTACAGTGTTACTACTTTCATATTTAGTCTTGGTACAGTGTTACTACTGTCATAGTTAGTCCCAGTACAGTGTTACTACTGTCATAGTTAGTCTCAGTACAGTGTTACTACTGTCATAGTTGGTCTAAGTACAGTGTTACTACTGTCATAGTTAGTCTCAGTACAGTGTTACTACTGTCATAGTTAGTCTCAGTACAGTGTTAATACTGTCATAGTTATTCTCAGTACAGTGTTACTACTGTCATAGTTGGTCTCAGTACAGTGTTACTACTGTCATAGTTAGTCTCAGTACAGTGTTACTACTGTCATAGTTAGTCTCAGTACAGTGTTAATACTGTCATAGTTAGTCTCAGTACAGTGTTACTACTGTCATAGTTAGTCTCAGTACAGTGTTACTACTGTCATAGTTAGTCTCAGTACAGTGTTTCTACTGTCATAGTTGGTCTCAGTACAGTGTTACTACTGTCATAGTTAGTCTCAGTACAGTGTTACTACTGTCATAGTTAGTCTCAGTACAGTGTTACTACTGTCATAGTTGGTCTCAGTACAGTGTTACTACTGTCATAGTTGGTCTCAGTACAGTGTTACTAGTATCATATTTAGTCTTAGTACAGTGTTACTACTGTCATAGTTAGTCTCAGTACAGTGTTACTACTTTCATAGTTTTGACTCAGTACAGTGTTACTACTGTCATAGATGGTCTCAGTACAGTGTTACTACTGTCATAGCTGGTTTCAGTACAGTGTTATTACTGTCATAGTTAGTCTCAGTACAGTGTTACTACTGTCATAGTTTTGTCTCAGTACAGTGTTGCTACTGTCAAAGTTAGTCTCAGTACAGTGTTACTACTGTCATAGTTAGTCCCAGTACAGTGTTACTACTGTCATAGGTAGTCTCAGTACAGTGTAACTACTGTCATAGTTAGTATCAGTACAGTGTTACTACTGTCACAGTGAGTCTCAGTACAGTGTTACTACTGTCATAGTTAGTGACAGTACAGTGTTACTACTGTTATAGGTAGTCTCAGTACAGTGTTACTACTGTCATATTTAGTCTTGGTACAGTGTTACTACTGTCATAGTTAGTCCCAGTACAGTGTTACTACTGTCATAGTTAATCTCAGTACAGTGTTGCTACTGTCACAGTTAGTCCCAGTACAGTGTTACTACTGTCATAGTTAGTGACAGTACAGTGTTACTACTGTCATAGGTAGTCTCAGTACAGTGTTACTACTTTCATATTTAGTCTTGGTACAGTGTTACTACTGTCATAGTTAGTCCCAGTACAGTGTTACTACTGTCATATTTAGTCTCAGTACAGTGTTACTACTGTCATAGTTGGTCTAAGTACAGTGTTACTACTGTAATAGTTAGTCTCAGTACAGTGTTACTACTGTCATAGTTAGTCTCAGTACAGTGTTAATACTGTCATAGTTATTCTCAGTACAGTGTTACTACTGTCATAGTTGGTCTCAGTACAGTGTTACTACTGTCATAGTTAGTCTCAGTACAGTGTTACTACTGTCATAGTTAGTCTCAGTACAGTGTTAATACTGTCATAGTTAGTATCAGTACAGTGTTACTACTGTCATAGTTAGTCTCAGTACAGTGTTAATACTGTCATAGTTATTCTCAGTACAGTGTTACTACTGTCATAGTTAGTCTCAGTACAGTGTTACTACTGTCATAGTTAGTCTCAGTACAGTGTTACTACTGTCATATTTAGTTTCAGTACAGTGTTAATACTGTCATAGTTATTCTCAGTACAGTGTTACTACTGTCATAGTTGGTCTCAGTACAGTGTTACTACTGTCATAGGTAGTCTCAGTACAGTGTTAATACTGTCATAGTTGGTCTCAGTACAGTGTTACTACTGTCAAAGTTAGTCTCAGTACAGTGTTACTACTGTCATAGTTAGTCTCAGTACAGTGTTACTACTGTCATAATTGGTCCCAGTACAGTGTTACTACTGTCATAGTTGGTCTTAGTACAGTGTTACTACTGTCATATTTAGTCTCAGTACAGTGTTACTACTGTCATAGTTGGTCTCAGTACAGTGTTACTACTGTCATAGTTGGTCTCAGTACAGTGTTACTACTGTCATAGTTGGTCTCAGTACAGTGTTACTACTGTCGTAGCTGGTCTCAGTACAGTGTTACTACTGTCGCAGCTGGTCTCAGTACAGTGTTACTACTGTCGCAGCTGGTCTCAGTACAGTGTTACTACTGTCATAGTTAGTCTCAGTACAGTGTTACTACTGTCATAGTTGGTCTCAGTACGGTGTTACTACTGTCGCAGCTGGTCTCAGTACAGTGTTACTACTGTCATAGTTGGTCTCAGTACAGTGTTACTACTGTCATAGTTAGTCTCAGTACAGTGTTACTACTGTCGCAGCTGGTCTCAGTACAGTGTTACTACTGTCATAGTTGGTCTCAGTACAGTGTTACTACTGTCATAGTTAGTCCCAGTACAGTGTTACTACTGTCATAGTTGGTCTTAGTACAGTGTTACTACTGTCATATTTAGTCCCAGTACAGTGTTACTACTGTCATAGTTGGTCTCAGTACAGTATTACTACTGTCGTAGTTGGTCTCAGTACAGTGTTACTACTGTCATAGTTGGTCTCAGTACAGTGTTACTACTGTCATAGTTGGTCTCAGTACAGTGTTACTACTGTCATAGTTGGTCTCAGTACAGTGTTACTACTGTCATAGTTTGTCTCAATACAGTTTTACTAGTGTCATAGTTTGTCTCAGTACAGTGTAACTACTGTCATAGTTGATCTCAGTACAGTGTTAATACTGTCATAGATGGTCTCAGTACAGTGTAACTACTGTCATAGTTGGTCTCAGTACAGTGTTACTACTGTCATAGTTAGTCTCAGTACAGTGTTACTACTGTCATAGTTAGTCTCAGTACAGTGTTACTACTGTCATAGTTAGTCTCAGTACAGTGTTAATACTGTCATAGTTAGTATCAGTACAGTGTTACTACTGTCATAGTTAGTCTCAGTACAGTGTTAATACTGTCATAGTTATTCTCAGTACAGTGTTACTACTGTCATAGTTAGTCTCAGTACAGTGTTACTACTGTCATAGTTAGTCTCAGTACAGTGTTACTACTGTCATATTTAGTTTCAGTACAGTGTTAATACTGTCATAGTTATTCTCAGTACAGTGTTACTACTGTCATAGTTGGTCTCAGTACAGTGTTACTACTGTCATAGGTAGTCTCAGTACAGTGTTAATACTGTCATAGTTGGTCTCAGTACAGTGTTACTACTGTCAAAGTTAGTCTCAGTACAGTGTTACTACTGTCATACTTAGTCTCAGTACAGTGTTACTACTGTCATAATTGGTCCCAGTACAGTGTTACTACTGTCATAGTTGGTCTTAGTACAGTGTTACTACTGTCATATTTAGTCTCAGTACAGTGTTACTACTGTCATAGTTGGTCTCAGTACAGTGTTACTACTGTCATAGTTGGTCTCAGTACAGTGTTACTACTGTCATAGTTGGTCTCAGTACAGTGTTACTACTGTCGTAGCTGGTCTCAGTACAGTGTTACTACTGTCGCAGCTGGTCTCAGTACAGTGTTACTACTGTCGCAGCTGGTCTCAGTACAGTGTTACTACTGTCATAGTTAGTCTCAGTACAGTGTTACTACTGTCATAGTTGGTCTCAGTACGGTGTTACTACTGTCGCAGCTGGTCTCAGTACAGTGTTACTACTGTCATAGTTGGTCTCAGTACAGTGTTACTACTGTCATAGTTAGTCTCAGTACAGTGTTACTACTGTCGCAGCTGGTCTCAGTACAGTGTTACTACTGTCATAGTTGGTCTCAGTACAGTGTTACTACTGTCATAGTTAGTCCCAGTACAGTGTTACTACTGTCATAGTTGGTCTTAGTACAGTGTTACTACTGTCATATTTAGTCTCAGTACAGTGTTACTACTGTCATAGTTAGTCTCAGTACAGTGTTACTACTGTCATAGTTGGACTCAGTACAGTGTTACTACTGTCATAGTTGGTCTCAGTACAGTATTACTACTGTCGTAGTTGGTCTCAGTACAGTGTTACTACTGTCATAGTTGGTCTCAGTACAGTGTTACTACTGTCATAGTTGGTCTCAGTACAGTGTTACTACTGTCATAGTTGGTCTCAGTACAGTGTTACTACTGTCATAGTTTGTCTCAATACAGTTTTACTAGTGTCATAGTTTGTCTCAGTACAGTGTAACTACTGTCATAGTTGATCTCAGTACAGTGTTACTACTGTCATAGATGGTCTCAGTACAGTGTAACTACTGTCATAGTTGGTCTCAGTACAGTGTTACTACTGTCATAGTTAGTCTCAGTACAGTGTTACTACTGTCATAGTTGGTCTCAGTACAGTGTTACTACTGTCATAGTTAGTCTCAGTACATTGTTACTACTGTCATAGTTAGTGACAGTACAGTGTTACTACTGTCATAGGTAGTCTCAGTACAGTGTTACTACTGTCATATTTAGTCTTGGTACAGTGTTACTACTGTCATAGTTAGTCCCAGTACAGTGTTACTACTGTCATAGTTAATCTCAGTACAGTGTTGCTACTGTCACAGTTAGTCCCAGTACAGTGTTACTACTGTCATAGTTAGTGACAGTACAGTGTTACTACTGTCATAGGTAGTCTCAGTACAGTGTTACTACTTTCATATTTAGTATTGGTACAGTGTTACTACTGTCATAGTTAGTCCCAGTACAGTGTTACTACTGTCATATTTAGTCTCAGTACAGTGTTACTACTGTCATAGTTGGTCTAAGTACAGTGTTACTACTGTAATAGTTAGTCTCAGTACAGTGTTACTACTGTCATAGTTAGTCTCAGTACAGTGTTAATACTGTCATAGTTATTCTCAGTACAGTGTTACTACTGTCATAGTTGGTCTCAGTACAGTGTTACTACTGTCATAGTTAGTCCCAGTACAGTGTTACTACTGTCATAGTTGGTCTTAGTACAGTGTTACTACTGTCATATTTAGTCTCAGTACAGTGTTACTACTGTCATAGTTAGTCTCAGTACAGTGTTACTACTGTCATAGTTGGACTCAGTACAGTGTTACTACTGTCATAGTTGGTCTCAGTACAGTATTACTACTGTCGTAGTTGGTCTCAGTACAGTGTTACTACTGTCATAGTTGGTCTCAGTACAGTGTTACTACTGTCATAGTTGGTCTCAGTACAGTGTTACTACTGTCATAGTTGGTCTCAGTACAGTGTTACTACTGTCATAGTTTGTCTCAATACAGTTTTACTAGTGTCATAGTTTGTCTCAGTACAGTGTAACTACTGTCATAGTTGATCTCAGTACAGTGTTACTACTGTCATAGATGGTCTCAGTACAGTGTAACTACTGTCATAGTTGGTCTCAGTACAGTGTTACTACTGTCATAGTTAGTCTCAGTACAGTGTTACTACTGTCATAGTTAGTCTCAGTACAGTGTTACTACTGTCATAGTTAGTCTCAGTACAGTGTTAATACTGTCATAGTTAGTATCAGTACAGTGTTACTACTGTCATAGTTAGTCTCAGTACAGTGTTAATACTGTCATAGTTATTCTCAGTACAGTGTTACTACTGTCATAGTTAGTCTCAGTACAGTGTTACTACTGTCATAGTTAGTCTCAGTACAGTGTTACTACTGTCATATTTAGTTTCAGTACAGTGTTAATACTGTCATAGTTATTCTCAGTACAGTGTTACTACTGTCATAGTTGGTCTCAGTACAGTGTTACTACTGTCATAGGTAGTCTCAGTACAGTGTTAATACTGTCATAGTTGGTCTCAGTACAGTGTTACTACTGTCAAAGTTAGTCTCAGTACAGTGTTACTACTGTCATAGTTAGTCTCAGTACAGTGTTACTACTGTCATAATTGGTCCCAGTACAGTGTTACTACTGTCATAGTTGGTCTTAGTACAGTGTTACTACTGTCATATTTAGTCTCAGTACAGTGTTACTACTGTCATAGTTGGTCTCAGTACAGTGTTACTACTGTCATAGTTGGTCTCAGTACAGTGTTACTACTGTCATAGTTGGTCTCAGTACAGTGTTACTACTGTCGTAGCTGGTCTCAGTACAGTGTTACTACTGTCGCAGCTGGTCTCAGTACAGTGTTACTACTGTCGCAGCTGGTCTCAGTACAGTGTTACTACTGTCATAGTTAGTCTCAGTACAGTGTTACTACTGTCATAGTTGGTCTCAGTACGGTGTTACTACTGTCGCAGCTGGTCTCAGTACAGTGTTACTACTGTCATAGTTGGTCTCAGTACAGTGTTACTACTGTCATAGTTAGTCTCAGTACAGTGTTACTACTGTCGCAGCTGGTCTCAGTACAGTGTTACTACTGTCATAGTTGGTCTCAGTACAGTGTTACTACTGTCATAGTTAGTCCCAGTACAGTGTTACTACTGTCATAGTTGGTCTTAGTACAGTGTTACTACTGTCATATTTAGTCTCAGTACAGTGTTACTACTGTCATAGTTAGTCTCAGTACAGTGTTACTACTGTCATAGTTGGACTCAGTACAGTGTTACTACTGTCATAGTTGGTCTCAGTACAGTATTACTACTGTCGTAGTTGGTCTCAGTACAGTGTTACTACTGTCATAGTTGGTCTCAGTACAGTGTTACTACTGTCATAGTTGGTCTCAGTACAGTGTTACTACTGTCATAGTTGGTCTCAGTACAGTGTTACTACTGTCATAGTTTGTCTCAATACAGTTTTACTAGTGTCATAGTTTGTCTCAGTACAGTGTAACTACTGTCATAGTTGATCTCAGTACAGTGTTACTACTGTCATAGATGGTCTCAGTACAGTGTAACTACTGTCATAGTTGGTCTCAGTACAGTGTTACTACTGTCATAGTTAGTCTCAGTACAGTGTTACTACTGTCATAGTTGGTCTCAGTACAGTGTTACTACTGTCATAGTTAGTCTCAGTACATTGTTACTACTGTCATAGTTAGTGACAGTACAGTGTTACTACTGTCATAGGTAGTCTCAGTACAGTGTTACTACTGTCATATTTAGTCTTGGTACAGTGTTACTACTGTCATAGTTAGTCCCAGTACAGTGTTACTACTGTCATAGTTAATCTCAGTACAGTGTTGCTACTGTCACAGTTAGTCCCAGTACAGTGTTACTACTGTCATAGTTAGTGACAGTACAGTGTTACTACTGTCATAGGTAGTCTCAGTACAGTGTTACTACTTTCATATTTAGTCTTGGTACAGTGTTACTACTGTCATAGTTAGTCCCAGTACAGTGTTACTACTGTCATATTTAGTCTCAGTACAGTGTTACTACTGTCATAGTTGGTCTAAGTACAGTGTTACTACTGTAATAGTTAGTCTCAGTACAGTGTTACTACTGTCATAGTTAGTCTCAGTACAGTGTTAATACTGTCATAGTTATTCTCAGTACAGTGTTACTACTGTCATAGTTGGTCTCAGTACAGTGTTACTACTGTCATAGTTAGTCTCAATACAGTGTTACTACTGTCATAGTTAGTCTCAGTACAGTGTTAATACTGTCATAGTTAGTATCAGTACAGTGTTACTACTGTCATAGTTAGTCTCAGTACAGTGTTAATACTGTCATAGTTATTCTCAGTACAGTGTTACTACTGTCATAGTTAGTCTCAGTACAGTGTTACTACTGTCATAGTTAGTCTCAGTACAGTGTTACTACTGTCATATTTAGTTTCAGTACAGTGTTAATACTGTCATAGTTATTCTCAGTACAGTGTTACTACTGTCATAGTTGGTCTCAGTACAGTGTTACTACTGTCATAGGTAGTCTCAGTACAGTGTTAATACTGTCATAGTTGGTCTCAGTACAGTGTTACTACTGTCAAAGTTAGTCTCAGTACAGTGTTACTACTGTCATAGTTAGTCTCAGTACAGTGTTACTACTGTCATAATTGGTCCCAGTACAGTGTTACTACTGTCATAGTTGGTCTTAGTACAGTGTTACTACTGTCATATTTAGTCTCAGTACAGTGTTACTACTGTCATAGTTGGTCTCAGTACAGTGTTACTACTGTCATAGTTGGTCTCAGTACAGTGTTACTACTGTCATAGTTGGTCTCAGTACAGTGTTACTACTGTCGTAGCTGGTCTCAGTACAGTGTTACTACTGTCGCAGCTGGTCTCAGTACAGTGTTACTACTGTCGCAGCTGGTCTCAGTACAGTGTTACTACTGTCATAGTTAGTCTCAGTACAGTGTTACTACTGTCATAGTTGGTCTCAGTACGGTGTTACTACTGTCGCAGCTGGTCTCAGTACAGTGTTACTACTGTCATAGTTGGTCTCAGTACAATGTTACTACTGTCATAGTTAGTCTCAGTACAGTGTTACTACTGTCGCAGCTGGTCTCAGTACAGTGTTACTACTGTCATAGTTGGTCTCAGTACAGTGTTACTACTGTCATAGTTAGTCCCAGTACAGTGTTACTACTGTCATAGTTGGTCTTAGTACAGTGTTACTACTGTCATATTTAGTCTCAGTACAGTGTTACTACTGTCATAGTTAGTCTCAGTACAGTGTTACTACTGTCATAGAAGGACTCAGTACAGTGTTACTACTGTCATAGTTGGTCTCAGTACAGTATTACTACTGTCGTAGTTGGTCTCAGTACAGTGTTACTACTGTCATAGTTGGTCTCAGTACATTGTTACTACTGTCATAGTTGGTCTCAGTACAGTGTTACTACTGTCATAGTTGGTCTCAGTACAGTGTTACTACTGTCATAGTTTGTCTCAATACAGTTTTACTAGTGTCATAGTTTGTCTCAGTACAGTGTAACTACTGTCATAGTTGATCTCAGTACAGTGTTACTACTGTCATAGATGGTCTCAGTACAGTGTAACTACTGTCATAGTTGGTCTCAGTACAGTGTTACTACTGTCATAGTTAGTCTCAGTACAGTGTTACTACTGTCATAGTTGGTCTCAGTACAGTGTTACTACTGTCATAGTTAGTCTCAGTACATTGTTACTAGTATCATATTTAGTTTAGTACAGTGTTACTACTGTCATAGTTAGTCTCAGTACAGTGTTACTACTGTCATAGTTAGTCCTAGTACAGTGTTACTACTGTCATAGTTAGTCCCAGTACAGTGTTACTACATTCATAGGTAGTCTCAGTACAGTGTAACTACTGTCGTAGTTAGTCTCAGTACAGTGTTACTACTGTCATAGGTAGTCTCAGTACAGTGTTACTACTGTCACAGTTGGTCTCAGTACAGTGTTACTACTGTCATAGTTTGTCTCAATGCAGTGTTACTAGTCTCATAGTTTGTCTCAGTACAGTGTTAGTAGTGTCATAGTTGGTCTCAGTACTGTGTTACTACTGTCATAGTTGGTCTCAGTACAGTGTAACTACTACAATAGTTAGTGTTAGTACAGTGTTACTACTGTCATAGTTGGTCTCATTACAGTGTTACTACTACAATAGTTAGTCTTAGTACCGTGTAACTACTACAATAGTTGGTCTCAGTACAATGTTACTACTGTCATAGTTAGTCTTAGTACAGTGTTACTAGTGTCATAGTGTGTCTCAGTAGTGTTACTACTGTCACAGTTAGTCTTAGTACAGTGTTACTACTGTCAAAGTTAGTCTCAGTACAGTGTTACTACTGTCATAGTTAGTGACAGTACAGTGTTACTACTTTCATATTTAGTCTTGGTACAGTGGTACTACTGTCATAGTTAGTCCCAGTACAGTGTTACTAATGTCATAGTTGGTCTAAGTACAGTGTTACTACTGTCATAGTTAGTCTCAGTACAGTGTTACTACTGTCATAGTTAGTCTCAGTACAGTGTTAATACTGTCATAGTTATTCTCAGTACAGTGTTACTACTGTCATAGTTATTCTCAGTACAGTGTTACTACTGTCATAGTTAGTCTCAGTACAGTGTTACTACTGTCATATTTAGTCTCAGTACAGTGTTAATACTGTCATAGTTATTCTCAGTACAGTGTTACTACTGTCATAGTTGGTCTCAGTACAGTGTTACTACTGTCATAGTTGGTCTCAGTACAGTGTTACTACTGTCATAGTTTGTCTATGTACAGTGTTACTACTGTCAAAGTTAGTCTCAGTACAGTGTTACTACTGTCATAGTTAGTCTTGGTACAGTGTTACTACTGTCATAGGTAGTCTCAGTACAGTGTTAATACTGTCATAGTTGGTCTCAGTACAGTGTTACTACTGTCATAGTTTGTCTATGTACAGTGTTACTACTGTCAAAGTTAGTCTCAGTACAGTGTTACTACTGTCATAGTTAGTCTCAGTACAGTGTTACTACTGTTATAATTAGTCCCAGAACAGTGTTACTACTGTCATAGTTGGTCTTAGTACAGTGTTACTACTGTCATATTTAGTCTCAGTACAGTGTTACTACTGTCATAGTTGGTCTCAGTACAGTGTTACTACTGTCATAGTTGGTCTCAGTACAGTGTTACTACTGTCATAGTTGGTCTCAGTACAGTGTTACTACTGTCGTAGCTAGTCTCAGTACAGTGTTACTACTGTCGCAGCTGGTCTCAGTACAGTGTTACTACTGTCGCAGCTGGTCTCAGTACAGTGTTACTACTGTCATAGTTAGTCTCAGTACAGTGTTACTACTGTCATAGTTGGTCTCAGTACAGTGTTACTACTGTCGCAGCTGGTCTCAGTACAGTGTTACTACTGTCATAGTTGGTCTCAGTACAGTGTTACTACTGTCATAGCTTGTCTCAGTACAGTGTTACTACTGTCGCAGCAGGTCTCAGTACAGTGTTACTACTGTCATAGTTGGTCTCAGTACAGTGTTACTACTGTCATAGTTAGTCCCAGTACAGTGTTACTACTGTCATAGTTGGTCTTAGTACAGTGTTACTACTGTCATATTTAGTCTCAGTACAGTGTTACTACTCTCATAGTTAGTCTCAGTACAGTGTTACTACTGTCATAGTTGGTCTGAGTACAGTGTTACTACTGTCATAGTTGGTCTCAGTACAGTATTACTACTGTAATAGTTGGTCTCAGTACAGTGTTACTACTGTCATAGTTGGTCTCAGTACAGTGTTACTACTGTCATAGTTTGTCTCAATACAGTGTTACTAGTGTCATAGTTTGTCTCAGTACAGTGTAACTACTGTCATTGTTGGTCTCAGTGCAGCGTTACTACTGTCATAGTTGGTCTCAGTACAGTGTAACTACTGTCATAGTTGGTCTCAGTACAGTGTTACTACTGTCATACTTAGTCTCAGTACAGTGTTACTACTGTCATAGTTGGTCTCAGTACAGTGTTACTACTGTCATAGTTAGTCTCAGTACATTGTTACTAGTATCATATTTAGTTTAGTACAGTGTTACTACTGTCATAGTTAGTCTCAGTACAGAGTTACTACTGTCATAGTTAGTCCTAGTACAGTGTTACTACTGTCATAGTTTGTCTCAATACAGTGTTACTAGTGCCATAGTTTGTCTCAGTACAGTGTTAGTAGTGTCATAGTTGGTCTCAGTACAGTGTTACTACTGTCATAGTTTGTCTCAATACAGTGTTACTAGTGTCATAGTTGGTCTCAGTACAGTGTAACTACTATAATAGTTAGTGTTAGTACAGTGTTACTACTGTCATAGTTGGTCTCATTACAGTGTTACTACTACAATAGTTAGTCTTAGTACCGTGTAACTACTACAATAGTTAGTCTCAGTACAATGTTACTACTGTCATAGTTAGTCTTAGTACAGTGTTACTAGTGTCATAGTTGGTCTCAGTAGTGTTACTACTGTCACAGTTAGTCTTAATACAGTGTTACTACTGTCAAAGTTAGTCTCAGTACAGTGTTACTACTGTCATACTTGGTCTCATTACAGTGTTACTACTGTCATAGTTAGTCTCAGTAGAGTGTTACTTACTACTGTCATAGTCAGTCCCGGTACCGTGTTACTACTGTCATATTTAGTCTCAGTACAGTATTACTACTGTCATAGTTGGTCTCAGTAAAGTGTTACTAGTATCATATTTAGTTTAGTACAGTGTTACTACTGTCATAGTTAGTCTCAGTACAGTGTTACTACTGTCATAGTTGGTCTCAGTACAGTGTTACTACTGTCATAGCTGGTTTCAGTACAGTGTTATTACTGTCATAGTTAGTCCCAGTACAGTGTTACTACTGTCATAGTTTTGACTCAGTACAGTGTTGCTACTGTCAAAGTTAGTCTCAGTACAGTGTTACTACTGTCATAGTTTTGACTCAGTACAGTGTTACTACTGTCATAGTTAGTCCCAGTACAGTGTTACTACTGTCATAGTTAGTCCCAGTACATTGTTACTAGTGTCATAGTTGGTCTCAGTACAGTGTTACTACTGTCATAGGTAGTCCGAGTACAGTGTTACTACTGTCATAGGTAGTCTCAGTACAGTGTTACTACTGTCATAGTTAGTATCCGTACAGTGTTACTACTGTCACAGTTAGTCTCAGTATAGTTTTACTACTGTCATAGTTAGTGACAGTACAGTGTTACTACTGTCATAGGTAGTCTCAGTACAGTGTTACTACTGTCATATTTAGTCTTGGTACACTGTTAATACTGTCATAGTTAGTCTCAGTACAGTCTTACTACTGTCATAGTTAGTCTCAGTGCAGTCTTACTACTGTCATATTTAGTCTCAGTACAGTGTTAATACTATCATAGTTATTCTCAGTACAGTGTTACTACTGTCATAGTTGGTCTCAGTAAAGTGTTAATACTATCATAGTTAGTCTCAGTACAGTGTTAATACTGTCATAGTTAGTCTCAGTACAGTGTTACTACTGTCCTAGTTAGTATCAGTACAGTGTTACTAGTGTCATAGGTAGTGTCAGTACAGTGTTACTACTGTCATAGTTGGTCTCAGTACAGTGTTACTACTGTCATAGTTAGTCTCAGTACAGTGTTACTACTGTCATAGTTAGTCTCAGTACAGTGTTACTACTGTCATAGTTAGTCTCAGTACAGTGTTACTACTGTCCTAGTTAGTATCAGTACAGTGTTACTAGTGTCATAGGTAGTGTCAGTACAGTGTTACTACTCTCATAGTTGGTCTCAGTACAGTGTTACTACTGTCATAGTTAGTCTCAGTACAGTGTTACTACTCTCATAGTTGGTCACAGTACAGTGTTACTACTGTCATAGTTAGTCTCAGTACAGTGTTACTACTGTCATAGTTAGTCTGAGTACAGTGTTACTACTGTCATAGTTAGTCTCAGTACAGTGTTACTACTGTCCTAGTTAGTATCAGTACAGTGTTACTAGTGTCATAGGTAGTGTCAGTACAGTGTTACTACTGTCATAGTTGGTCTCAGTACAGTGTTACTACTGTCATAGTTAGTCTCAGTATAGTGTTACTACGGTCCTAGTTAGTATCAGTACAGTGTTACTACTGTCATAGTTAGTCTCAGTACAGTGTTACTACTGTCATATTTGGTCTCAGTACATTGTAACTACTACACTAGTTAGTCTCAGTACAGTGTTACTACTGTCCTAGTTAGTATTAGTACAGTGTTACTACTGTCATAGGTAGTCTCAGTACAGTGTTAATACTGTCATAGTTGGTCTCAGTACAGTGTTACTACTGTCATAGTTTGTCTATGTACAGTGTTACTACTGTCAAAGTTAGTCTCAGTACAGTGTTACTACTGTCATAGTTAGTCTCAGTACAGTGTTACTACTGTCATAATTAGTCCCAGTACAGTGTTACTACTGTCATAGTTGGTCTTAGTACAGTTTTACTACTGTCATATTTAGTCTCAGTACAGTGTTATTACTGTCATAGTTGGTCTCAGTACAGTGTTACTACTGTCATAGTTGGTCTCAGTACAGTGTTACTACCGTCATAGTTGGTCTCAGTACAGTGTTACTACTGTCGTAGATGGTCTCAGTACAGTGTTACTACTGTCGCAGGTGGTCTCAGTACAGTGTTACTACTGTCGCAGCTAGTCTCAGTACAGTGTTACTACTGTCATAGTTAGTCTCAGTACAGTGTTACTACTGTCATAGTTGGTCTCAGTACAGTGTTTCTACTGTCGCAGCTGGTCTCAGTACAGTGTTACTACTGTCATAGTTGGTCTCAGTACAGTGTTACTACTGTCATAGTTAGTCTCAGTACAGTGTTACTACTGTCGCAGCTGGTCTCAGTACAGTGTTACTACTGTCATAGTTGGTCTCAGTACAGTGTTACTACTGTCATAGTTAGTCCCAGTACAGTGCTACTACTGTCATAGTTGGTCTTAGTACAGTGTTACTACTGTCATAGTTAGTCTCAGTACAGTGTTACTACTGTCATAGTTGGTCTCAGTACAGTGTTACTACTGTCAGAGTTGGTCTCAGTACATTATTACTACTGTCGTAGTTGGTCTCAGTACAGTGTTACTACTGTCATAGTTGGTCTCAGTACAGTGTTACTACTGTCATAGTTGGTCTCAGTACAGTGTTACTACTGTCATAGTTGGTCTCAGTACAGTGTTACTACTGTCATAGTTTGTCTCAATACAGTGTTACTAGTGTCATAGTTTGTCTCAGTACAGTGTAACTACTGTCATAGTTGGTTTCAGTACAGTGTTACTACTGTCATAGTTGGTCTCAGTACAGTGTAAATACTGTCATAGTTAGTCCTAGTACAGTGTTACTACTGTCATAGTTAGTCCCAGTACTGTGTTACTACTGTCATAGTTAGTCTCAGTACAGTGTAACTACTGTCATAGTTAGTCTCAGTACAGTGTTACTACTGTCATAGTTGGTCTCAGTACAGTGTTACTACTGTCAGAGTTGGTCTCAGTACAGTATTACTACTGTCGTAGTTGGTCTCAGTACAGTGTTACTACTGTCATAGTTGGTCTCAGTACAGTGTTACTACTGTCATAGTTGGTCTCAGTACAGTGTTACTACTGTCATAGTTGGTCTCAGTACAGTGTTACTACTGTCATAGTTTGTCTCAATACAGTGTTACTAGTGTCATAGTTTGTCTCAGTACAGTGTAACTACTGTCATAGTTAGTCTCAGTACAGTGTTACTACTGTCATAGGTAGTCTCAGTACAGTGTTACTACTGTCATAGTTGGTATCAGTACAGTGTTACTACTGTCATAGTTTGTCTCAATACAGTGTTACTAGTGTCATCGTTTGTCTCAGTACAATGTTAGTAGTGTCATAGTTGGTCTCCGTACAGTGTTACTACTGTCATAGTTTGTCTCAATACAGTGTTACTAGTGTCATAGTTGGTCTCAGTACAGTGTAAGTACTACAATAGTTAGTGTTAGTACAGTGCTACTACTGTCATAGTTGGTCTCATTACAGTGTTACTACTACAATAGTTAGTCTTAGTACCGTGTAACTACTACAATAGTTGGTCTCAGTACAATGTTACTACTGTCATAGTTAGTCTTAGTACAGTGTTACTAGTGTCATAGTTGGTCTCAGTAGTGTTACTACTGTCACAGTTAGTCTTAGTACAGTGTTACTACTGTCAAAGTTAGTCTCAGTACAGAGTTACTACTGTCATACTTGGTCTCAGTACAGTGTTACTACTGTCACAGTTAGTCTCAGTACAGTGTTACTACTGTCATAGTTAGTGACAGTACAGTGTTACTACTGTCATAGGTAGTCTCAGTACAGTGTTACTACTGTCATATTTAGTCTTGGTACACTGTTAATACTGTCATAGTTAGTCTCAGTACAGTGTTACTACTGTCATAGTTAGTCTCAGTACAGTGTTACTACTGTCATATTTAGTCTCAGTACAGTGTTAATACTGTCATAGTTAGTCTCAGTACAGTGTTACTACTGTCCTAGTAGTATCAGTACAGTGTTACTAGTGTCATAGGTAGTGTCAGTACAGTGTTACTACTGTCATAGTTGGTCTCAGTACAGTGTTACTACTGTCATAGTTAGTCTCAATACAGTGTTACTACTGTCATAGTTAGTCTCAGTACAGTGTTACTACTGTCATAGTTAGTCTCAGTACAGTGTTACTAGTGTCATAGGTAGTGTCAGTACAGTGTTACTACTGTCATAGTTGGTCTCAATACAGTGTTACTACTGTCATAGTTAGTCTCAGTACAGTGTTACTACTGTCATAGTTGGTCTCAGTACAGTGTTACTACTGTCATAGTTAGTCTCAGTACAGTGTTACTACTGTCATAGTTAGTCTCAGTACAGTGTTACTACTGTCATAGTTAGTCTCAGCACAGTGTTACTACTGTCCTAGTTAGTATCAGTACAGTGTTACTAGTGTCATAGGTAGTGTCAGTACAGTGTTACTACTGTCATAGTTGGTCTCAGTACAGTGTTATAATGTCATATTTAGTCTCAGTACAGTGTTACTACTGTCCTAATTAGTATCGGTACAGTGTTACTACTGTCATAGTTAGTCTCAGTACAGTGTTACTACTGTCATAGTTGGTCTCAGTACAATGTAACTACTACACTAGTTAGTCTCAGTACAGTGTTACTACTGTCCTAGTTAGTATCAGTACAGTGTTACTAGTGTCAGTATAGTGTTACTACTGTCATATGTGGTCTTAGTACAGTGTTACTACTGTCATAGTTAGTCTTAGTACAGTGTTACTAGTGTCACAGTTAGTCTCAGTACAGTGTTATTACTGTCACAGTTAGTCTTAGTACAGTGCTACTAGTGTCACAGTTAGTCTGAGTACAGTGCTACTACTGACATATTTGGTCTTAGTACAGTGTTACTACTGTCATAGGTAGTCTCAGTACAGTGTTATAACTGTCACAGTTAGTCTTAGTACAGTGTTACTAGTGTCACAGTTAGTCTCAGTACAGTGTTACTACTGTCATATTTGGTCTTAGTACAGTGTTACTACTGTCAAAGTTAGTATCTGTACAGTGTTACTACTGTCATAGTTAGTCTTTGTACAGTGGTACTACTGTCATAGTTAGTCTCAGTACAGTGTTACTACTGTCCTAGTTAGTATCACTACAGTGTTACTAGTGTCATAGTTGGTCTCAGTACAGTTTTACTACTGTCATAGTTGGTCTCAGTACAGTGTTACTACTGTCATAGTTGGTCTCAGTACAGTTTTACTACTGTCAGAGTTAGTCCCAGTACAGTGTTACTACTGTCATAGTTGGTCTTAGTACAGTGTTACTACTGTCATAGTTAGTCTCAGTACAGTGTTACTACTGTCCTAGTTAGTATCAGTACAGTGTTACTAGTGTCATAGGTAGTCTCAGTACAGTGTTAATACTGTCATAGTTAGTCTTAGTACAGTGTTACTACTGTCATAGTTAGTCTCAGTACAATGTTACTACTGTCATAGTTAGTCTCAATACAGTGTTACTACTGTCATAAGTAGTCTCAGTACAGTGATACTACTGTCATAGTTGGTCTCAGTACAGTGTTACTACTGTCATAGTTGGTCTCAGTACAGTGTTACTACTGTCATAGTTGGTCTCAGTACAGTTTTACTCCTGTCATAGTTAGTCTCAGTGCAGTGTTACTACTGTCATAGTTGGTCTCAGTACAGTGTTACTACTGTCATAGTTAGTCTCAGTACAGTGTTACTACTGTCATAGTTGGTCTCAGTGCAGTGTAACTACTGTCCTAGTTAGTCTCAGTACAGTGTTACTACTGTTATAGTTAGTCTCAGTACAGTGTTACTACTGTCATAGTTAGTCTCAGTACAGTGTTACTACTGTCATAGTTAGTCCCAGTACAGTGTTACTACTGTCGTAGTTGGTCTCAATACAGTGTTACTAGTGTCATAGTTGGTCTCAATACAGTGTTACTACTGTTATAGTTGGTCTCAGCACAGTGTTACTACTGTCATAGTTGGTCTCAGTACAGTGTTACTACTGTCATAGTTAGTCTCAGTACAGTGTTACTACTGTCATAGTTAGTCCCAGTACAGTGTTACTACTGTCGTAGTTGGTCTCAATACAGTGTTACTAGTGTCATAGTTGGTCTCAATACAGTGTTACTACTGTCACAGTTAGTCTCAGTACAGTGTTACTACTGTCATAGTTATTATCAGTACAGTGTTACTACTGTCATAGTTAGTCTCAGTACAGTGTTACTACTGTCACAGTTAGTATCAGTACAGTGTTACTACTGTCATAGTTAGTCTCAGTACAATGTTAGTACTGTCATAGGTAGTATCAGTACAATGTTACTACTGTCATAGTTAGTATCAGTACAGTGTTACTACTGTCATAGTTAGTCTCAGTACAGTGTTACTACTGTCATAGTTAGTCTTAGTACAGTGTTACTACTGTCATAGTTAGTCTTAGTACAGTGTTACTACTGTCATAGTTAGTATCAGTACAGTGTTACTACTGTCATAGTTAGTCTTAGTGCAGTGTTACTACTGTCATAGTTAGTCTCAGTACAGTGTTACTACTGTCACAGTTAGTCTCAGTACAGTGTTACTACTGTCATAGTTAGTATCAGTACAGTGTTACTAGTGTCATAGTTAGTCTCAGTACAGTGTTACTACTGTCATAGTTAGTCTCAGTACAGTGTTACTACTGTCATAGTTAGTATCAGTACAGTGTTACTACTGTCATAGTTAGTCTCAGTACATTGTCACTACTGTCATAGTTGGTCTCAGTACTGTGTAACTACTACAATAGTTAGTCTCAGTACAGTGTTACTACTGTCATAGTTGGTCTCAGTACAGTGTTACTACTGTCATAGTTAGTCTCAGTACAGTGTTACTACTGTCCTAGTTAGTATCAGTACAGTGTTACTAGTGTCATAGTTGGTCTAAGTACAGTGTTACTACTGTCAAAGTTAGTCCCAGTACAGTGTTACTACTGTCATAGTTGGTCTCAGTACAGTGTTACTAGTGTCCTAGTTAGTATAAGTACAGTGTTACTAGTGTCATAGTTGGTCTCAGTACAGTGTAACTACTACAATAGTTAGTCTCAGTACAGTGTTACTACTGTCATAGTTAGTCTCAGTACAATGTTACTACTGTCATAGTTAGTCTCAGTACAGTGTTACTACTCTCCTAGTTAGTATCAGTACAGTGTTACTAGTGTCATAGTTGGTCTAAGTACAGTGTTACTACTGTCAAAGTTAGTCCCAGTACAGTGTTACTACTGTCATAGTTGCTCTTAGTACAGTGTTACTACTGTCATAGTTAGTCTCAGTACAGTGTTACTACTGTCATAGTTGGTCTCAGTACAGTGTTACTACTGTCATAGTTGGTCTCAGTACAGTGTTACTACTGTCATAGGTAGTCTCAGTGCAGTGTTACAACTGTCATAGGTAGTCTCAGTACAATGTTACTACTGTCATAGGTAGTCTCAGTACAGTGTTACTACTGTCGTAGCTGATCTCAGTACAGTGTTACTACTGTCATAGTTTGTCTCAGTACAGTGTTACAACTGTCATAGTTGGTCTCAGTACAGTGTTACTACTGTCATAGTTAGTCTTAGTACAGTGTTACTACTGTCATAGTTAGTCTCAGTACAGTGTAACTATTGTCATAGTTAGTCTCAGTACAGTGTTACTACTGTCATAGGTAGTCTCAGTACAGTGTTACTACTGTCATAGTTGGTCTCAGTACAGTGTTACTACTGTCATAGTTGGTTTCAGTACAGTGTTACTACTGTCATAGTTGGTCTCAGTACAGTGTAACTACTGTCATACTTAGTCCTAGTACAGTGTTACTACTGTCATAGTTAGTCCCAGTACAGTGTTACTACTGTCATAGTTAGTCTCAGTACAGTGTAACTACTGTCATAGTTAGTCTCAGTACAGTGTTACTACTGTCATAGGTAGTCTCAGTACAGTGTTACTACTGTCATAGTTGGTCTCAGTACAGTGTTACTACTGTCATAGTTTGTCTCAATACAGTGTTACTAGTGTCATAGTTTGTCTCAGTACAATGTTAGTAGTGTCATAGTTGGTCTCCGTACAGTGTTACTACTGTCATAGTTTGTCTCAATACAGTGTTACTAGTGTCATAGTTGGTCTCAGTACAGTGTAACTACTACAATAGTTAGTGTTAGTACAGTGCTACTACTGTCATAGTTGGTCTCATTACAGTGTTACTACTACAATAGTTAGTCTTAGTACCGTGTAACTACTACAATAGTTGGTCTCAGTACAATGTTACTACTGTCATAGTTAGTCTTAGTACAGTGTTACTAGTGTCATAGTTGGTCTCAGTAGTGTTACTACTGTCACAGTTAGTCTTAGTACAGTGTTACTACTGTCAAACTTGGTCTCAGTACAGTGTTACTACTGTCACAGTTAGTCTCAGTACAGTGTTACTACTGTCATAGTTAGTGACAGTACAGTGTTACTACTGTCATAGGTAGTCTCAGTACAGTGTTACTACTGTCATATTTAGTCTTGGTACACTGTTAATACTGTCATAGTTAGTCTCAGTACAGTGTTACTACTGTCATAGTTAGTCTCAGTACAGTGTTACTACTGTCATATTTAGTCTCAGTACAGTGTTAATACTATCATAGTTATACTCAGTACAGTGTTACTATTGTCATAGTTGGTCTCAGTAAAGTGTTAATACTGTCATAGTTAGTCTCAGTACAGTGTTACTACTGTCATAGTTAGTCTCAGTACAGTGTTACTACTGTCCTAGTTAGTATCAGTACAGTGTTACTAGTGTCATAGGTAGTGTCAGTACAGTGTTACTACTGTCATAGTTGGTCTCAGTACAGTGTTACTACTGTCATAGTTAGTCTCAATACAGTGTTACTACTGTCATAGTTAGTCTCAGTACAGTGTTACTACTGTCATAGTTAGTCTCAGTACAGTGTTACTAGTGTCATAGGTAGTGTCAGTACAGTGTTACTACTGTCATAGTTGGTCTCAATACAGTGTTACTACTGTCATAGTTAGTCTCAGTACAGTGTTACTACTGTCATAGTTGGTCTCAGTACAGTGTTACTACTGTCATAGTTAGTCTCAGTACAGTGTTACTACTGTCATAGTTAGTCTCAGTACAGTGTTACTACTGTCATAGTTAGTCTCAGTACAGTGTTACTACTGTCCTAGTTAGTATCAGTACAGTGTTACTAGTGTCATAGGTAGTGTCAGTACAGTGTTACTACTGTCATAGTTGGTCTCAGTACAGTGTTACTACTGTCATATTTAGTCTCAGTACAGTGTTACTACTGTCCTAATTAGTATCAGTACAGTGTTACTACTGTCATAGTTAGTCTCAGTACAGTGTTACTACTGTCATAGTTGGTCTCAGTACAATGTAACTACTACACTAGTTAGTCTCAGTACAGTGTTACTACTGTCCTAGTTAGTATCAGTACAGTGTTACTAGTGTCAGTATAGTGTTACTACTGTCATATGTGGTCTTAGTACAGTGTTACTACTGTCATAGTTAGTCTTAGTACAGTGTTACTAGTGTCACAGTTAGTCTCAGTACAGTGTTATTACTGTCACAGTTAGTCTTAGTACAGTGTTACTAGTGTCACAGTTAGTCTCAGTACAGTGTTACTACTGTCCTATTTGGTCTTAGTACAGTGTTACTACTGTCATAGTTAGTCTCAGTACAGTGTTATTACTGTCACAGTTAGTCTTAGTACAGTGTTACTAGTGTCACGGTTAGTCTCAGTACAGTGTTACTACTGTCATATTTGGTCTTAGTACAGTGTTACTACTGTCAAAGTTAGTATCTGTACAGTGTTACTACTGTCATAGTTAGTCTTTGTACAGTGGTACTACTGTCATAGTTAGTCTCAGTACAGTGTTACTACTGTCCTAGTTAGTATCACTACAGTGTTACTAGTGTCATAGTTGGTCTCAGTACAGTTTTACTACTGTCATAGTTGGTCTCAGTACAGTGTTACTACTGTCATAGTTGGTCTCAGTACAGTTTTACTACTGTCAGAGTTAGTCCCAGTACAGTGTTACTACTGTCATAGTTGGTCTTAGTACAGTGTTACTACTGTCATAGTTAGTCTCAGTACAGTGTTACTACTGTCCTAGTTAGTATCAGTACAGTGTTACTAGTGTCATAGGTAGTCTCAGTACAGTGTTAATACTGTCATAGTTAGTCTTAGTACAGTGTTACTACTGTCATAGTTAGTCTCAGTACAATGTTACTACTGTCATAGTTAGTCTCAATACAGTGTTACTACTGTCATAAGTAGTCTCAGTACAGTGATACTACTGTCATAGTTGGTCTCAGTACAGTGTTACTACTGTCATAGTTGGTCTCAGTACAGTGTTACTACTGTCATAGTTGGTCTCAGTACAGTTTTACTCCTGTCATAGTTAGTCTCAGTGCAGTGTTACTACTGTCATAGTTGGTCTCAGTACAGTGTTACTACTGTCATAGTTAGTCTCAGTACAGTGTTACTACTGTCATAGTTGGTCTCAGTGCAGTGTAACTACTGTCCTAGTTAGTCTCAGTACAGTGTTACTACTGTCATAGTTAGTCTCAGTACAGTGTTACTACTGTCATAGTTAGTCTCAGTACAGTGTTACTATTGTCATAGTTAGTCCCAGTACAGTGTTACTACTGTCGTAGTTGGTCTCAATACAGTGTTACTAGTGTCATAGTTGGTCTCAATACAGTGTTACTACTGTTATAGTTGGTCTCAGTACAGTGTTACTACTGTCATAGTTGGTCTCAGTACAGTGTTACTACTGTCATAGTTAGTCTCAGTACAGTGTTACTACTGTCATAGTTAGTCCCAGTACAGTGTTACTACTGTCGTAGTTGGTCTCAATACAGTGTTACTAGTGTCATAGTTGGTCTCAATACAGTGTTACTACTGTCACAGTTAGTCTCAGTACAGTGTTACTACTGTCATAGTTATTATCAGTACAGTGTTACTACTGTCATAGTTAGTCTCAGTACAGTGTTACTACTGTCACAGTTAGTATCAGTACAGTGTTACTACTGTCATAGTTAGTCTCAGTACAATGTTAGTACTGTCATAGGTAGTATCAGTACAGTGTTACTACTGTCATAGTTAGTATCAGTACAGTGTTACTACTGTCATAGTTAGTCTCAGTACAGTGTTACTACTGTCATAGTTAGTCTTAGTACAGTGTTACTACTGTCATAGTTAGTCTTAGTACAGTGTTACTACTGTCATAGTTAGTATCAGTACAGTGTTACTACTGTCATAGTTAGTCTTAGTGCAGTGTTACTACTGTCATAGTTAGTCTCAGTACAGTGTTACTACTGTCACAGTTAGTCTCAGTACAGTGTTACTACTGTCATAGTTAGTATCAGTACAGTGTTACTAGTGTCATAGTTAGTCTCAGTACAGTGTTACTACTGTCATAGTTAGTCTCAGTACAGTGTTACTACTGTCATAGTTAGTATCAGTACAGTGTTACTACTGTCATAGTTAGTCTCAGTACATTGTCACTACTGTCATAGTTGGTCTCAGTACTGTGTAACTACTACAATAGTTAGTCTCAGTACAGTGTTACTACTGTCATAGTTGGTCTCAGTACAGTGTTACTACTGTCATAGCTGGTCTCAGTACAGTGTTACTACTGTCATAGTTAGTATCAGTACATTGTTACTAGTGTCATAGTTGGTATCAGTACAGTGGTACTAGTGTCATAGTTGGTCTTAGTACAGTGTTACTACTGTCATAGTTGGTCTCAGTACAGTGTTACTACTGTCATAGCTGGTCTCAGTACGGTGTTACTACTGTCCTAGTTAGTATCAGTACAGTGTTACTAGTGTCATAGTTAGTATCAGTACAGTGTTACTAGTGTCATAGTTGGTCTCAGTACAGTGTCAATACTGTCATAGTTGGTCTCAGTACAGTGTTACTACTGTCATAGTTGGTCTCAGTACAGTGTTACTAATGTCATAGTTAGTCCCAGTACAGTGTTACTACTGTCATAGTTGGTCTCAATACAGTGTTACTACTGTCATAGTTTGTCTCAATACAGTGTTACTACTGTCATAGATAGTCTCAGTACAGTGTTACTAGTGTCATAGTTGGTCTTAGTACAGTGTACCTACTACAATAGTTAGTCTTAGTACAGTGTTACTACTGTCAAATGTAGTCTCAGTACAGTGTTACTACTGTCATAGTTGATCTCAGTACAGTGTTACTAGTGTCATAGTTGGTCTCAGTACAGTGTTACTATTGTCATAGTTAGTCTCAGTACAGTGTAACTACTACAACAGTTAGTCTTAGTACAGTGTTACTACTGTCATAGTTAGTCTCAGTACAGTGTTACTACTGTCATAGTTAGTCTCAGTACAGTGTTACTACTGTCCTAGTTAGTATAAGTACAGTGTTACTAGTGTCATAGTTGGTCTCAGTACAGTGTAACTACTACAATAGTTAGTCTCAGTACAGTGTTACTACTGTCATAGTTAGTCTCAGTACAATGTTACTACTGTCATAGTTAGTCTCAGTACAGTGTTACTACTGTCCTAGTTAGTATCAGTACAGTGTTACTAGTGTCATAGTTGGTCTAAGTACAGTGTTACTACTGTCAAAGTTAGTCCCAGTACAGTGTTACTACTGTCATAGTTGGTCTTAGTACAGTGTTACTACTGTCATAGTTAGTCTCAGTACAGTGTTACTACTGTCATAGTTAGTCTCAGTACAGTGTTACTACTGTCCTAGTTAGTATCAGTACAGTGTTACTAGTGTCATAGGTAGTTTCAGTACAGCGTTACTACTGTCATCGTTGGTCTTAGTACAGTGTTACTAGTGTCATAGGTAGTTTCAGTACAGTGTTACTACTGTCATAGTTAGTCCCAGTACAGTGTTACTACTGTCATAGTTGGTCTCAGTACAGTGTTACTACTGTCATAGTTGGTCTCAGTACAGTGTTACTACTGTCATAGGTAGTCTCAGTGCAGTGTTACAACTGTCATAGGTAGTCTCAGTACAGTGTTACTACTGTCATAGGTAGTCTCAGTACAGTGTTACTACTGTCGTAGCTGATCTCAGTACATTGTTACTACTGTCATAGTTTGTCTCAGTACAGTGTTACAACTGTCATAGTTGGTCTCAGTACAGTGTTACTACTGTCATAGTTAGTCTTAGTACAGTGTTACTACTGTCATAGTTAGTCTTAGTACAGTGTTACTACTGTCATAGTTGGTCTAAGTACAGTGTTACTACTGTTATAGTTAGTCTCAGTACAGTGTTACTACTGTCATAGTTAGTCTTAGTACAGTGTTACTACTGTCATAGTTAGTCTCAGTACAGTGTTACTACTGTCATAGTTAGTCTCAGTACAGTGTTACTACTGTCCTAGTTAGTCCCAGTACAGTGTTACTACTGTCATAGTTAGTCCCAGTACAGTGTTACTACTGTCATAGTTGGTCTCAGTACAGTGTTACTACTGTCATAGTTGGTCTCAGTACAGTGTTACTACTGTCATAGGTAGTCTCAGTGTGAGTGTTACAACTGTCATAGGTAGTCTCAGTACAGTGTTACTACTGTCATAGTTGGTCTCAGTACAGTGTTACTACTGTCATAGTTAGTCTCAGTACAGTGTTACTACTGTCATAGTTAGTCCCAGTACAGTGTTACTACTGTCGTAGTTGGTCTCAATACAGTGTTACTAGTGTCATAGTTGGTCTCAATACAGTGTTACTACTGTCACAGTTAGTCTCAGTACAGTGTTACTACTGTCATAGTTATTATCAGTACAGTGTTACTACTGTCATAGTTAGTCTCAGTACAGTGTTACTACTGTCACAGTTAGTATCAGTACAGTGTTACTACTGTCATAGTTAGTCTCAGTACAATGTTAGTACTGTCATAGGTAGTATCAGTACAGTGTTACTACTGTCATAGTTAGTATCAGTACAGTGTTACTACTGTCATAGTTAGTCTCAGTACAGTGTTACTACTGTCATAGTTAGTCTTAGTACAGTGTTACTACTGTCATAGTTAGTCTTAGTACAGTGTTACTACTGTCATAGTTAGTCTTAGTACAGTGTTACTACTGTCATAGTTAGTATCAGTACAGTGTTACTACTGTCATAGTTAGTCTTAGTGCAGTGTTACTACTGTCATAGTTAGTCTCAGTACAGTGTTACTACTGTCACAGTTAGTCTCAGTACAGTGTTACTACTGTCATAGTTAGTATCAGTACAGTGTTACTAGTGTCATAGTTAGTCTCAGTACAGTGTTACTACTGTCATAGTTAGTCTCAGTACAGTGTTACTACTGTCATAGTTAGTATCAGTACAGTGTTACTACTGTCATAGTTAGTCTCAGTACAGTGTCACTACTGTCATAGTTGGTCTCAGTACTGTGTAACTACTACAATAGTTAGTCTCAGTACAGTGTTACTACTGTCATAGTTGGTCTCAGTACAGTGTTACTACTGTCATAGCTGGTCTCAGTACAGTGTTACTACTGTCATAGTTAGTATCAGTACAGTGTTACTAGTGTCATAGTTGGTATCAGTACAGTGTTACTAGTGTCATAGTTGGTCTTAGTACAGTGTTACTACTGTCATAGTTGGTCTCAGTACAGTGTTACTACTGTCATAGCTGGTCTCAGTACAGTGTTACTACTGTCCTAGTTAGTATCAGTACAGTGTTACTAGTGTCATAGTTAGTATCAGTACAGTGTTACTAGTGTCATAGTTGGTCTCAGTACAGTGTCAATACTGTCATAGTTGGTCTCAGTACAGTGTTACTACTGTCATAGTTGGTCTCAGTACAGTGTTACTAATGTCATAGTTAGTCCCAGTACAGTGTTACTACTGTCATAGTTGGTCTCAATACAGTGTTACTACTGTCATAGTTTGTCTCAATACAGTGTTACTACTGTCATAGATAGTCTCAGTACAGTGTTACTAGTGTCATAGTTGGTCTTAGTACAGTGTACCTACTACAATAGTTAGTCTTAGTACAGTGTTACTACTGTCAAATTTAGTCTCAGTACAGTGTTACTACTGTCATAGTTGATCTCAGTACAGTGTTACTAGTGTCATAGTTGGTCTCAGTACAGTGTTACTATTGTCATAGTTAGTCTCAGTACAGTGTAACTACTACAACAGTTAGTCTTAGTACAGTGTTACTACTGTCATAGTTAGTCTCAGTACAGTGTTACTACTGTCATAGTTAGTCTCAGTACAGTGTTACTACAGTCCTAGTTAGTATAAGTACAGTGTTACTAGTGTCATAGTTGGTCTCAGTACAGTGTAACTACTACAATAGTTAGTCTCAGTACAGTGTTACTACTGTCATAGTTAGTCTCAGTACAATGTTACTACTGTCATAGTTAGTCTCAGTACAGTGTTACTACTGTCCTAGTTAGTATCAGTATAGTGTTACTAGTGTCATAGTTGGTCTAAGTACAGTGTTACTACTGTCAAAGTTAGTCCCAGTACAGTGTTACTACTGTCATAGTTGGTCTTAGTACAGTGTTACTACTGTCATAGTTAGTCTCAGTACAGTGTTACTACTGTCATAGTTAGTCTCAGTACAGTGTTACTACTGTCCTAGTTAGTATCAGTACAGTGTTACTAGTGTCATAGGTAGTTTCAGTACAGCGTTACTACTGTCATAGTTGGTCTTAGTACAGTGTTACTAGTGTCATAGGTAGTCTCAGTACAGTGTTACTACTGTCATAGTTAGTCCCAGTACAGTGTTACTACTGTCATAGTTGGTCTCAGTACAGTGTTACTACTGTCATAGTTGGTCTCAGTACAGTGTTACTACTGTCATAGGTAGTCTCAGTGCAGTGTTACAACTGTCATAGGTAGTCTCAGTACAGTGTTACTACTGTCATAGGTAGTCTCAGTACAGTGTTACTACTGTCGTAGCTGATCTCAGTACAGTGTTACTACTGTCATAGTTTGTCTCAGTACAGTGTTACAACTGTCATAGTTGGTCTCAGTACAGTGTTACTACTGTCATAGTTAGTCTTAGTACAGTGTTACTACTGTCATAGTTAGTCTTAGTACAGTGTTACTACTGTCATAGTTGGTCTAAGTACAGTGTTACTACTGTTATAGTTAGTCTCAGTACAGTGTTACTACTGTCATAGTTAGTCTTAGTACAGTGTTACTACTGTCATAGTTAGTCTCAGTACAGTGTTACTACTGTCATAGTTAGTCTCAGTACAGTGTTACTACTGTCCTAGTTAGTCCCAGTACAGTGTTACTACTGTCATAGTTAGTCCCAGTACAGTGTTACTACTGTCATAGTTGGTCTCAGTACAGTGTTACTACTGTCATAGTTGGTCTCAGTACAGTGTTACTACTGTCATAGGTAGTCTCAGTGTGAGTGTTACAACTGTCATAGGTAGTCTCAGTACAGTGTTACTACTGTCATAGGTAGTCTCAGTACAGTGTTACTACTGTCGTAGCTGGTCTCAGTACAGTGTTACTACTGTCATAGTTTGTCTCAGTACAGTGTTACAACTGTCATAGTTGGTCTAAGTACAGTGTTACTACTGTCATAGTTGGTCTCAGTACAGTGTTACTACTGTCATAGTTAGTCTTAGTACAGTGTTACTACTGTCATAGTTAGTCTTAGTACAGTGTTACTACTGTCATAGTTGGTCTAAGTACAGTGTTACTACTGTTATAGTTAGTCTCAGTACAGTGTTACTACTGTCATAGTTAGTCTTAGTACAGTGTTACTACTGTCATAGTTAGTCTCAGTACAGTGTTACTACTGTCATAGTTAGTCTCAGTACAGTGTTACTACTGTCCTAGTTAGTCCCAGTACAGTGTTACTACTGTCATAGTTAGTCCCAGTACAGTGTTACTACTGTCATAGTTGGTCTCAGTACAGTGTTACTACTGTCATAGTTGGTCTCAGTACAGTGTTACTACTGTCATAGGTAGTCTCGGTGTGAGTGTTACAACTGTCATAGGTAGTCTCAGTACAGTGTTACTACTGTCATAGGTAGTCTCAGTACAGTGTTACTACTGTCGTAGCTGGTCTCAGTACAGTGTTACTACTGTCATAGTTGGTCTAAGTACAGTGTTACTACTGTCATAGTTGGTCTCAGTACAGTGTTACCACTGTCATAGTTAGTCTTAGTACAGTGTTACTACTGTCATAGTTAGTCTTAGTACAGTGTTACTACTGTCATAGTTGGTCTAAGTACAGTGTTACTACTGTTATAGTTAGTCTCAGTACAGTGTTACTACTGTCATAGTTAGTCTTAGTACAGTGTTACTACTGTCATAGTTAGTCTCAGTACAGTGTTACTACTGTCATAGTTAGTCTCAGTACAGTGTTACTACTGTCCTAGTTAGTCCCGGTACAGTGTTACTACTGTCATAGCTGGTCTCACTACAGTATTACTACTGTCATAGTTAGTCCCAGTACAGTGTTACTACTGTCACAGTTAGTCTCAGTACAGTGTTACTACTGTCATAGCTGGTCTCAGTACAGTATTACTACCATGATATCGCTATTCTTGTTATACTCTATTAATGTTTTGCTAGAATCACTATTTATCATTAACTAAGTATTACTTGTAATAATTACTACCATACTTTGGCGAAACCATGTATGTTTTCACAATATTCCAGTCCAATTGTGGAATAAATAACTGTTTTTGAGCATTTAGGTCACCTATTATCAAGATCGACTGATACCTCGGAACCCATGAAAATTACAATTTGTTTAAAATCATTAAATAACATTTTATTTAAAATTTACAAACAAATAGAAACTATGCATTCGGGTCGCTAGTTTCAAGTTCTATCGGAATACAATATGAAGTTTTAATTAAAATAACAATATAGTAGTATAGTTAATTCGTAGCATGGGGAGATATGTGAGAAATGGCCGTCAAGCCGGGATAATGCGATAGGAATATATGAAAGTCAAATGATACAAGTAAAACAAGCCATAGTAATGTTTTACCCAGTATATTTCAACATGATATTTCAGGGCTAAGACCCGTTTTTCAAATGTGAGACGAAAACGGTTCAAAACAACAGCAAAAAAAAGAAAAAGGAAACAAACAAACGTTCGATGTATTCTTCCTTAATAGACGTATGTGTCTGAAATACGCATGCGTCAAGCCGTAGAATAGCCAGTCTACTTCGTTCATTTCGAGTCTATTATTTATCTGTGTTTTTTTTCTGGTTGATGATAATGGCCGCTTTGATTCTGAAACTGATTTTGTTGAATAATATATTACAAAGGCGTAACACAAACAAACTAAACAGAAGAAATAAACTAAACATAAGAGTAGAAAAAGATATAACCGAGATTACACACCAAATTTATCTCAAGAAATATATTTAATAAATGTAGCAGTTAGGGTAAAAAATGTCTGACGAGTCAACGGATAAACTCTGAAATTATAATGATTTCTCTGTAAATAAAATACTATCATTTGATCATCAAAATGACCAGTTATCAATAAATATAAACAAAGGTTATATTTATGAGAAATATTAATATATATTATAAATCCTCCCAGGAACATCTCGCACGGATTCACCTTTAGGTTGTTATGAAGTTTATTCAGAAATTAGTAAAGTCATTGTAAAGTTAAATGGAAGTTATTTTATTTTTTCACAATGATACTTATGGGAAAGATAACAAATGTTATATTGAGTCTTTCCCCCATGAATAGGACTTTATAATGTTACTTTAGAGATGCAGTAGATAGATAGGAAATAATTCTTTATAGAGGCACTCGGAAGATAAGATATCAAAGACATTTCAAGTGATTTCTTGTCATATTTTATCAAAATTTCTAGATTGGGTTCAACATCTATACTTCTTACTCCATTGGGCTTTTCTCGATTTACACTGACATTAAAACAAAGAAAACAACAAATTCACACACACACACATATATAAATAGATATATATATAATTATGTATATATATACATATATATATAAATATATTAATATATATATATATATAAATATATTCATATATATATATATAAATATATGCATATATATATATATATAAATATATTCATATGTATATATATATATAAATATATTAATATGTATATATATAAATATATTCATATATATATATACAGAAGCACAATTTAGTATAGCTAGATCCGAACTTAGAAATATTATAGAACAGTATAGCAAGAAGCATAATAGAATGGAGGCCCAGCAACTGGGAGAAAAATCTGCAAATGGCTTGCGTAAGCTCATGCAGCGCTCACGTAATGGAGAGATAGCATGCTTTCCAACAGACAAGTCTGGCAGAATGTCGGTTGACAGCCTGCCAAACTACATCCAGGCAATGCAACCCCACATCACTAACACAAGAGAGGTAACACCACAGGAGCATGAGGATAGAGAAAAAGCTCTCAATGCCCATATGGTGATGTGGCCGAATATAATGCAGCCCAACAAAAGGACTGCCAACAACTTCCAGGCCTGGAACAATGATGTGCCGGTGTTGTATCGGCTTCGAAAAGACCATAAAACGGGATGTGACCCTGTCGCGGGACCACCAACACGGCCAGTCTGTGGAGCTAACATTGCTAGTAACAACAGACTGTCCTACTTCCTCTCCCTGATCATACGCCCCATCATAGAAATGTCCCCAGATGTATGTGACAGCACGGAGGACCTCCTCAGCAGAATCGGCGTGAGTAACCGATCTGGGGACCTAACAAACTGCATAATAGGCAGTATGGATGTTGTGTCCCTGTATCCATCTATTGGCGTGGATTTTGCTGTGGAGAAATGCGTAGAAATGATCAGTGAGAGCAAGGTTGAGTTCCGTGGGATTGATACCAGTGAGCTGGGACTCCTACTTAAGCTTACCTATAGTAATAATTACCTAGACACATATGACCTTAGCAACCTGTGCCCTACAAGACCAGCAAGAGGCAGACCACCTACCATTACCTCAATGGCCAAGAAAACCCACACAGATATGTGGAACGGGTGGACCAGAGCCATACGGACACCCGAAAACCACGATGAACTGAAGAAAATGATTGCACATGCGGTAGGGGCCAGCATAAAACTAACCCTTAAGGAACATATGTTCAAATTTAATGGAAAAACATATGCCCAAGAGGAAGGAGCAGCCATTGGTGTTAGCATTGCAGACGACATAGCTAACTTATTCAGGGTATGGTGGGACAGTAGACTTAAACTTAAACTTAAAGAACAATTAGAAGACCCCTTAAACCTGATAATGTACTCCCGCTACGTAGATGATATAAACATCGTAGTTAAGACACCCCCACTAGAGAACAGTCAGGTACTAGAGAAAAACACAATGGAAAGCATCCAGCAAATAGCAAACTCCATCCACCAAAGCATTAGAGTTACTATAGACTACCCAAGTAAACACCCCAACCATCGATTACCTGTACTAGACGCAGAGCTCTGGTTAGATACCATTAACAACCAAAAACAAATCCTCCATTCCCATTATGCCAAACCCATGGCTTCCAAACATGTGATCCACCGAAACTCGGCCATTTCGGACCATACCAAAATCAACATACTGATTGCGGGTTTGGTACGGGTGATGAGAAATGTGTCCCGCATGTGCAACCCCGAAGAACTAGAGAGACACATACAACACTTCATCCAACGTATGCAGTTCTCTGGCTACAATCAGAGAAATAAAATCAGAGTGTATAGAGGAGCCAGAACCAAATGGGAAAAAATGGTAAATAATGACATAAATGGGACCTGCCCCTTGTATAGGAGCAAATTTTGGAATATAATAGAAAGAACTAGGAACAAGGCTAATAGAATAAACTCATGATATGATAGCAATAAATACCAGAGTGTAATGTTCATCGATACAACCCCTAGAGGTGAATTAGCTTACAAATTTAGAAGGGCCCTAAATAAACATAAACTCAATATTAAGATAGTAGAAAGACCAGGTACCTCCGTAAACACACTTATTAGCAAGACATACCTTTTACAACGACCCTCATGTATAGATAAGAAATGTATAACCTGTAAAATAAGCCCCCATATTAACTGTAAAACTAGAAATGTAGTGTATAGCATAAGATGTACTGAAGGACAATGTAGAGACAAAAATATAGTGTACATAGGTGAGACAGCTCGTAGTGTAGGGGAACGGATAAATGAACACTGGCGAGACCTTCAAGATAATAAAGAATCATCTGTACTCTACCAACATGCTAAAATAGAACACAAGTGTAAATTAGAGAACAGAAATAAAAATAGAATCTACACACAGAAAAGACGCAATGTTTAGACAAATTACAGAGGCAATAAACATAAAAGAATTACAACCAAAATTAAATAGAAAATATGAGTGGAACAGCAACATCACAACTTACAATTAAGGAAAAAATGAAAACACACACACACATAGAACAAACAACCAACCAGTAACATGTAAATGAACAAATAAATAAATGAACATAAACACACACAGACACCCGGATGTGGCGCATGCGCAGACTGAGCACACAACACACACTCAGAAACAAAATGGCGTAGGACAGAACAAAGGAGAGGCACAGAAACAAAGAAAGGAATCCCCAGTGACTGAAGAGGTCACAGAGTGTGTGACGAAAGAACTATGACTATATATAAACAACTATCTGGTTGTGGAACCAACCAACCAACCAGAAATTTATAAATTTATAAATTTATAAATTTATAAATATATAATAAATTGAAGTGAAAGCAGCTGGTGCGTGTGTTTCTTATTAGCAACATGACCCTCCCAAAGTATAACAATATGAATATATTCATATATATATATAAATATATTCCTATATATATATATATAAATATATTCTTATAGCCTGGTCTAATTGATTTTGTATGTGGTTAATTAAGTTAATTGGCAGAGGAAATGGTGTATATATTTTATTAAATGATTCTATGGACATACTTTTGATATATATATATATATATATATATATATATATATATATATATATATATATATATATATATATATATATATATACCGTTATATCGCGTGACTATCTCCCCCTCCGCCTTTTGGGATTCTTTCTCACGTCGTGTAGACGCGTTCTTGAGACTAGTAAAATGAGGTATCCTCTTGATAAGTCGGCAGACCTCGCAGGGACTCTATATCTTTATGATGTATTGTTTTTGTTTATGCCACGAAACTACGTAGTCGAGGAATCTCGGAGGTGTTTAGGTATGATACATTTTATTACTAATTATATCTAAATGTTTCTTCTCTCTTCATAATGTATTTTTAACTCTGATACAGGTTCAGTCTGGTTCAACCGGATTGGTCTGTCCAGTCATTCATTGAGCAACATCGGTGAGGTTGGCACCCTTAACTCACGGTTGGGTGTGGATGCATTCATGTATATGTGTGTGTCCGCATGTATCTGTGTGTTTCTATATATATTGTTAATAACTCCCTCTGGTTGAGTAATCTTTGAAGTGTGGTGGCTGCTGGAAGGCTGCCATTACTCATATTTCTCGTCTCCTTCACCACCTCTTCTACGGCTTCGATATAAATACCCCCTCCGCCTCTGTGGTATTTTCTTCGGGATTATAAGAGGCTTAGCTCTGTTTCTCGACCGTTATATCGCGTGACTATCTCCCCCTCCGCCTTTTGGGATTCTTTCTCACGTCGTGTAGACGCGTTCTTGAGACTAGTAAAATGAGGTATCCTCTTGATAAGTCGGCAGACCTCGCAGGGACTCTATATCTTTATGATGTATTGTTTTTGTTTATGCCACGAAACTACGTAGTCGAGGAATCTAGGAGCAGTTTAGGTATGATACATTTTATTACTAATTATATCTAAATGTTTCTTCTCTCTTCATAATGTATTTTTAACTCTGATACAGATTCAGTCTGGTTCAACCGGATTGGTCTGTCCAGTCATTCATTGAGCAACATCGGTGAGGTTGGCACCCTTAACTCACGGTTGGGTGTGGATGCATTCATGTATATGTGTGTGTCCGCATGTATCTGTGTGTTTCTATATATATTGTTATATATATATATATGGATATATATGTATATATATATATATATATATATATATATATATATATATATATATATATATATATATATATATATATATATATATATATATTGTTATACTTTGGGAGGGTCATGTTGCCAATAAGAAACACACGCACCAGTTGCTTTCACTTCAATTTAATTTAATATATATTTATAAATTTACAAATTTATAAATTTCTGGTTGGTTGGTTGGTTCCACAACCAGATAGTTGTTTATATATATATAGTCATAGTTCTTTCGTCACACACTCTGTGACCTCTTCAGTGACTGGGGATTTCTTTCTTCGTTTCTGTGCCTTTCCTTTCTTCTATCCTACACCATTTTGTTTGTGTGTGGGTTGCGTGTTCAGTTTGCGCATGCGCCACATCCGGGTGTCTGTGTGTGTTTGTGTTCATTTTTCTATTTTTCTATTTATATTTGTTTGTTTATTTATTTATTTGTTGTTGGTTGGTTGTTTGTTCTATGTGTGTGTGTGTTTTCATTTTGTCTTGTGTGTGTTTTCATTTTGTGTGTGTTTTCAATTGTAAGTTGTTTGTTCTATGTGTGTGTGTGTTTTCATTTTGTCCTTAATTGTAAGTTGTGATGTTGCTGTTCCACTCATATTTTCTATTTAATTTTGGTTTTAATTCTTTTATGCTTACTGCCTCTGTAATTTGCCTAAACATTGCGTCTTTCTTGTGTGTGGATTCTATTTTTATTTCTATGCTCTCTAATTTACCCCTGTGTTCTATCTTAGCATGTTGGTAGAGCACAGATGATTCTTTACTATCTTGGAGGTCTCGCCAGTGTTCATTTATTCGTTCCCCTATACTACGAGCTGTCTCACCTATGTACACTATATTTTTGTTTCTACATTGTCCTTCAGTACATCTTATGCTATATACTACATTTCTAGTTTTACAGTTAATATGGGGGCTTATTTTACAGGTTATACATTTCTTATCTATACATGAGGGTCTTTGGAACGGGTATGTCTTGCTAATAAGTGTTTTTACGGAGGTACCAGGTCTTTCTACTATCTTAATATTGAGATTATGTTTCTTTAGGGCTCTTCTAAATTTGTAGGCTAGTTCGCCTCTAGGGGTTGTATTGATGAACATTACACTCTGGTATTTATTGCTATCATACCATGAGTTTATTCTATTGGCCTTGTTCTTAGTTCTTTCTATTCTATTCCAAAATTTGCTCCTATACAAGGGGCAGGTCCCATTTATGTCATTATTTACCATTTTTTCCCATTTGGTTCTGGCTCCTTTATACACTCTGATTCTATCTCTCTGATTGTAGCCAGAGAACTGCATACGGTGGATGAAGTGTTGTATGTGTCTCTCTAGTTCTTCGGGGTTGCACATGCGGGACACATTTCTCATCACCCGTACCAAATCCGCAATCAGTACTGATTATAATAAGGCAATATTATAATAAGGCTCTCTTTCAATCTGGTTATAAACAATCAATTTATTACATACCAAAATGCCATAACACAGCAACTCACCCTAATAACCTTAATACTAGAACTAGGAATACCTTAGCATATAAGCAGATTCACCGGAATTTTAGCAGTAACAGCACCTATACAGGGAACTTTAATGGTGGCAGCGGCCTGCTCCCCAATCCTAGTAGCAAACTAAGAATCAACCCTAGATTAGGAATGAGAAATGGGATGACAAATAACAAACCCCAGGTAATAATAACCCTAGGAAGGCCCCTACCAACTCCACTAGAACCCCTAGAAGGAATAGGCCTAGAAATATCACCTGGCTTAAACCACCATTCTCATCTAATCTAGCCACTAATATCCCCAATCGCTTCTTCTCTATCCTATCCAAACACTTCCCCCCTAACCATAGATATTACACACTCTTTAATAAAAACAACATTAAAATCTCATTCTCCACTACACCTAACCTAGCTAGCCACATCGCATTCAGTAACCATCATAAGCTAAGACACTATAACTCCCACACCGCGGTACCAGCACCCCTATCAAATACACCGCGCCGCTACACCAATAATTACTCTCGTAGCACACCTCCCCCATCTAATCCTTCTAGCACGGACCAACTGCTTAGGTGAAATAACCCTACTCTCACTAATCGCAGAAGCAGCTGCACCTGCCGGTACCCCAATGCATGCCCGTTAAATGGACACTGCCTGACACCCAACATAGTCTATAGGTGCACAGTTGAGACTGCTTCGAATACCAGCTCTTATATCGGGTCTACCTCTAACCCTTTTAAGGTACGCTATAACGCGCACTCTTTTTCCTTCCGAGACCCTAGCAACAGATGTTCGACATCGCTAGCTAGGCTCATTAAAAACCTTAAATTAAACAAAGTTCAACACACTAAAATGGGATATCGTAGCTAGGGCCCAATCGTTTAATGGACGAAGGAAACCTTGTGATCTCTGTGTTACGAAAGCGTTATTACATAACTCTATCAAGACATCTACCAATTAACGATAGAACGGAGGTAACCATTAGATGTCAACATCGAAAGGCTAATTCCTTCGCCAATAGAGTTTTTGACCCAAATTAATCATGTAGCGCCATCTCTAATTGTAGCTAATAAGTTAAATTGCTATGAACAACACGATACTTATAAATTACCTCCCCTACATTGTCTCTCAATTAAATAATTTAAATACTTGCACATAACTATAAAATACACACAATCTCTAATCTCTCGAGAAGTTACTTCTGCTGAAACCACCCTCTAATTAGTAAGGTAAATATGCCCTTTGGCAACCATCTTGTTACCCATAGGCAGATCTCACACAATGCAGCCTCGACAGATGGGTACTGCTTGATTATGGCTGACAGCTGATGAAACAAAGGCACCATAGTAAAAACTAATATATCGAACATTATATTATGTAACATTATTTTAATTTATATTCCTTTCCGTTCCGATGAGCCACTCTGTTTTTTTAAATATGTTAATTATTTTCAACTGAACCAGATCAATTATGATACATAGTCATCTGATCCAGAAATATTATACGGAGTAGCGAAACAATTGTAAACGGGCATTATTATTATTAATATTATTAAAGGTGGTGGATTGGCAGTATCGGTAGAGTGTCGGACGCCATGCTTTCCAGCATAGTTCCGTCCCTTTACGATCTGAGTTCAAATCCCGCCGAGGTTGACTTTGCCTTTCATCCTTACGGGGTCGATAAAATAAAGTACCAGTAATGCACTGGGTAATTGCTGGCCTTGTGCCTAAAGTAGAAACAATTATTATTAATATTATTATTATTATTATTCTCTACATTCCTTACATCAAACTAAATATGTTGACAATCTTTTAATAATGTCTTTCTTGTTAAATTTGTGGTCTTGCTTTGCTTAACTAATGAATATTTCCAGCTCTGCGCACCTAACCTCTGCATGAACCCAGCCACCTAGCTGCTTTCTACTGCATATTGCAAATTGAGCACATGCTTTTACGCTTTGGCCTCTAACTAACTCACCAATCTTTCCTATCATATCTCCTCTACTATCTCAATCTCTCTCTTTAAGATTGGTTACTCTTGAACTGTATATATATATATATATATATATATATATATATATATATATATATATATATATATATATATGAAAATTGCAAACTTGACTGTCACCA
>OZ024753.1:19488285-19493285 GCA_964016885.1 Eledone cirrhosa | reverse complement strand
GTATAGGTGATATAGAAGAATAGTAATTATCTATATCAAATTGTAGAAATGAAGCAGAAGATTTATATCTAATATTATTAAACCAGTTAATTACCTGGGAAGTGTTTTCCCAGAGTGGTAAATTGACGTGTTTTCTTATTTGTGGGATGACTCTATCCAAAATTTTTTTGCTAATTATTCCAATATCAGATTTGGAGGGACATATAAGTCTTATAGAAGGTTTTGAGTTAAAGTTTGATTTATGATCCTTCAGGTTGAAGTGTGGTCTTTTCAATGCCAAAGGTTCAGTTCTATCTTCAATGTTTAGTTTTTTTACTATCTTGTGTGTTTTGTTGTTGATGTTGGTGAGTGACGCATTATTAGATTTTTTATAATTTTTCCTGAGTTCTTTATATATGAACTCATTATAATCTTCAATATCCATGTGATACAAGTTACCAGTTTTGTCCGAGTGGAAGTAACAAAGTTACTTACATATATACACACACCTAACTGTATAAACTTTTTGTGTTTCCATTGGTCAATTTGAACTCTGTTCCCAAACAGACCTGTAATTTTGAATTGTTGTTATTATCAATAAATATATTTCATTATTTCTGAAGACGGCATATATATGAGTTGGTATGTATATTTAATTTTGATAGTTTGTATAATTTTGTATAATTTTGTACATAGATCTGTTAAATATACATGCCAATTCTAACACATATATATCCCAGAAACGATCGTTAAATAATGAACTTTTTTTGTTTAATATAAGGAACTGTTTCATTGTTTTATTCATTATTTTTTTAATATTTTATATATATATATATATATATATATATACACATTTTATATATATATATATATATATACACACATTATATATATATATATATATACATATATATATATACAGATATATATACATATATATACATATATATATATATATATATACATATATATATATATACATATATATATATATATATACATATATATATACATATATATATATATACATATATATATATACACATATATATATATATACAAATATATATATATACATATATATATATATATATATATACATATATATATATATATAAATATACATATATATATACACACACACATATATACATATACATATATATACATATATATATACAAGCACATATATATATACTTATATATATACACACATATATATATATAGATACATATATACATTTATTGTTCAGTTTTTGTCGATTCTATTAAATGATGAATAGCTCCTGTTTATTTTAACATGTCTATTGAACACTCTTATTCGATATGTGATTTCCCACATTCCCGAATATCTTTCGCGGATATAGAGGTTATCTCCCTTGCTTGATACCATGTGCGTCTCAACTAGGGTTGGCTTTTTTATTCGTTTGGACAAAGCCCGTTGATAAAGCATTCCCGTCCGCCGCTCTCTAGAAGTCTTATATATTTTTATGTGGGCTGATAGGGGGCGGTTTAAGGAATTACAGAAACCCAAGAAGCTAGATTTACCATCTTTCTAGTGGGTCCGGGTAAGCTTTTTACATTCATATGATTTATTGATTTATTGATATTTTATCTGAGTGACCCGAATCTTCCTGATCGTAATTTTTTCGGTCGTATGGGTGATTTTAGACATAATCTTTGTGTGTTGGTATTTTAACGATAGTTATAGCTCTGATTTATCTGAATTATTGAGCCCTCTGCCACTGATGTCGAATTTTGTTTATCGTGAACTCCTGCGCCGATTTTTCGATAATCGATTATTCTACTATATACATATATATATATATATATACATATATATATATATATATATATATATATATATATATATATATATATATATATATATATATATATATATATATATATATATATATATATATATATATATATATATATATATATATACATATACATATATATATATATATGTATATATACCTAATATAGTTAACATTAAAGATACTATTTATAGCTATGTATATACTATACTATAAACAACTATAAACAGGGAAGGTCAGTAATTTATTACTACCTTATTACCAGTAAGAGAAATAGCTCAATGTAAGAACATCAGTTGTTTTACAGAGCAGTAATCTAGATTACACAAGTATCAAAGTTATGTTTAAAACATTTAATCGCTGACAATTATTTCTTCCAAACTTAAGCTTGCGGTCATCGGAGGATTATCAATGTTTGCACACATAATTAACCTCCTATTCAACTGGAGTATCATACAAATACATATATATTGATGTTGTGGACAACAGTTTCATGTTTACATGGTGGAATGGATGCGTCATATATTATACGAGAATTGTACAATGATTCAAATTAAGATTAAAATTCAAATTAAACATTCAAATTAAAATTAAAAGCATAGGATGGAATATATGCGAAAGAAAATAGTCTAATAATTAAAATTAAAGTGATAGTATCATCGCATTGCATCCACCATAATAAACTAACATATTCGCTTCAAGTTCATGTATTTTATGTAATACCTTGCCATACAGTACTCGCATATGCATAATACATTTGTTTGTTCCATTCCTTTATATATGACTAACGCATATACTATCTCTTTAATTTTAATTATTAGACTATTCTCTTGTATTATCTATATATATATATACATACATATATATATATATATATATATATATATATACATATGCATATATATATACATATATATAGTAATAATAATAAAATTGAAGACTAAAATCCCAAGAGGGCTCGATAAGGAAAATATATAACAAATATATAAGAACCGTAGAGCAAATATTTATTAAAATAACAGATTAAAGTTTAAGCAAAGAATCGCTGCTTTCACCCTTAACGGGATCTTCTGAAACTAACAAAGTCAATCTGTAAACGCAGAACTGGATATTTCAGAAAACGTTGCAACCGGAGGAAGAAAAGAAGACGATACTTTGGTTCGTGGTAACGTTCGCTGGCAAAGAACGGGAAATAACGAATAATACGTCATTAATAGGAGCGGTGAAAAACAATTACGCGCAAGGACAAAACCACGTTTATGGAATACAAGAGGTCGTAGACTAATGTTCTCTTAGGTGGTGCATATAGACGTTCTCTGGCAATGAACGAAAAAACGAAGATAATAAGTTATATGTGGAGCGTGTAGAACAAAAGCACGCAAAGACAAAACCACGTAAATGGTATAGCAGAAGTCGTAGACTAAAATTCTAACTCGGAGACCAAATGAATCTCCGCTACAGAGTTAAGAACAAAGTAAATAAATACGATACAGAAGTAATAGAAACAAATAAATTCATACACGCAAACAGATACGTACATACACAAGCATACGCAAAACCTTACCATAGGTATACAAAACCACGCACATATAAATATGTGTGTGTGTATGCTTGTGTACAAATAAATAAATAAGTATATAAACGTATATAAGTAAATAAATACGTATATAACAAGCGCACACACATACCTACATATAAATACACGAATGTTCGGAGACGTAAGTCAACTAAAACAAGAAGTACACATATACACACACCCACCATACGTACGAACCTGCATACTCACTCGGACGCAAAACTCCCGTATACACATAGCCAAACCCTAAATACCAGAATATGTAAAAATGATACGCCATAACAGTCAAATATACGTACGAGAAGGTATACATACCTTCACAAAACATATGGGTAATATATACTTACCTATGCAAATAAGTAAAGGAATAAACAAAACATATACTTAGCTCCCACATCAAGACGTAAAATATACACGTATAGATCGTGCTATCCGTTAGGGTATAACGTGGGGCTGTAATACAGGAAAGATTTGTGCAATTTATGTTTACAAGCCGAAATTGCCTCAGATTTTTTGTTTAAGATGTGGTCTGTGACGTAGAGTATTTCCAGGGTCTCAGCGGCGCAGAGGTCACATGGTCTTTTATTTCCGTTATACGATCTAGCCCTAGCTAGGATCTTCCAGTGTAACTTATATTGGGTGTGGTTGTCTTTTAGACTCCAGATATTTCTATTAAAAGTTTTAGCATATTTATGTGTAGGGGGAAAATGCTTCGTAATAAGGGAAAGAAAGGTCTTTTTTTGAAATATCCAGTTCTGCGTTTACAGATTGACTTTGTTAGTTTCAGAAGATCCCGTTAAGGGTGAAAGCAGCGATTCTTTGCTTAAACTTTAATCTGTTATTTTAATAAATATAGATATATATATATATATGTATACATATATATATACATATATATATATATACATATACATATGTATACATATATATATATATACATATATATATATACATATACAGCGGCGATGAATTAGTTTTGCGAGGTTTTTTATATGAAATCGTGTGTCGAAACAAATATTGTTATACTTGCGGAGGGTCATATTTGTGTAATATTGCCAGAATTAATAACAGAACACACTCACTGTTTGGTTGGTTTTCGCTTCTCGCTGTCTTTTATATCGGTAATCTAACTTACTCGGTCCTCAATGTTGCCATTGACTGCCGACGGTCAAAACTAATACAGATACAATATAGACACAAACACATATATATAGGTTATCATAAATCTTTCGTTGCACATCTGCAACATCGTCAGTGGTGTTATATTTTCCTCCTGTTGTGTTGTATGTCTACGCCATTTTTTATTCAGTCTGTCTATGTATTTATTTATTTCCTTGTTTGTTTATTTTATTTTGTCTTCTTTGCGCATGCGTTTGCGTGTGTGTATAGTGTTATGTTTGCTGTGTGATGGGTGACTAGTGTGTGTTTATGTGCTTGTTGTTATTGTGCTTGTGTATGTATTTATTTATCTTATTTTATTTACTTATTTATACTTCTCTTAGGTCAGTGTTGTTTGTTTGGGTGTTGTTGTTATTCCATTCATTCTTTCTGTTTAGCTTTGGCCTTCTAATTTATATTTCACTGGCCTCTCTGATTTGCCTATCTGCTGGGTCATTCCTATG
>OZ024753.1:19475785-19485785 GCA_964016885.1 Eledone cirrhosa | reverse complement strand
TTTTATATCGGTAATCTAATTTATTCGGTCCTCAATGTTGCCATTGACTGACCAACGGTCAAAAATACAGATACAATATAGACACAAACACATATATATAGTTCTTTCGTTGCACATCTGCAACATCGTCAGTGGTGCTATTGTTTCCACCCGTTTTATTGTATTCTCTAAGTCATATTTATTTTGTCTGTTTATATATTTATTTATTTGTTTATTTTATTTTGTGTTCTTTGCGCATGCGTTTGCGTGTGTGTATTGTGTTTTGTTTGATGTTTGTTTGTAATTGGGTGACTGTGTATTGGTTAATATATTCTATCTTTACTAGTTTGTGTTTATATGTGTTTGTTGTTATGGTGCTCGTGTATGTATTTATTTATTTATTTATCTATTTATTTATTTATTTATTTATACTTCTCTTAGGTCAGTGTTGTTTGTTTGGGTGTTGTTGTTATTCCATTCATTTTTTTCTATTTAGCCTTGACGTTCTAAGTTCTACTTCACTGGCCTCTCTGATTTGCCTATCTGCTGGGTCATTTCTATGTTTAGATATTATTCTAATTTCTATGTTGTCTATGTTACCGTTGTGTTGTCTTGCATGTTCGTATAGTACTGAACCGTTTTTCGTCCTTTTAGTTCCCCCAGTGTTGGCCTATCCTTTCACCTATGCTACGAGTTGTCACGCCTATGTATGTTGTTGTCATGTTTCTGCAAGTACCCTCTGTACATCTTATGCTATAGACTACGTTTCTAGTTTTACAGTTTATCCTGGGGTTTATCTTACATATGTTACATTTCCTATTAGTACAGTGGGTTTTCTTAAAAGGGTAGGTTTTGCTGATCAGGTATTTGATGGTGGTTCCTGGCTTTTCTACCACCTTAATCTTTAAGTGGGTCTTTCTCAGGGCCTTTCTACACTGGTTAGCTAATTTCCCTCCAGGGGTAGCGTAAAAAAACATGACACTCTGTGGTATCTCTGGTTGTGGTACCATGAGGTGGCTCTCCCTATCTTATGTCTAGCCCAATCTAAGCTATTACATGATTTGCTCCTGTATAATGGGCAAATTCCTTTCATGTCCAGTTTTATGAAGGTCATATACCTCGCCGTGGCTCCTTCGTATATTCTGATTCTGTCTCTTTGGTTGTAGCCAGAGAACTGCATGCGGTTGATGAAGTGTTGGATGTGTCTTTCCATTTCTGTTGGGTCGCACATGCGGGACACGTTCTTCATCACTCGTACCAAGTCTGCGATCAGAATATTAAACTTAGCACTACTGGACTTTGCTGAGTTTTTGAGTGTCAAGTATTTGGAGGCCATGGGTTTAGCATAGTGTGAGTTGAGAATTATACAGAGTTCCGTGTATAATACAGGTAGTCTATTGTTAGGGTATTTGGAAGGGTAGTCGATAGTTACAGTTATACTCTGGTGTATGGAATTAGCTATCTGCTGGATGCTTTCCATTATGCTACGTTCTAAATCAAACTTGTTAGTGCTCCCTCGTGGGGATGTTCTTATAACTATATTGATATCGTCTACGTAACGAAAGTCCATGATGAGGTCTATGGAGCTGTCATTAAGGAGATCTTTAAGTCTCCTTTCCCACCATACCATAAAAAGTTTGGCAACGTTACCAGCTATGCTGACGCCAATGGCTACTCCCTCATGTTGGGCGTAGATCTTCTCGTTGAACTTGAATATGTGGCCCATTAGGGTAGTTTTGATACTAGGCCCTATTGGATGTTCGACAATTTTCCTTACATGATCATTGTTTAGGGGGTCCGTATAGCTTTGGTCCACCCAATGGACCTTCCCATTGGAGTCTTTTTAGCCATTGATGTTATGGTGGGGGAGTCTACCTCTTAATGGTCTACTGGGGCAGAAACGTCTAAGGTCATGGCTGTCTAGGTAGGCAGTGTCGTAGGTAAGTCTAAGTAGGAGGCCCAGTTCGTCTGTGTCGATGTCGCAGAACTCCACCTCACTCTCAATGATCATCTCCACACATTTTTCCACAGCAAATTCAATGTTAATGGAAGGGTACCGTGATACCACATCCATGCTGCCTATTATGCAGTTGGAGAGGTTCCTGTTTTTGTTGCACTCACTGATTCTGCTGAGGAGGTCCTCTGTACTGTCACATACATCTGGGGACACCTTGATTATGGGGCGTATAACTATTGAGAGGAAGTAGGCGATCCTGTAGTTGCTAGCTATATTTGCACACATATATACACACATATATACACACATATATATATGTATATATACATATATATATATATACATACATATATACACACACATATATATACACACACATATATATACATACACATATATATACACACACATATATATATACACACATATATATGTATATATAAATATATACATATATATATACATATATATGCATGCACATATGTATATATATACATATATACACATATATATATATATATATATATACATACACACATATATGTATATATATATGTATACACATATATATGTATATATATATATTTATATATATATACACATATATATATATATATATATATATATATATATATATATATATATATATATATATATATACGCATATATATGTATATATATATATATATACACATATATATATATGCATATAAATATATATATATATAAATATATATATATGTATATTTATGTATATATATATGTATATATATATATATATATATATATATATATATATATATATATATATATATATGTATATATATATATATATAAAGAATTAGTATATCTACCAACATATGTATACAGATGCATGCCTATGCTAACAAATATATATGTTTTGTCTTAGTAACTTTGTGGTTCTATGCAAGGGGATGCAGAACAATTATATGAAAGACGTAAAAAAGAAAATTATGAAAATCTACTTACTTACTAAAATTTCACTCCAACTAATTAGTTTCTGAGAGGGAATAAATATGGCTACGGAACGTATCCACAGAGAAACCTTACGTCATCAGGAAGTTTATTCTCAGCTAAGCTTCCAGGCAATGCGAGGACACTGGGAACTTATATAAAAATAATTCAGTGGATGGAAAAAAGCGAGCGGGGTCTAAATTCCAAGACAAAATTCACTGCCTACTTGGATAGTGGCAAATTCAAAAGAATCAATCACGTTACACTGAGGTTAATCAGTGAGGAGTGGAGTGCTAATAAGACAAGGGCCTAGCCACTACCATGAACCATAGTAGTAATTTCGGCAAGTTTTGCTCAACAAATAATTTGGAGATAATTATAAAGAATTAGTATATCTAACAACATATGTATACAAATGCATACCTATGCTAGCAAATATATATGTTTTGTCTTAGTAGCTTTGTGGTTATTTTTGTATAAGTTCCCAGTGTCCTCGCATTCCCTGGAAGCTTAGCTGAGAATAGACTCCCTGATGACGTAAGGTTTCTCTGTGGGTAGGTTCCGTAACCTTATTTATTCCCTTACAGAAACTAATTAGTTGGAGTGAAATTTTAGTAAGTAAGTCGATTTTCATAATTTTCTTATTTACGTCTTTCATATATATATATATAAATATATATAATATTAAATAAATGGAAACTATATTTATAAAACCATATTTATTTCATTATATATATTTCAGGGATAACATATTAACAATATGCTATGCCTTCCTCAGACAAAATACAATATAAACAGTTTTATAGATAAATAGATTCGACATACCGTAACAACATCTACTTGCATTTGAGAAGGTTGATTTGGTTGTGACAAAATTGTACACAGAGAGAAAGAAAGAGAGAGAGAAAGAGAGAAAAAAAGAGAAAAAAGGAAAGAAAGACAGAAAACGAAGAAAAAGAAAAAAAGAAAAAGAAGAAATGCATGGAACAAAATAGAGAGATGGAAAGATAGATAAAGAGAAGAACTTCATGCAAAGAAACAGAAAGAGATATATATAGAGAGAGAGAGGAAATAGAGATAGATACATATATAGAAAGCTAGGTAGTGGGACGACTGTTGAATAACGTATCAATGATACATTTATTTATTTATTTATTTATTTATTTAGCTCTAGTATTAATGTAAGGGAGATATATGGAGGGAAAACCAGCTGTTATATAGTGAGAGAAAAAATATAGAGAGAGAAAAAAGAGAGAGAGAGAAAATTCAAAAATATCCAGACACAGGCGAGGCGTAAAAATCTGTTTTAATGTAGAGGTATTAGTATTTACAAAACCAACCTCTGCATTGCAAATATCAGTATTCCTGAATGAGATATGTATCCACAATGTGTGAAAATTAATGATCTTATGTTTAGTTTTTTAAAAAATTCATATGTTTATGTGATAATTACAAACATCTATGTGAATGTACATGATCAATTCTGCAAACCCTAAGTTCACGGAAAGTATTCTCAATGCGGTATAAAAATTTAAGTATACATATATGTGTATATAGAGTCAATATTACTATTTCTGTCTCTACTCTACAATATTATCTATCAAGCAAAGATAGAGCAGATTTCAATATACTAATAAAAATAAAAATAAAAATATATCGGAAACAAAACTAAACTAAAAATAAAAATAACAATAATAATAATAAGTAATAATAAAATAGAAAACTAAGAGATATTACGAAAGAATATTACATATTAAAAATATTACATATTAAAAAAAATACATATTAAAAATATTAAAAATAAAAATTAGGAAATACTACAGTAATAAAAATAAAATAAACCACAAAGATCAACCCTTCAAAATTAATTGACAATATATTGCCAAGTTCATTATAAACATCAGAGTCGAAAAACAGATAAAGCCAAAAATTATCTATCAAATCGCATCTAGCAAAGATCATTTCAAAAAGTATAGGATGCCCAATTTGGTCTACATGTGTTCTTATATTTAATATAGAAGTTTATCTAGTGTAACGTTTATTCGAAATATTTGGAGCATCAACTTTTAGGATAGCTTAATTTTTCATGAAGAATGTTTAAATAAATAAAATAAAAATAAAAAGAGTAAAAAGAGAATCAAAGATTTATCGGCTAGTTTCCCATATAATTATAAATCAAACTAAATATACTACATTTTAAATTTAAATTTATATTTAAACGTTGAGTTTAATCTATGTTTGCAACAACTGAATAAATTTGTCCGTAGATTAAGGGAATTTTTAGATTTTAGTATAAAGAATATCTCCTCTGCGCAGAGGTCACATGTCTCAGAGGATGAATTAAAAGGAATCCCTCTTGAGACTATATTCCAAGCCGTCGAATATCTAACGTTATCTAGCTTAAGTTGACATAGTAACCCTGATAGTGCCGTTGAAGATTTTTTACTTGGATCTGTGAAAGAATTCTTGTGGTTATTATAGCGAAGTTTAAATTCCGTCGATGTGGAACCGACGTAGTTAAAAGAATTAGAGTCAGTATTAACATTACAATTGTATACTATATTTTTAACTAAGCAGTTGTTATTTAACGGACATTTAGATCTATCTCTACAGTTACATTTGTTAACTTGTATATTATTTATGCTGTTATCACTAGGTTTTAAGTTCCTATTATTTATTCTATTGATATTTTGTGCTAAATTTTTGGTGGATGAGTAGGTTAATTTAATTGTATGTCTATTGAAAATTGAGTGACATCTATGTGTTCTAGGGAAGCGATTATCAAGAGCTTTAAAAAATAGTTTAGCGTTGTGGGTTTTAATGTTTAGTGAGAAAGGGGGGGCAAACCAAATTATGTTCCTAGTTCTATTTCTTTTTTGGCCTTTGGAATTATTGTAATGCTTTCTATTATAGTTGTTAAGGATGTTGACGTAATTAAAAAAGTTGTTACTTTGTTTAGTTTGTCTATCATTATCTATGTACACAATCTTATCAGCGTATCCTGCTCTAGCTAATGCTTCATTGTAGTATTGGGCTTTTTCGTCGAAAATCTTTCTATTCGACGAGATCCTAGAGATACGTTTTTGGACAGAGTTTACTATAGTGTTTTTGACAGATCTGGGGTGGTTAGAGTTAAAGTTTACATAGTTTAAGTTTTCATTCAACTTGTGAAAAGGATAGTGAAGACATGTGTTGAGATTTAATGTTATATCTAGGAAATTGACTATTCTATGGTTGTTTTCAATTTCTATTTTAAGATTAAAGTAATTAAAAAATTGTGTAATTTGTTTACATTTTCTATTTAGTTCAGAGTTATTATTATCAATAAGTAAAAGCATGTCGTCTCTATATAAACCTCCGGTAGTACCGGGTATTTTCCTATGTAGCGAATTGATTAAAAATAAACCCACAAAGGTCAGTTACCTGGGCTGAGTCGGATGATCCCATAGTGATGTCAAAATTGCTATCTCTATCTGCTCTGGTCCATAGTTGGTCATTAAATTCTATGAAAGTTTTCCTAGCCGATAATATAATATGCATTTCATTGCTAGTTAGGTCAGTATGTTTGAATGCGTAATTTAGTGCCTTATTTAGTAGATTAATAGTTAGCTAGATTTAGAAGAATAATAGTTAGCTATATCAAGTTGAATAAACTTATTATTATTGTTATATTTAATTTGCTTAAACCACTCAACGACTTCTCCAGTTCCCTTCCACAAGCTCAGGTTAGATAAACAATCCAAGTTCTTAATTTGCTGTATCACCCTGTCAAGAATGTTTTTGCTTATTTGCCCAGGTTCGATTTTGATGGTGCGATCAATCTAACTGGCAGGTCATTTTCAAAATTCCGCTTGTGATCTTTCATATTGATCTTCGGTTTCCTGGGCACGAAAGGTTGTGTTCTGTTCTCAATTTCCAACTCGTGCATTATACAAGATGCTTCAACATTCATTTTCTCAAGCTCGGCCTTATCTGCTACCTTGCACTTTTTCCTCAGCTCTTTCAGTATGAGGCCATTATACATGTCTTTCTGCACTCCATAGATAATCTTGTAGAGTAGAGACAGAAATAGTAATATTGACTCTATATACACATATATGTATACTTAAATTTTTATACCGCATTGAGAATACTTTCCGTGAACTTAGGGTTTGCAGAATTGATCATGTACATTCACATAGATGTTTGTAATTATCACATAAACATATGAATTTTTTAAAAAACTAAACATAAGATCATTAATTTTCACACATTGTGGATACATATCTCATTCAGAAATACTGATATTTGCAATGCAGAGGTTGGTTTTGTAAATACTAATACCTCTACATTAAAACAGAGATTTTTACGCCTCGCCTGTGTCTGGATATTTTTGAATTTTCTCTCTCTCTTTTTTTTCTCTCTCTATATTTTTTCTCTCCCTATATAACAGTTGGTTTTCCCTCCATATATCTCCCTTACATTAATACTAGAGCTAAATAAATAAATAAATAAATAAATGTATCATTGATACGTTATTCAACAGTCGTCCCACTACCTAGCTTTCTATATATGTATCTATCTCTATTTCCTCTCTCTCTCTATATATATATCTCTTTCTGTTTCTTTGCATGAAGTTCTTCTCTTTATCTATCTTTCCATCTCTCTATTTTGTTCCATGCATTTCTTCTTTTTCTTTTTTTCTTTTTCTTCGTTTTCTGTCTTTCTTTCCTTTTTTCTCTCTTTTTCTCTCTTTCTCTCTCTCTTTCTTTCTCTCTGTGTACAATTTTGTCACAACCAAATCAACCTTCTCAAATGCAAGTACATGTTGTTACGGTATGTCGAATCTATTTATCTATAAAACTGTTTATATTGTATTTTGTCTGAGGAAGGCATAGCATATTGTTAATATGTTATCCCTGAAATATATATAATGAAATAAATATGGTTTTATAAATATAGTTTGCATTTATTTAATATTGTAAATATACTCCAAATATTTGTCGAGTGCTTTTATATCAGTTATAAATATTTACTAGTTGTAACACAACAATTTAAATATAACTTTCCATATAAATATATATATATATATATATATATATATATATATACAACTACAGTTGTATATATATATATATATATATATATATATATATATATATATATATATATATATATATATAAATATATATATATATATATACAACTACACACGCATATTCACACAATTACAAATACACACAAACATACAAAAACACACACACACCTAAACATATATAATTACACATACATACGCATGTCTACATAGACACGTGTATGGTATTATATTGCAATACCACATATATCTTATATTAACGTGTTTACATTGTTGTGCGACCCCATAACAGATCTTTTACGTAAACTATTATTTTAGTTATTCAAACAGTGTTGTATCGATGTTCATTTCTACTTCATGTTAATCGATCTGTGACCACGTTAACAAATATAATCAATCACTTACACATACATTCATATATACTCACAAACGCACACATACATACGCACACAAGCACACACACACACACACGCACACACAAACATACACACACACACACACACACACACACACACACACACACACACACACACACACACACACACATATATATATATATATATATATATATATATATATATATATCTATATATATATATATATATATATATATATATATATATATATATATATACCTATCCATATATAAATGAAGATATCGTTAAGAAATCAAAGAGTCTGGTGATGTATTAATACCCGATAGATACAGATGAAACAATGAACCTATCAATAACGAAACACGTGTCACACCTTAAAAAACGTAATGTTTATACTCTCACACGTCGTTGGTACTTAACTTTAATTATGTTAGATTGCCCATTGAGGAGTAATTTCAACATCCGACCGGGACATACATACATATATACATATATATATATATATATTTCCTATCCAGGAAAAAACTTTAACCGTTAACATCTCCTTCCTGGATATGTCAATATTTATAAAGCAAACTTTGTACTTTATCTGATGAGAGCGTACCAACATTTTGGTACCTTTGAAATATATATAATAGAATAAATATGATTTTATAAATATAGTTTCCATTTATTAATATCATTGATATATATATATATATATATATATATATATATATATATATATATATATATAATGTAAAAATATATCATATACGAGAGAATATATATACATATATAATTTTCGTATTGTCTCATATATACACGTGTGTTTGTATGCAAATGGTTAAACAGAAATAACAAAGAAAATAACAGAGTACACTGATGAAATATCTCAGATTCATACTTGATATAGTAGTAAAATAATCTTAATGTTTCGGACGCTAGTCCGTCATCACAAAATAGAACAACAAATGAAAGAAGAAATATAAATATAAAGGAGACTGGATAGCAGTTCTATTCAGGTCAGCATCTATATATATATGTATTTTATGAGAGTATAAATATACGTATGTAGGTGTGTATATCGGTTCTCGACACACCTGTGTCTCTGTAGTACGCGAAACAATTTGATAGTTATTTTATACATGTATATATATATATATATATATATATATATGTAAGTATGTTTTAAAACAGTGAGCGAGTTTGAAATTAAAAATAGAAGCTTTCGTCGTATTTTTTGATTGAAGAAATTTTAACCTCATAGCGAGGTTTAGAACCGTCAAAGGAATAAAAAAGATGAGTATTGACGTACAGTAGATTCGAACCCACATCTTTCGTTAACCAGACTAGTGTGCTACCATTACACCCACAATCAACCGAACAATTCTTTAGTAACAGAAATAGGGTGAAACTTCTATTTCTAAATTTCAAACTCGCTCGCTGTTTCAAAAACATGCTTACCTGTCATTATAATTGCTAGAATGCAGCTTCTAGTGGAATGTTTTGGGTGATGTGTTGATGTAATGGTAACACAGTGGTCTGGATAACCAACGATGTGGGTTCGATTCCCATGTACGTCTATACTTAATTTTTTCCATTTCTTTGGGGGTTCTAAACCCTACGGTCAGGATAAAATTTATTTAGTCAAATATA
>OZ024753.1:19468285-19473285 GCA_964016885.1 Eledone cirrhosa | reverse complement strand
GCTTCTATCTGTTTCTCCATTTCTCTTTCATTTACTAATAGCTAGTATCAGCTTTATATCAGCTAATTGTGCGGCTGTAGTTTCTGTCCAAAAGTAGGCATCGAAACCGTGTTGTTACTTATCGTACATGTGGCTGAAGATGCGAACATTTATTTCTAATATAAACTTTAATCTGTTATTTTAATAAATATATATATATACATATATAAATATATATATATATATATATATATATATATATATATATATATATATATATATATATATATATATATATATATATATATTTATCCTTATCGAGCCCTCTTTGGATTTTAGACTTCAAATTTATTATTATTACTATATATATATATATAAATTATTAAGAACAATGAAATAAAAACAAAGAACAATTTCTTTATATTAAAAAAATTCATCATTTCTGAAGACAGCATATATATGTGAAGGTATGTATATTTGCTCTGATAATTTATAATAGTTTTACATAGATCTATATGATATACATACCAACACACATGTACATCCTAGAAACGATCGTAAAATGAGGAATTTTTTAATATAAAGAACTTGTTCTTTGTTGTTATTTCATTGTTTTTATTAATTTATCTTGAGTCTGTATTCCTATGATTTTCATCGAAACTTTTTGAATGCATCTTCTCTCTTCATGATATTTGGATTACATTGAGTTCTTCATGCGGATTGGACACTACCGTATATTTTGGTAGATTTATTTACACACATATATATATATATATAATGTAATAAACAACAAGATAATTATTTCGTTTACCATGGTAAATAAAATAATTATCTTACATTGTTTATTACATAAGTAAAAAGGTCTGTAGTCTACATAGATCACTCCCTTTTCCTTTACCATTCCTACGGAAACACTTTGTATATATATATATTAGCTAGATATAGAAGCAACTAGACCATATCAAAGGAGAAGAATAAATTTATCGACCAATACTGCGAACATATTCCAACACCTACACCAACACCGATATCAACACCTACACAGACAAAAATACAGGCAAAACTTTAGCAAGAAAGAATGGGATGAGCTGAACAGAAAAGGACGATAAAACTATAACTATCAAAGAGGTCTATAAAGGGATTGCGGTAGTCCTAATTGAGACGGAATATTATACAACCCTCGTACTCTCAACTTTACAAGATGAAACATATTACGAAAAGGCTCAACACTACAGCCAACAGAAAATAATGAGAAACCTGAAAACCTTGACAAACCTTTACAGAGGACTTACCGTAAAGAAATACAACTATATCACTGACTTCAAAAGTAAATCCAACTTTTTCTACGGTATTCCTAAGATACATAAAAGTGAAAAAATAAGTAAGGCATGCAAGGAAGCCACAGATATATTCGTCAATGTCCCCTCACCCAACGACCTCAAATTAAGACCTATAATAGAAGGTCCCGCTTGTGAAACCCAACGCCTCAGCAACTTCCTAGATATCCTGTTAAAAACCATCCCTGAAACACATTAAAAGCCACATAAGGGACTAGTATATATATATATATATATATATATATATATATATATATATATATATATATATATATAACGAAGGGGGGTGTGGTAAGGAACCAAATGGCCCATAACGCACCAGAGTACTCAATACTTAGAGTAGTAGAGTGGGTAATAGGAAAATGTTTCGTAATAGGAAAATGTTTCGGTAATAGGAAAATGGGTTGAGCTCTGCCGTCGGGGTTAAACATTTTCCTTTATATATATATACTAGTGCGTATATATGTGTGAGTCTGTGTATCTCTGTGTGTACATATCAGAGCGGGAGGATGAAAACCAATACATAGAAAGAGGAATCCTCTGCACTAATGTTTTCCGCCCCAGTTACTTCCCCTTGCACAGATATATGTCCCATATCTTAGGAGTACATTGAAATAATTCCCCTGCAAATGACTGTATTTAATGTAAAAAACAGGAAATCCTGTCACTCGGTGTTCCAGAATGGCAGCAATCAGAGGACTGAGTTAAAGAATTAATTAAATCTGAATCAATTTAATATGAAACAACAATCAGCTCCTATATATGAAGCAATTAATTCATGTGTCTATATTAGTGAGAGTGATATACATGTATGTTTGTACCTGTTGTAAGTCTATGGTTATATCCATCTGTAATTTCAGGCTTCAGAAAATTATATCTAATTATATTACACCTCGCATAGAATCGAAACGTCCAATCATATAGTTTTGAATGGTTCATTGTTGAAGATTATCTGAAATATTATTAATGGCGGAAGCCATGAAGTTATCATTGATGTCCAATTAATTAATTAATTGAAATGCACAGAAATAATTCCCTTAATTGAAATAAACAAGCTGTTATATTCAGTAATGTGACAAACAGTTGCACAATCATTTCATTGCTCACGCTCTTATGATTATACTGGGCAATCCAGCAGTAATTTTAAAATACAATGAAAAAAAAATGATCTGTAGGCCACATCTATATAGGATAAAGGTGTCAGATTGACTTGATCGGTAGAGTGTAAAATAACTTGTCATTGCAGTTTTTTTCGATGTCTTTTTACTCTGTCTTCCCACCGTAGTCAACATTTTCATTCAGCCATCAGACGCCCGTTAATTAAAATTATCAAATACTGTCATTTATGTAATCAACCATTCTCCAAAGGTTGGTGGTATTGTGTCTATATTAGAATCTAATATATTATATATATTTATATATATATATATATATATATAGAAGTGGTTACACAACAGTTAGTTCACCATACCGAGAACAATTGTTTAACCTTTGCGGATCTTCAGCTCTGGATGTGCATGGATATAGGAAGAGCTGTTCCTATAACCATGCACATCACGAGCTGAAGATCCGCTAAGGTGAAACAATTGTTCTCGGTATGGTGAACTAACTGTTGTGTAACCACTTCTACCTAACTCGTCCCTTGGACTGAGTGCTCTACCACTACGGATATTACCTTCCAGTGCTCCACCACTATATATACATATATATATATATATATATATATATATATATATATATATATATATATATATATATATATATATATTTAACATTTCGCTCTACATGGCTGAATACAATAAATGTAATCTGAGTTTTTCGAATATTAATAATAACATTCGATTCGTTTGCTATTATGCAAACACGCCTCCAACACAAGAGCAATAATGAAGGGTTCATTCTACTGACATGGCTATAAAATTGAGGGTTGTTTGCATAATTGCAAACGAATCGAATGCTATTATTAATATTCGAAAAACTCAGATTACATATTTATTGTGTGTGTGTGTGTGTGTGTGTGTGTGTGTGTGTGTGTGGGTGCGTGCATGTGTGTGCATGTGTGTGTGTGTGTGTGTGTGTGTGTGTGTGTGTGAATATGACCGTTGATTTCCTTCCCCTGCCAACAAAACTCTCAGATTGCCTTAACCCGTAAGAAACCATTCACAAAACACCTTCAACCAACCAATGACCTGCACTCATAACCAACGCTCAATCCAGATTTCGCAAACCAGCCATGGGCAGTGCTAGCCTCCAAATAGGAACGACAGATGTTATATAACTGCAACTCTAATATTGTGAATTTCCCGACAATAAAACTATTATTTGCAGTGTCTACAATCGCCTTACGTAACAGGTTAAACTCGACTAACACCGTATTAGCTACTCTACAAACAACATCAAACTAACCACCGAGACAAACTAAGCCTTAAAATATTTAGCATGACGTGTGATGCTATTCATTGAGAAGTGATTTTTCAGGATGTTTGATAATACACGAATTGCCCTTAGAACAGTAAGTTTGAATATATACAACTGAATGTTGGTGCGAATCTGGGCCAGGAATTAATGATACTATGAACGGCCTCAGTACATGCGGTGTTCCTTATGACGCTTGTGTGAACAAAAACCACGAAGAGAGTCATATGCTAAAGGTGCAACGTATTTGGATCGAAGGAAAAACCTGGAGATTGATGAGCAAACTGCTAAAATGTATAGATAACTTTAGGTGAAGTTTATTACTAGCAATAACCTATGTTGACGATAGCAGAGTAATATATATTTATTTGAAAATCAGTTAATATATACAGCAAATTATTTAAATATAAATAGATCACAACTATGCAGATATAATTAAAAATATAAGTATAATAGAGCCGAAGAACCTGCTTAAGGGAGGTTTCTTCTCTGAAAATCTTCTGCCGTCCAGCTCTCCTCAGAGTTTTTTTTTTAACTACATTCTGATATATTATTGGATTCGTAGCAGTGACAGTCAAATTAATCTAAAATCGAACGTAAAGAGCCGCATTTGAATACCACAAGGCATTTATAAAATATATCTAATATCACCTCTTCTCCCACTCGATATTTAATGGTTACTGCTTAAGGTTTGACTGGAAGGTTGAAGAGAAATGGCAATAAGAAGTGTCTTATTCGAAATCTTCTGAGGTGTAAGCGAATTAAGAAAGGAATTCTAATTGGATTCTATATGTTTGAAATGCCGCCACAATTGCAACTTGACGGCCTTCAACTACTATCTCTTCACTGTCACAAAAACGATATACATTTCTTGTAAATGGCAATTGTTAATGCTATTATCATGTTGGAATATATTTTATATACATCAATGGAGCTGGAGATGTTCTTATTCTATAAAGGGAAGTATATTAAAGTCTGCCATTCTGACAACCAAATGCATTACTCATCTTTCTTTATCTGAAACTTTATCATCTGTTAAATACAAGATACATCATCTTTATTCAAACGAATAGAATACGAGAGAGGTACAAATCTATATCTACTTGTCATTCTTAAAGTGTTAGACCTGTCATGGATTGGATCATCAGAGGCATAAATTATGAGGTCGGCTTAAGTAACTTATTGTGTATAGTGACGTCTTTCCACGCTGTGTTAAACATGTTTAACTTAGCTTTTCCTCATTCCGACTGTTGTTGAAATAGCTTTGGA
>OZ024753.1:19420785-19460785 GCA_964016885.1 Eledone cirrhosa | reverse complement strand
ATATACACACATATACATACATACGTATACATATAAACACATATACATACACATACATTCACTGTACGTATGTATACATATATGTGTGTACGTGTACATACTTATATTTAAGTAACAGCCGTACTAAGAGTAGGAAATGAAATTTCGTTTCATTTTTTCCGTTTATCGATTTCGGTGCACCCGGCCGATTAACCCACTCGATATGCAAATTGGGCTACTCAGCCGTTAATATGCATAAGGAAATTATATACTTTCGGACGTTCAACTAAAATAATTTTTCATTCATAATATTCTTTTCCATCCAAAACTGAAATCTACCTACCTCTACCCATAAATTAAGGTTCTTTTACTACTAGATTACTATCTTGACCTTCACCATCCTTCTATTGGTCAATTCAAAACCTGTTCCCAAACAGACCTATTGTATTAAATCTTTGTTTTTTTCAATAAACAAATATCATTATTTCTGAAGACAGCATATATATGTGTAGGTATGTATATTCCCTCTGATAGTTTGTATAAATATTTTACATAGATCTATAGAATATGCATACCAACACTAACACATATATATCCTAGAAACGATCGTAAAATGATGAATTTTTTTATAATAAGGAACTGTTTCTTTGTTTATTCATTACTTTATTAATTTATCTTGACTCTGTTTTCCGTTAATTTTCACCGAAAATAGTTTTTGAATGCATCTTCTCTTTTCATGATATCCGGATTACAATGAGTTTTTCATACGGATTGGATACTACCGTAAATTTTTGGTAGATTATCTACATATATATATATATATATATATATATATATATATATATATATATATATATATATATATATATATATATATATACGTATATATATATACGTAAATAAATATATATATATATATATACGTATATATATATATATATATATATATATATATATATATATATATATATACACGTATATATATATATATATATATATATATATATATATAAATATATATATATATATATATATATACGTATATATATATATATATATATATATATATATATATATATATATACGTATATATATATATATATATATATATATATATATATATATATATATATATATATATATATATATATGTAGATAATCTACCAAAAATTTACGGTAGTATCCAATCCGTATGAAAAACTCATTGTAATCCGGATATCATGAAAAGAGAAGATGCATTCAAAAACTATTTTCGGTGAAAATTAACGGAAAACATATATATATATATATACGTATATATATATATATATATATATATATATATATATATTTATTCATGAAAGTAAAACAAAGAAGCCTTCAATACATCAAAAGTCCTTATTAGCCAACAATGTTTCGTCCTATTAAGGACTCATCAGGGCAATTAAAACAACAAGAGGTATTATCGGCCAATACAAGCCGAAAACTCCGAAGAATATGGAGTGTACATACACTAAAGTATTGCAAGATTATGTAAAAATATATAATAAAAAAATATATAATAAAAATCACTAAGGAGGTGTATAACATTTAGAACCATATTACAAATATAGTCCAAAGCAATTCTTCGGCCCTGTTTAATTACATTGAGCTATACCTGTTACTGTCATTTCTATAATACGAAGAGGGTGTTTAACTCCAACACGCTCCAGTATTTTAATCCTTATATATATATATGTATACGTATATATATATTTATATATATATACGTATATATATATATATATATATATATATATATATATATATATATATATATATACGTATATATATATATATATATATATATATATATATATATATATATATATATATATATAAGTATATATATATATATATACACATATATATATATATATATATATGCGTGTATATATATAAATATATATATATATATATATATATATATATATATATATATATATATATATATACGTATATATATATATATATATATATATATATATACATATATATATATATATATATATATATATATATATATATATATATATATATATATATAAGTATATATATATATATATATACACATATATATATATATATATATATATGCGTGTATATATATAAATATATATATATATATATATATATATATATATATATATATATATATATATATATATATACGTATATATATATATATATATATATATATATATACATATATATATATATATATATATATATATATATATATATATATATATATATATATATATATATATATATAGTTAAAAGAATAGAGGGGTAACACACAAGTTATTATATATTGGTAAACGGAATAGAAAATGCTGACAAGTTGTTCACAGTTGAAAAATGGTTTAATTAGGAATAAAAGAGTATTAGTGATTGTATGGGTTAGTATTCAGTTGTGGTTTTAAGTTTTTAAAGTTTTTACCGGTTGCGCATTTCTAAATGCTTTTCAAAAATAATTTTGAGATAGAGTGTCCGTGTTGTTTGCTCTGATCTGATTAGTTTTGGGAATTCTACCTGTTTTTTATGTTAAAAAAGTGGCTCCAGCGTTACTTTGGTGTTGCAAAAATTCTTGTGGTCAAAACAATTTTGATTGGTCGGTAGAGGTCATGTGAATGTAAAAAATTGATTTTGCGGCAAGACTGTGTTTATGTTAAAAAAGTGGCTCCAGCGCTATTTGGTGTTTGCAAACATTCTTGTGGACAAAACAATTTTGATTGGTCGGTAGAGGTCATGTGAATAAAAAATTGGTTTTGCGCCAAGATTGAGAAATGACTATTTCACAACAAATATGTGTGTGTGTGTGTGTGTGTGTAGTAGTAATAGTAGTAGTAAGGTGTTCGATGTTGTGATAATGGTTAGCAGGGATGTGTGTCAAATGGCTATTAATAAGTGTGTGTGTGTGTGTGTGTATAAGTCTCTTTGTATGTTAATGTACGCGTGTGTATGTGTGTGTGTATATATGTGTGTGTGTGTGTGCGGGTGGACCAGTATTTTTTCCCCCTGGTAAAATGGTGTACATTATTCGATTTTTTCAGTAAAATCGGTTCTCTTAATAGAACATCAAAAATCTTAACAATAAAAGGTGTGAAATGATATTCACTACATATATATACACATACATATATTCACTATATATATATATATATATATATACACATATATTTTTCTGTGTTGCACCATAGAACATGTGTGTTTACGTATGTCATTGTGTTTATATGTGGGTGGAGATGTGTGCTGATGTAGGTATGTATGTTAACGTGTGTATGTTGTGGGTTCGTCTTAGGGAGAAGTGTTTAAACGGGGTCCGTATTTGTTAATGAAGTAAGATTCCTTGCTGATGCGCTGGGTGTGGGTGGCATTATCTTTAAATTTGTAGAGGGGAAAGATTCTGAAGTTGGGATGATTTGGGGCGGCACAGGTATCAATGTGTTCACTCAGTGGTATCTTCCTGTATTCCCGTATTTTAATTTGGGATCTATGGACAGTCATGTGTTGGCGGAGGCTGTTTTGGGTCTGGCCTATGTATTGTTCTCGACAACCTGAGCAAGTTAATACATATATTAGATTTTCCGATGCACATGTGAAATTGTGTTTTACTATAAAACGTCCATCTTTGAAATAGAATTCCGAACCCTCTATTAGGTTGATGCAAATGCCACAGTTGGGTCTATCGCATTTTTTTACTGTGGGTTTCGTTGTTGTGGTTGGCAGTACTTTGGCATGTGTTAGGATGTTTTTCATTGACTTGGATTGTCTTTTGCTCTTTATGATATCGTGTGTTCGTAGAATCAAAATTGTTTTGACCACAAGAATTTTTGCAACGCCAAAGTAACGCTGGAACCACTTTTTTTAACATAAAAACAGGTAGAATTCCCAAAACTAATCAGATCAGAGCAAACAACACGGACACTCTATCTCAAAATTATTTTTGAAAAGCATTTAGAAATGCGCAACCGGTAAAAACTTAAAAACTTAAAACCACAACTGAATATTAACCCATACAATCACTAATACTCTTTTATTCCTAATTAAACCATTTTTCAACTGTGAACAATTTGTCAGCATTTTCTATTCCGTTTACCAATATATATATATATAGTAATAATAAATTTGAAGACTAAAATCCAAAGAGGGCTCGTTAAGGGTGAAAGCAGCGATTCTTTGCTTAAACTTTAATCTGTTATTTTAATAAATATATATATATATATATATATATATATATATATATATCCTAGAGCAAATATTTATTAAAATAACATATTACATTTTAACCAAAGAATCGCTGCTTTCACCCGTACAATGCACTAGAAAATTAAAGTTGCCATGATAACAATAGAATTATACCTTAGCAAACTTAATAATCCCAAATATTTTCGGGTTTAAAAACTCATTATCAAGGGAGTATCCCAGTGAGAGTAATAGAGGATTCAATAATGCTTCAAGCAGGCTACGACACTTTGTTATATATATATATATATATATATAATTTAAAACAATGAAATAAAAATTCAAGTCACTAAGAAAATACTTCACTGCTTTACGATCGTTTCTAGGTGATAATAATACATCGTACGCATATTTCGTTATCGATCTATGTAAAGTTAGTTACAACATATCAGATAAGCAGAATATTTACCTACTTGTATATCATCAGCTGTTGTCATATTTTAACCTACAACATTATCAACATATGGATTACATTGATTTCTTCCTGCATTGATTTCTAACTGTGGATAATTCTGTGTATATAAATATATATATACACAGAAAATCGACTTTCGTCAAATCGGACCGAGGAGATAATGTTTCCACTGGTCTTTCCAATTGTTAATACACTCTATCGGTCGCAACTCCTGGTAAAAGAAGCAACCTGAAATAAAGTGTCTTGCCCAAGGACATAATACATTGCTTTGTCCGGGAATCGAACTCAAAACCTCAAGATTGAGAATCTAATTACCTAACCACTCAGCCATATATATATTCACAAGAGCAATTACACAGCGAAACTGCAGTCAGGACATCGTAGTAAATTGGTAAACGTTTATTTTGTCTGTTATACTTTCCCCACATACAATTACATTATACTCTGACTGAATAATTGATTTCTATCAATTCCTTCATTTAGCCAATAAAGAAACAAACAAAGCTGAAAATAGTTGGATACACTCATATGTATATATATACAAAGAGAGAGGGAGAGAGAGAGAGAGAGAGAGAGAGAGAGAGAGAGAGAGAGAGAGAGAGAGAGAGAGAGAGAGAGAGAGAGAGAGAGAGAGAGAGAGAAGGCACTTGTAGTTTACTTGAAGCATTGTATATTGTATAAAGGGTTCGAAGTTTGAAAGCCGCAACAATGTGTGTTTGGATGGAGAATAATTAAATCGTAAGAAACAGGGCTTGTTTGTTTTACCTTAATTTATTCCTATGTCCTGATAATTCGAGATTAACATCTCTTTGAAATAGGTTCTTTATTTTCGTCGGAAGAAGATGTATTAATCTCGAAATATCAGGACATATGAATAAATTAATGTAAAAAAACAACCTCTGTATCTTAAGAATGTGTGTGTATGTGCAGGGGGTGGGGTGGGGGCGTTGTAGATGCATATATACATGTAGACCCATGGAAATAGGTATCGTTAGGGTATATCTAATGCTGGGAAATAATTAGTAACCGCAATCCAAGTTGTGTTGTGTTTACCAACTTCAATTTCATCTCTAAGTGAAGTCCAACGGCTGGGTTCATGAAATACAGAATGTGTAATGAATATCGTAAAGTAAAGATTTAATTAATTTACGGTTGTCTGGAACTGTTTATATAACCATACCATATCGCTATACATACTCAGTAAACAATTATACTTTATATACGATTATAGCATCACTATATCCTTTGATGTACTTCCAGCTGACAATTATGAAACTTCCATTGTAATATTCCACGCCAAGAAGTAGAGTCCTCAGTTCATTATAAATAACATTTGTAATGATAGCTAAAGATTCGTCGTAGTTGAATAGGTGTAATAATTTCCTTGCAATTAATAGAGATTTCAGGTTCAATTAATTTTATTGTAAATGTGTGAAGGAAATCAGCAGGAGATAACTCGATATTATCTGTAAATGAATGAAATTGATAATGTAATCACTGTAACTTATTCTCCAATATAGATAACGTACGTTGTATCATTAATACATTTGTGGGGCTTTTATATCTTATTATGTATACATCGACACACACACACACACACACACACGTGTGTGTGTGTGTGTGCAAAAGGTAAACAGAAATAACAACACAATTGGTACAGTATATGGAAGCGATATATTAGGTTAACGCTTGATATAGCAGGAAGAGGGCCTTAACGTTTCCGACGCCAGTCCTTCATCAAAAGAAATAATGAGAAATAAGATAGATTGAGGGGACGGGTGGGGTGGAATACGAAAATATGTCTTTAGATATAAATGACAGGTCCATTCATATTGACATCTCTTATATATGTGATGTGTGTGTGCGTATGTACGCACATACTCACATCCACACACACACCCACCCACAACACAACATATAAACATAACTTTTTCAACCCATAACTTTATATTTTAATTCTTCTGCATTGTGATGTCTTAAATAATAATTATATGTATTTTACATACTCGGTAAATTGTTGTGGAACCTCCAGTGGAACTACCAAAAAAATTAAATAATTCCATCATTTACACTACAATAAGTGGCTTCTCATTCTTGTTACATAATCACATGGATTGATTACAATAACGGAAACTGAATGATACAACACCTTTCTCTCTCTCTCTCTCTCTCTCTCTCTCTCTCTCTCTCTCATATATATATATATATATATATATATATATATATATATATATATATATATGAAATTAGAAAATATATAGCTTTCACCGTATTTTTGACTAAAGGAATTTTAGCCTGATAATGGGGTTTAGAATCCTCAGATAAATGTATATATATATAGAGAGATGTGGGTTCGACTCCCATGTACGTCAATGCTCATCTTTTTACATTTATCTGAGGGTTCTAAACCCCATTATCAGGCTAAAATTCCTTTAGTCAAACATACGGTGAAAGCTATATGTTTTCTAATTTCAAAACCTGCTCACTGTTTCAAAACATACTTACTTGATAAGGATAAATATATATCAAATATATAAGAACCGTAGAGCAAATATTTATTAAAATAACAGATTAAAGTTTAAGCAAAAAATTGCAGCGATACTTTGCTTAAACTTTAATCTGTTATTTTAATAAATACATATATATATATACAATATTTTAATAAATGGAAACTATATTGATAAAACCATAATTATTTTATTCTATATATTTCAAGTGCAACCAAGGGAAATTATGGTGCGCTTTCATCAGATAAACTATAGATTTGTTTTATAAATAAATATTGACATACCCGGAAAAAAGACAACCTTAACGGTTGAAATTCGGTGTTGAGTGCTTTATATCAGTTATAACATTTTTAAGCTTGTCGATTCCCAACAAATTAAATATAACCTCTGCATATATATATATATATATAAAACTATCCTAAAGAGATTACGCAATAGTGATTGCTTAAACACGAGAAGTGAATTTTTCACACGTTGTCCACACGTCAACAAACATCTATTACATAACTATAAGGCTCCGGACTGATGCTTTGTAATTTTATTTTTAATTTTTTTATTTTATTTTCAACCTAAAAACTTTCCGGACTTTCGCACTTATCTCCCTTAGACCTCCCGCACGCAGTCTAGTGTTGCCTGTGTGAAATTACCGAGTTTCTGCGCATGCGCGTTCGTACGGTTGTCCTTCCTGTTCCTACAACCATACACATCCCGAGCTGATGATCCGCGAAGGTGAAACAATTGTTCTCGGTATGGTTGAACTAACTGTTGTGTAACCACTTCTACCTAACTCATCCCTTGGACTGAATACTCTACCACTACGAATATTACCTTCCAGTGTTGTTCCACCACTATATATATATATATATATATATATATATATATATATATATATATATATATATATGTTTATATATATATACACACACACATATATAAGTATATATATATATATATATATATATATATATATATATATATATATATATATATATATATATATATGGAGGAGGTTATAGTTCACTTGAAGCATTGAGTAATGAGGTATAAACGTTTGAATATGTTAATAAAGCAAAAAACAATGCAGGTATGGGCATAGAAAAATAATGCAATTGCAAAAGATATTCTTGATAAATCTTCTTTTACCTTAGATTTATTTAAATGTCCTTAATTTTCGAGATAATATCTCTTCTTCAGGGGGAAATAAAGGTCTCAAACCAGCCTTCTAAATATATTGCCAAGCCATGCTGACAGGAAATAGTATAGAGTATCTGTTCTATCTCTAATGTCAAAGAGTTATCCATCTAATTTTAACTCTTTGACGTTAGAGATAGAACAGATACTCTATACTATTTCCTGTCAGCATGGCTTGGCAAGATATTTAGAAGGCTGGTTTGAGACCTTTATTTCCCTCTGAAGAAGAGATATTATCTCGAAAATTAAGGACATTTAAATAAATCTAAGGTAAAAGACGATTTGTCAACAATATCTTCTGCATTTGCATTCTTTTTTCTATGTCCATACCTGCATTGTTTTGGCTTTATTATACATATTCAAACGTTTATATATATATATATATATATATATATATATATATATATATATATATACACACACAATCCTACCCTCTCTTTGGGCCTCAGCTGGTCAGCTGGTATAAAATATTTAAACAAATACCTTGAACAATCTTCAAACTTTTAATGATACGAGGGTCTGACTATGGTTTTCTGAGTCTACTGGAACAAAGTCAAATGAAGTGTTTTGATCACATTAATATCACATCGACACTTAAGACAGAAAAGTAGAAAATAAATAAACTTTAACACCCTTAACCTGTCCACCCACACTTATATGTATATAGGACATAACACTCCCCGAACAACGTCATTGGATAACATCGAGAATCTTGGCTGGTTTCGCTGGGAGATCCAATCAGATCAGCTTAGAGGCAGTTGTTCCTCACAGGACCCGCTGGAAGGTGTGCTTGAGGACTCTTACGGCACGCACTCCAAGGAATATGGGGCGTAAGAAGTATAATAATAATAATAATAATAATAATAATAATAATATAAATAATAATGAAGACGCACGAGGTGGTAGAACGTCACGAAATTGCTCCCGTAAGTTTTTGATTTTTAACATATTTAAATCAATTGTGAAAGAACAATTCTTAGCACAAATGTTGCATAAATGCACCGAATGAGGTCCCATAAAGTTTCGGATCCATATTATATTGTTGTATCGCTCAAATATTCAATTTTGTATTATATATTTTGTATTCAAAAAAAGAAAATGGTTATAAATGGAACAAAACACCCTCTGTCTACACTATATAGACCAGCCAAATAGCAGCAATTTCAATTTCACCAACACCAGAAACTTGATACACTACCTATCCCATCACACTAAATATAACAGCCAGATAACGGCAATTTCACCAGCATCATAATAATAATTACTATTATTATTGTCTCAAATTTTAAAAAAATGTTTAATTCAAATTTTACGGGAATATGTCAACACAAAATATAATAAAAATATATATTAAACATACGAACACAAACTCATAGATACTATATCAATAACCACAACACCACCGCTGCCACCATCCCACCGCATCCATCATCGCCGCCACCACTCATTCAATGCTACTGACACTATCCCCTGTTAACTTGAGATAGAAAAGGGAAGGTGGCGGTATCACTATCACTAGACAAGAGAGAGGCTAGCAAAAGATATAAATAGATTGACTTGGTGACCTTGCCACCGGCCAAACGTCTACATCAACAATTATGGGACTGCTGGCTCACCCCTTCCTCATCAACAATATACAACGCCCCGGCACCACCACTGACATAGCCAACAACAATAACAGCCAACTACAACAAAAAGTATATTATATTATTGTAATGCACTGGGTGATTGCTGGCCTTGTGCCTGGAGTGGAGACAATTATTAATAATTTCATTCTTAAGCCACGCAATGCTCACATTAAGGAACCACTCATGATAATAACAATTTAAAAAAACAACAACAAAAAGAAAACCCCGTGACCAAGAAATACCGGGATTGCGGCCGGCGGGGAATAGCCATGTCTCTAGGGGAGAACGACCCCTCTAGTCTTGGTTGACACTCGTTCTAGAAGTGGTAACACGAAATGATTACCCCTTGGCGGATAAGGATAAAACGCGACAAAATAAAGTAAATGTCTAATGATAAAATCTCATACCGGATCGGCCGTCACCCGGGTAAAAAAGGGCCGCGTCTCTCAGAGAGGAACCAGACTGGGGTCGAAAAATCAGCTAATGGTTCAAACCTTCCCATCACTTCGGAGCTGGAGACCTCCCATAACCGGAATACTCCTACTGTTGGCCCTCCGTTCTCACCACCAAGAAATCCAAAGAAAAAGAGAGAAAAATGGACAAGGGAAGATAATAAAGAAGTCCTTGAGGCTTTCTACACTGCCATGTACTACCCATCAAATACATCGAATACAGAACAAACATATATCAACTGGAAAAAGAAACATCCCGAAAACAGAGGCTATATTGACAGTAACAAACTAGGCAATATACGAAGAAATATTGTAAGAAAAAAGTTACTAACTGATATAGAAATTGATCAGATCAAGCTAGTAGCACAAAGTCAGCGAAGGGAAAATGAAGCATGAGTCAGTGAAAACGAGGTAAACTGTAACACTTCGAATCCCAGGGTTGGGGCGGAATCACTGGCATCAGAACAAATTAAAGAAAGGAGCGAAAAAGTGGAGGGAGTGCATGCTCAGGATGAAACACCAAATGAAAATAATGAGATCGTAAATGATAAAGAAATGAATGAGAATGAACTTGCCAACTTGAAGGATGAAATTATGATCGAATGGATGAAAATGAAAGAATCTGACATGGGACAACGAGACACCCTCCCTAAGATCCAGAACTCCAAACAGAACCAAAAGATAATACACAAGACTAACATAATTCTTTAAAACATTATCATCACAAACAAACTAAACATTACTGACTTAAATCATCTCTATTATGCATCGGCTAAAGTCACCACTCACTTATGTGGAGTGAAGATGAAAAAACAAAGGAATTCCCACAAGAAATCTACTTGGCAAGATGACATCAATCGCCAAATAAACCTTCTCCGATCTGACATAGAAATTTTAACAAACTATAAAGTAGGTGAACATGTTAAACAAACTAAACTTAGAAAATTGAAAAAAAAGTACAGTATAAGATCAACATGTGACATAGACATGCTGATAGAAACAATCAAGCAAAAAGTGTCAGCCAAAGCTGCTCGTATAAGGCGCTTTGAAAAACGATCTAGATTCTATAAGGACAATAATATGTTCAAAAACAACCAAAGAAACTTCTACAGAAAAATTGGTAAGTCAACAATAACTGCTAAATCAATACCACCCAAGGAGGAAGTGCAAGAATTCTGGGAAAAGATCTGGGCCGAAGAAAAAGTTCATAACATACATGCCCCATGGATAGACAGACAAATGAAAGAAACAGCTCACCTTGAAGAACAAACATGGGAAAATATAACAGTTGAACAATTGCGCTTGGCTCTAAGAAAAACCAGCAAATGGAAATCCCCAGGAAAAGACAAAATACAAAACTTTTGGATAAATGCCTTCACAGAATCTCATGAGCTGTTAGCCCAACTTTACAATGAAATAGTTAAGGAGCCAGAAAAGATACCATCATGACTAGATAACGGCATTACATTCCTGCTACCGAAGAATGATGAGACAAACAATCCCAAAAATTACAGACCGATAACCTGCTTGACCACAATGTATAAAATTTTAACATCAGTCCTAACTGAATACACATATGACCACCTGATAACAAATGACCTATTTCCCATTGAGCAGAAAGGGTGTAAACGAGGCTCATATGGCTGTAAGGATCAGCTTCTGGTTAACAAAATGATACTGGAAGATTGTCATGATAGACACAAAAATCTATCGATTGCTTGGATAGATTATAAAAAAGCATTCGATAGTTTGCCACACAGTTGGATTGAAAAATGTTTAGAGATTTTCAAAATATCCCCCGTTGTCAGGAGGTTTTTGTCATTCAGTATGAAGACATGGAGAACGACACTCCTTTTGAATAGTGAAACAAAATCACTGGAAGCTGGAGAAGTTAATATTAATTGTGGAATTTTTCAGGGTGACTCTTTATCACCGCTTTTATTTTGCATCGCACTTATACCATTAAGTAAAATGCTCAATGAAACAAAACATGGATATATAGTCTATGACAAAACCATTAATCACCTGTTCTACATGGATGACCTGAAACTATTTGCAAAAAATGATGAACAATTGCAAGGGCTATTATCCACTGTGAAGCAGTTCAGTGATGACATTAAAATGGAGTTTGGACTGGATAAATGCGCCAAAGCAACGTTCACCAGAGGAAAGCTGCTGAAGATTTCAGACATTAATCTTGATCGGGGGAACGTGATAAGAGATCTTGATCAAGAAAAAACTTACAAATATCTAGGTGTTTGTGAAGGAGACGGAATCAAGCACTCGACAATGAGGGAAAGGATAAGGAAGGAATGTTACCGCAGAGTCAGAGCAATCTTAAGAACGGAATTGAATGCAAGGAATAGGATCGATGCCATAAACACGCTTGCCATACCAGTAGTAACCTACAGTTACAATGTCATCAACTGGTCAAGCACAGAGATCCGTAGGCTCGATACAAAAATCCGAAAATTCTTAACCATGCACAGAATTCATCACCCTAAGGCAGACATATATAGAATATATCTCCCTAGGAAAGAAGGAGGACGTGGGTTAATCCAGTTAGACATTGCGTTGAAAACTGCAACAATTGGATTATCCACATATGTAAGGGAATCACATGATTGGATGATCAAACTCGTTTTGAAACACGAAAGCACCAAAAGATCATATTCCATTACAAAAGATGCACAAAGATACAGTAATGGACTACAAATTTCAGAAGTCCCATTTACTGCTGAAATGGAAAACACAGAAAAAGCAAAGCAGGTAAATGTAACTGCAAAGAAAGAACTGCTACAGAAACTGGCTAAGAAATGGCAAGAAAAGCCTCTGTATGGAAAATACCCAGAGCGAGCTAACAATCCTGATGTTGACAAAACTTTAACCCATCAGTGGTTGGCATCCTCTGGACTGAAATCGGAGACTGAAGGACTGATTATATCGGCACAAGATTAGTGTCTGCCAACAAAAAATTACCAAGCCAACATAATAAAAAATGGGTGCAGCCCATTATGCCGTGTATGCAAAAAACAACCAGAGACCATTGACCATATAATTTCAATGTGCAGTCCTATAGCTCCAACCGAATACCTAAACAGGCATGACAGAGCGGCACAATACATACATTGGATAATGTGTAAGCATTTTGACCTGCCCCATCAAAAGAATTGGTGGGAGCATCAACCACCTCCCATACTTGAAAAAGATCACATCTCAATCTTGTGGAAGTTTAGCATCCAAACAGACCGAACAATAGATGCAAATAGACCTGATATAATATTGAAGGACTTTCAAAGGAGGGTATGCCTGCTAATTGATATGTCTGTTCCAATAGACAAGAATGTATCTATAAAAACATTTGAAAAATTGAGCAAGTATAAGGACCTGGAGATAGAAATTGGAAAAATGTGGAAATTGAGAACTAAAACAATACCAGTGGTTGTAGGCGCTCTGGGAATGATACCTAAGGGGTCTAACGACTACTTATCGCAAATCCCAGGAAACCCGCGTATTGGAGAAATACAAAAGATAGTACTAATGGGAACTGCCCATATACTAAGGAAGATCCTGTCAATATAAGTACATCACAAGTCTAAACACCTAAAGATGCATGTGTGAATATGTATGTTCTTTCTTGAACATGGCGGACCTTGTTGTCTCTTGAGGTCACTGGTTGTGACTTGGTGATAACTCGTATGAACATAAATCAAGATAAATGCAAATAAAAATAATAATAATAATAATAATAATAATTGTTTCTCCATTTGGCACAAGGCCAGCAATTTTCCAGTAAATTACTGATACTTTATTTTATCGACCCCATAAGGATGAAAGGCAAAGTTAACCTCGGTGGGATTTGAACTCAGTCTGTAAAGGAACGTAACTATGCTAGAAAGAATGGCGTCCGACCCTCTACCCAAACTGCCAATCCACGTTGAAAACTGCAACAATTGGATTATCTACATATCTAAGGGAATCACATGATTGGATGATCAAACTCGTTTTGAAACACGAAAGCATCAAAAGATCATAGTCCATTACAAAAGATGCACAACGATACAGTAATGGACCTCACATTTCAGAAGTTCCATTTACTGCTGAAATGGAAAACACAGAAAGAGCAATGCAGGTAAAAGTAACTGCAAAGAAAGAACTGCTACAGAAACTGGCTAAGAAATGGCAAGAAAAGCCTCTGTATGGAAAATACCCAGAACGAGCTAACAATCCTGATGTTGACAAAACTTTAAACCATCAGTGGTTGGCATCCTCTGGACTGAAATCGGAGACTGAAGGACTGATTATATCAGTACAAGATCAGTGTCTGCCAACAAAAGTGACCAAGCCAACATAATAAAAAATGGATGCAGCCCATTATGCCGTGTATGTAAAAAATAAAAAGAGACCATTGATCATATAATTTCAATGTGCAGTCCTATAGCTCCAACCGAATACCGAAACAGGCATGACAGAGCTGCACAATATATACATTGGATAATGTGTAAGCATTTTGACCTGCCCCATCAAAAGAATTGGTGGGAGCATCAACCACCTCCCATACTTGAAAAAGATCACATCTCAATCTTGTGGAAGTTTAGCATCCAAACAGACCGAAAAATAGATGCAAATAGACTTGATATAATACTGAAGGACTTTAAAAAGAGGGTATGCCTGCTAATTGATATGACCGTTCAAATAGACAAGAATGTATCTATAAAAACATTTGAAAAATTGAGCAAGTATAAGGACCTGGAGATAGAAATTGGAAAAATGTGGAAATTGAGAACTAAAACAATACCAGTGTTTGTAGGCGCCCTGGGAATGATACCTAAGGGGTCTAACGATTACTTATCGCAAATCCCAGGAAACCCGCGTATAGGAGAAATACAAAAGATAGTACTAATGGGAACTGCCCATATACTAAGGAAAATTCTGTCAATATAAGTACATCACAAGTCTAAACACCTAAAGATGCATGTGTGAATATGTATGTTCTTTCTTGAACATGGCGGACCTTGTTGTCTCTTGAGGTCACTATTTGTGACTTGGTGATAACTCGTATGAACACAAAGCAAGATAAATGCAGCTGTAATAATAATAATAATAATAATAATAATAATACTGATAATAATAATAATAATAAGAAGAAGAAGAAGAAGGAGAAGAAGGAAAAGGAGGAGGAGAAGAAGAAGACGAAGAAGAAGAAGAAGAAGAAGAAGAAGAAGAAGAAGAAGAAGAAGAAGAAGAAGGTAAGTTATCTGGCTGTCACCAAGGAGAATATAAGAAAGAAACGTTCGTAAAAAAAATTCCAACAACTTAAAATGGAAGTCAATCAGTATTTCTTCCGTTTCTACGTTATATATTAAGTTGAAATGCTTTTAGTTATAATATAAACTGAATGTTGCTTTAATGAAAAATATTTCCAATAAACAGGCAAATTGTTTGACTCACACAGGTACTGAGGCGAAGAGACGGCGTTCGCCATTATGTATCTATAATCTCTAAATATTAATTGAAATGTCTTCCTTGCTTTAAGAACAGTCGGTAAAAGCATGCATTAAGATTCAGTCACGTGGCCTGCTAACGGCGGTAAATCACCAAATCACTTCGACTGGTTTATTGAAAAAAAAAAAAAAATAGCAGATGTATGTTTTTTTTTCTTTTGCTGAATGACAGGGCGAGAATTTGGTTATGAATAATACTAACATTTACCTACCATAAAAGTCAACCATTAAATTTAAATGGAAGTTCACTGTTTAATAGTACGAAGACGAACGTCGTGTAACTAAGAATAATCCTCTGGCAAGCTCACACGATAATACGTCACAGCTAAACTTAGTTGATCCACACAAAAAGCCATTTCTGTTCATCTCGCTTCTATTGCCTTTGGAACAATAAAGCAATCTTTTTTACTGTCTTCTAAATATAGAGAGCTATATATGTTATTTGTATGAGGTGAAATATATTCAACTATAAATGACGTTCAGGTAACTGAGAAAAGAATGACAAAACTCTTGTCAAAGATACATTCAAGAAAGTCGTCTGCACCAGTTGATATTGCGTTGGCTGTTACTGCTCCGTAGACTTCGGCTTCCTGTTTTACCCACATTAAGCGGTTCCATGCCTATTCTAAATTAAATCTCTCTCTCACTCTCCTCTCTCTTTCCCTCTCTCTCTCTCCTCTATTCTCTCTCTCCTCTCTCTCTCTTTCATTAAATATATATATATCATCATCTCTCTCCCTCTCTCTCCCCTCTCTCCCCTGGCTCTCCTAATATCTACACATCTCTCCCCTTCACTACACTAACCTCTCTCCCTCTTTATTTTTCTATTTGTTATGCAATGTTCTTTTCTTAAAACCTGTGTTGAAACAGGTAATGTTATACTTTGGGAGGGCCATATTGCCAATTAAAAAACACCAGCCATGGTGTAGAAAAGAAAAATGGAGGGACACAAAATAACAAATAATTCACCGATGACCCACATCATGTGTAACGAAAGATCTTTGCCAATAAATAAACAACCAGCAATTTGTAATAAGTTCAGGTGAAAACCAACAGGTGTCTGTGTTTCTTATTGGCAACATAACCCCTCCCCCAAAGTGTAATATGTATATATATATATATATATATATATATATATATATATATATGTATATATATATATATATATATATATATCAGAATTAATATAGAAAGGCCTTCTACAGGACCAGAACTGTTTCATTCGAGGAAATCCTCATGTATGTATGTTTTTTATGTATGGGAATGAAGGACCTCTAGATGGTGTCAGGGCATTCTTCTAGGAGAAGGCAACTCAGGAAACTGGGATAACACCAATATAAAACCTGCGGCTCAGTAGTTACCGATGATGTTGATCTTTTCTTCTTTTCGGGTTATATCTACTGTCGCTCAGAGAGTGGGATTGGCTCAGTGCACAGTTTTTCCTCACTTTAAAAAATATCTTCACTCACAGGTATTGCACAATAGAATTAATTAATAATTATTAATAATGGTATATCGTGCAATGGCCATACTCGATAACGATAGGCCAGTCATCATATATATATGTATATATATATACGTGTGTGTGTGTGTATGCAATATATATATATATATAACAATATATATGTGTGTGTGTATGTGTGTGTGTGTGTGTGTGTGTTTATGTATGCATATATATATGTGGGTGTGCGTGTACGTATGTGTGTGTGTGTGTGTGTGTGTGTGTGTATGTGCGCGTGGGTGTGTGTGTGTGTAATTATATGCTAGAAATGACAAGATAAACACAGCCTTATTAGTATGACGCTTGTCTCTGTTGTGTTGGCATAAGAAAGGAGTTGTATGTAGAAAGAGAGATGGAAGATAAGAGAACAGTAACCGAGATAGAATGAGAATCACAGAAATGTTGGTATGAGATATATATTAAAAGGTGAATGGCCGAAACTGAATAGAAAGATTTGTGATATTTTACCTGAGAACTTCTCTCTAAGATAAACATCTATAAAGTAGTTGGATATACTAGCATTGGGAGGGGGAGAGTATGGGAGACGATGTTGGAGGTGGAAAGTAAGAAGAGAGGATGAGGGAGGGGGAATAAGGGGAGAGAGGAAGTGGGAGAGAGAGTAAGGGGAGACGACAAAGTGGGAGGGAGTGAGGTGAGACGAGGAAGTAGGGGAGAGAGTAAGAAATAGACAACAAAGTGACAGTAGAGATGAAGAAAGAGACTGTGAAACATAAGAAGAATATGAGAGAGGGGGTCTGATGTAGATAGATGACATGAAGAAGATGAGACAACTAAATATATATTAAGAAGAAACGTTATCCAGTTTAAACAGAACAGAAAGAACTATCAAAAGAGACGTTATCGAGTTTAAACAGGACAGGAATAACTATCAAGAGAGACGTTATCCAGTTTAAAGAGAACAGGAATAACTATCAAGAGACACGTTATCCAGTTTAAACAGAACAGGAATAACTATCAAGAGAGACGTTATCCAGTTTAAAGAGAACAGGAATAACTATCAAGAGAGACATTATCCAGTTTAAACAGGACATTAATAACTATCAAGAGAGACGTTATCCAGTTTAAACAAAACAGGAATAACTATCAAGAGAGACAATATCCAGTTTAAACAGAACAGGAATAACTATCAAGAGAGACATTATCCAGTTTAAACAGAACAGGTATAACTATTAAGAGAGACCTTATCCAGTTTAAACAGAACAGGAATAACTATCAAGAGAGACATTATCCAGTTTAAACAGAACAGGAATAACTATCAAGAGAGACATTTTCCAGTTTAAACAAGACAGGAATAACTATCAAGAGAGACGTTATCCAGTTTAAACAGAACAGGAATAACTATCAAGAGAGACGTTATCCAGTTTAAACAGAACAGGAATAACTATCAAGAGAGACATTATCCAGTTTAAACAGGACAGGAATAACTATCAAGAGAGACGTTATCCAGTTTACAGAGAACAGGAATAACTATCAAGAGAGACATTATCTAGTTTAAACAGAACAGGAATAACTATCAAGAGAGACGTTATCCAGTTTAAACAGAATAGGAATAACTATCAAGAGAGACATTATCCAGTTTAAACAGGACAGGAAAAACTATCAAGAGAGACATTATCCAGTTTAAACAGAACAGGAATAACTATCAAGAGAGACATTATCCAGTTTAAACAGAACAGGAATAACTATCAAGAGAGACGTTATCCAGTTTAAACAGAACAGGAATAACTCTCAAGAGAGACATTATCCAGTTTAAACAGAACAGGAATAACTATCAAGAGAGACATTATCCAGTTTAAACAGAACAGGAATAACTATCAAGAGAGACATTATCCAGTTTAAACAGAACAGGAATAACTATCAAGATAGACATTATCCAGTTTAAACAGAACAGGAATAACTATCAAGAGAGACATTATCCAGTTTAAACAGAACAGGAATAACTATCAAGAGAGACATTATCCAGTTTAAACAGAACAGGAATAACTATCAAGAGAGACATTATCCAGTTTAAACAGAACAGGAATAACTATCAAGAGAGACATTATCCAGTTTAAACAGAACAGGAATAACTATCAAGAGAGACATTATCCAGTTTAAACAGAACAGGAATAACTATCAAGAGAGACGTTATCCTGTTTAAACAGAACAGGAATAACTATCAAGAGAGACATTATCCAGTTTAAACAGAACAGGAATAACTATCAAGAGAGACGTTATCCAGTTTAAAGAGAACAGGAATAACTATCAAGAGACACGTTATCCAGTTTAAACAGAACAGGAATAACTATCAAGAGAGACGTTATCCAGTTTAAAGAGAACAGGAATAACTATCAAGAGAGACATTATCCAGTTTAAACAGGACATTAATAACTATCAAGAGAGACGTTATCCAGTTTAAACAAAACAGGAATAACTATCAAGAGAGACAATATCCAGTTTAAACAGAACAGGAATAACTATCAAGAGAGACATTATCCAGTTTAAACAGAACAGGTATAACTATCAAGAGAGACCTTATCCAGTTTAAACAGAACAGGAATAACTATCAAGAGAGACATTATCCAGTTTAAACAGAACAGGAATAACTATCAAGAGAGACATTTTCCAGTTTAAACAAGACAGGAATAACTATCAAGAGAGACGTTATCCAGTTTAAACAGAACAGGAATAACTATCAAGAGAGACGTTATCCAGTTTAAACAGAACAGGAATAACTATCAAGAGAGACATTATCCAGTTTAAACAGGACAGGAATAACTATCAAAAGAGACGTTATCCAGTTTACAGAGAACAGGAATAACTATCAAGAGAGACATTATCTAGTTTAAACAGAACAGGAATAACTATCAAGAGAGACATTATCCAGTTTAAACAGAACAGGAATAACTATCAAGAGAGACATTATCCAGTTTAAACAGAACAGGAATAACTATCAAGAGAGACATTATCCAGTTTAAACAGAACAGGAATAACTATCAAGAGAGACATTATCCAGTTTAAACAGAACAGGAATAACTATCAAGAGAGACATTATCCAGTTTAAACAGAACAGGAATAACTATCAAGAGAGACATTATCCAGTTTAAACAGAACAGGAATAACTATCAAGAGAGACGTTATCCTGTTTAAACAGAACAGGAATAACTATCAAGAGAGACCTTATCCAGTTTAAACAGAACAGGAATAACTATCAAGAGAGACATTATCCAGTTTAAACAGAACAGGAATAACTATCAAGAGAGACATTATCCAGTTTAAACAGAACAGGAATAACTATCAAGAGAGACGTTATCCAGTTTAAACAGAACAGGAATAACTATCAAGAGAGACATTATCCAGTTTAAACAGGACAGGAATAACTATCAAGAGAGATTATCCAGTTTAAACAGAACAGGAATAACTATCAAGAGAGACATAATCCAGTTTAAACAGAACAGGAATAACTATCAAGAGATACATTATCCAGTTTAAACAGAACAGGAATAACTATTAAGAGAGACATTATCCATTTTACAACAGAACAGGAATAACTATCAAGAGAGACGTTATCCAGTTTAAACAGGACAGGAATAACTATCAAGAGACACGTTATCCAGTTTAAACAGAACAGGAATAACTATCAAGTGAGACGTTATCCAGTTTAAACAGAACAGGAATAAATAACTATCAAGAGAAACGTTATCCAGTTTAAACAGGACAGGAATAACTATCAAGAGAGACATTATCCAGTTTAAACAGGACAGGAATAACTATCAAGAGAGACGTTATCCAGTTTAAACAGAACAGGAATTATTATCAAGAGAGACATTATCCAGTTTAAACAGAACAGGAATAACTATCAAGAGAGACATTATCCAGTTTAAACAGGACAGGAAAAACTATCAAGAGAGACATTATCCAGTTTAAACAGAACAGGAATAACTATCAAGAGAGACATTATCCAGTTTAAACAGAACAGGAATAACTATCAAGAGAGACGTTATCCAGTTTAAACAGAACAGGAATAACTCTCAAGAGAGACATTATCCAGTTTAAACAGAACAGGAATAACTATCAAGAGAGACATTATCCAGTTTAAACAGAACAGGAATAACTATCAAGAGAGACATTATCCAGTTTAAACAGAACAGGAATAACTATCAAGATAGACATTATCCAGTTTAAACAGAACAGGAATAACTATCAAGAGAGACATTATCCAGTTTAAACAGAACAGGAATAACTATCAAGAGAGACATTATCCAGTTTAAACAGAACAGGAATAACTATCAAGAGAGACATTATCCAGTTTAAACAGAACAGGAATAACTATCAAGAGAGACATTATCCAGTTTAAACAGAACAGGAATAACTATCAAGAGAGACATTATCCAGTTTAAACAGAACAGGAATAACTATCAAGAGAGACGTTATCCTGTTTAAACAGAACAGGAATAACTATCAAGAGAGACATTATCCAGTTTAAACAGAACAGGAATAACTATCAAGAGAGACGTTATCCAGTTTAAAGAGAACAGGAATAACTATCAAGAGACACGTTATCCAGTTTAAACAGAACAGGAATAACTATCAAGAGAGACGTTATCCAGTTTAAAGAGAACAGGAATAACTATCAAGAGAGACATTATCCAGTTTAAACAGGACATTAATAACTATCAAGAGAGACGTTATCCAGTTTAAACAAAACAGGAATAACTATCAAGAGAGACAATATCCAGTTTAAACAGAACAGGAATAACTATCAAGAGAGACATTATCCAGTTTAAACAGAACAGGTATAACTATCAAGAGAGACCTTATCCAGTTTAAACAGAACAGGAATAACTATCAAGAGAGACATTATCCAGTTTAAACAGAACAGGAATAACTATCAAGAGAGACATTTTCCAGTTTAAACAAGACAGGAATAACTATCAAGAGAGACGTTATCCAGTTTAAACAGAACAGGAATAACTATCAAGAGAGACGTTATCCAGTTTAAACAGAACAGGAATAACTATCAAGAGAGACATTATCCAGTTTAAACAGGACAGGAATAACTATCAAAAGAGACGTTATCCAGTTTACAGAGAACAGGAATAACTATCAAGAGAGACATTATCTAGTTTAAACAGAACAGGAATAACTATCAAGAGAGACATTATCCAGTTTAAACAGAACAGGAATAACTATCAAGAGAGACATTATCCAGTTTAAACAGAACAGGAATAACTATCAAGAGAGACGTTATCCTGTTTAAACAGAACAGGAATAACTATCAAGAGAGACATTATCCAGTTTAAACAGAACAGGAATAACTATCAAGAGAGACGTTATCCAGTTTAAAGAGAACAGGAATAACTATCAAGAGACACGTTATCCAGTTTAAACAGAACAGGAATAACTATCAAGAGAGACGTTATCCAGTTTAAAGAGAACAGGAATAACTATCAAGAGAGACATTATCCAGTTTAAACAGGACATTAATAACTATCAAGAGAGACGTTATCCAGTTTAAACAAAACAGGAATAACTATCAAGAGAGACAATATCCAGTTTAAACAGAACAGGAATAACTATCAAGAGAGACATTATCCAGTTTAAACAGAACAGGTATAACTATCAAGAGAGACCTTATCCAGTTTAAACAGAACAGGAATAACTATCAAGAGAGACATTATCCAGTTTAAACAGAACAGGAATAACTATCAAGAGAGACATTTTCCAGTTTAAACAAGACAGGAATAACTATCAAGAGAGACGTTATCCAGTTTAAACAGAACAGGAATAACTATCAAGAGAGACGTTATCCAGTTTAAACAGAACAGGAATAACTATCAAGAGAGACATTATCCAGTTTAAACAGGACAGGAATAACTATCAAAAGAGACGTTATCCAGTTTACAGAGAACAGGAATAACTATCAAGAGAGACATTATCTAGTTTAAACAGAACAGGAATAACTATCAAGAGAGACATTATCCAGTTTAAACAGAACAGGAATAACTATCAAGAGAGACATTATCCAGTTTAAACAGAACAGGAATAACTATCAAGAGAGACATTATCCAGTTTAAACAGAACAGGAATAACTATCAAGAGAGACATTATCCAGTTTAAACAGAACAGGAATAACTATCAAGAGAGACATTATCCAGTTTAAACAGAACAGGAATAACTATCAAGAGAGACATTATCCAGTTTAAACAGAACAGGAATAACTATCAAGAGAGACGTTATCCTGTTTAAACAGAACAGGAATAACTATCAAGAGAGACCTTATCCAGTTTAAACAGAACAGGAATAACTATCAAGAGAGACATTATCCAGTTTAAACAGAACAGGAATAACTATCAAGAGAGACATTATCCAGTTTAAACAGAACAGGAATAACTATCAAGAGAGACGTTATCCAGTTTAAACAGAACAGGAATAACTATCAAGAGAGACATTATCCAGTTTAAACAGGACAGGAATAACTATCAAGAGAGATTATCCAGTTTAAACAGAACAGGAATAACTATCAAGAGAGACATAATCCAGTTTAAACAGAACAGGAATAACTATCAAGAGATACATTATCCAGTTTAAACAGAACAGGAATAACTATTAAGAGAGACATTATCCATTTTACAACAGAACAGGAATAACTATCAAGAGAGACGTTATCCAGTTTAAACAGGACAGGAATAACTATCAAGAGACACGTTATCCAGTTTAAACAGAACAGGAATAACTATCAAGTGAGACGTTATCCAGTTTAAACAGAACAGGAATAAATAACTATCAAGAGAAACGTTATCCAGTTTAAACAAAACAGGAATAACTATCAAGAGAGACAATATCCAGTTTAAACAGAACAGGAATAACTATCAAGAGAGACATTATCCAGTTTAAACAGAACAGGTATAACTATCAAGAGAGACCTTATCCAGTTTAAACAGAACAGGAATAACTATCAAGAGAGACATTATCCAGTTTAAACAGAACAGGAATAACTATCAAGAGAGACATTTTCCAGTTTAAACAAGACAGGAATAACTATCAAGAGAGACGTTATCCAGTTTAAACAGAACAGGAATAACTATCAAGAGAGACGTTATCCAGTTTAAACAGAACAGGAATAACTATCAAGAGAGACATTATCCAGTTTAAACAGGACAGGAATAACTATCAAAAGAGACGTTATCCAGTTTACAGAGAACAGGAATAACTATCAAGAGAGACATTATCTAGTTTAAACAGAACAGGAATAACTATCAAGAGAGACATTATCCAGTTTAAACAGAACAGGAATAACTATCAAGAGAGACATTATCCAGTTTAAACAGAACAGGAATAACTATCAAGAGAGACATTATCCAGTTTAAACAGAACAGGAATAACTATCAAGAGAGACATTATCCAGTTTAAACAGAACAGGAATAACTATCAAGAGAGACATTATCCAGTTTAAACAGAACAGGAATAACTATCAAGAGAGACATTATCCAGTTTAAACAGAACAGGAATAACTATCAAGAGAGACGTTATCCTGTTTAAACAGAACAGGAATAACTATCAAGAGAGACCTTATCCAGTTTAAACAGAACAGGAATAACTATCAAGAGAGACATTATCCAGTTTAAACAGAACAGGAATAACTATCAAGAGAGACATTATCCAGTTTAAACAGAACAGGAATAACTATCAAGAGAGACGTTATCCAGTTTAAACAGAACAGGAATAACTATCAAGAGAGACATTATCCAGTTTAAACAGGACAGGAATAACTATCAAGAGAGATTATCCAGTTTAAACAGAACAGGAATAACTATCAAGAGAGACATAATCCAGTTTAAACAGAACAGGAATAACTATCAAGAGATACATTATCCAGTTTAAACAGAACAGGAATAACTATTAAGAGAGACATTATCCATTTTACAACAGAACAGGAATAACTATCAAGAGAGACGTTATCCAGTTTAAACAGGACAGGAATAACTATCAAGAGACACGTTATCCAGTTTAAACAGAACAGGAATAACTATCAAGTGAGACGTTATCCAGTTTAAACAGAACAGGAATAAATAACTATCAAGAGAAACGTTATCCAGTTTAAACAGGACAGGAATAACTATCAAGAGAGACATTATCCAGTTTAAACAGGACAGGAATAACTATCAAGAGAGACGTTATCCAGTTTAAACAGAACAGGAATTATTATCAAGAGAGACATTATCCAGTTTAAACAGGACAGGAATAACTATCAAGAGAGACGTTATAGAGTTTAAACAGAACAGGAATAACTATCAAGAGAGACATTATCCAGTTGAAACAGGACAGGAATAACTATCAAGAGAGCGCCGAGTTTCACAATGTCACATGTTTCACCGTTTCTATGAAATGATTGAATTGTCTTTGTTAAAGTCTAGTAAATCAAAGTTATGATTTTCAATCATATTCTTAAATGTGAAAGCTTGTCCCGTCGTGGTTAGGATTTTCGGTTGAGTGTTTTATGGTTATTATTTCGTTAATAGAGTGGTGGATTGGCAGTATCTATAGAGTGTCTGACGGCATGCTTTGCAGCAACGAGTTACGGCCATTTATGCTCTGCGTTCAAATCCCGCCGAGGATAACTTTGCCTTTCATCCATACAGGGTTGATAAAATAAAGTACAAGTAATACACTGGGATAATTACTGGCCTTGTGACAATAGTAGAAACAATTATTTCGTTAATAGACGGTGCACTGTCTCCTTGAGCAACACACATGGTTTCATGCAACTCTAGTTCACGCAGTTGGCAAAACAGTTGCATCTATAATTCAGAGATTTGTTACACGCTGTGTATATGGAAGTATATAATATATGTTCCTATACAATAAACATATGAGAGGCTAGTTATCAAAAGGAAAAAAATATTATTTCTTTGAAAAGAAGGCTTTCATAAGTTTATTGTATATAAACATATATTGCGTCCTTTCGTACACATCCTTGTTACACTTGTGGGTGTTTTATATATATAGCCAATTGCTTATAACAAGCCAAGTTCACAGTCGATGTTTTCTATTTCCTGTAATCATATATATACATATATACATATATATACATATATATATATATATATATATATATATATATATATATATATATATATATATATATATATATATATATATATATATATATATATATATATATATTATGTAATAAGCAACACAATATAATTATTTCATTTCCCAAGGTTTCCTAATATATATATATAGGGATTCTATGCATCACAATTGATGATTGATGTATTAAATTATCTGTATAATTCACCGATAGTTGAGTCTGAACCAAAGAAAATTGCTGACTACAGCAATGTATTATTTCTGATATAGTTGTGTAATAATTATTGGAATGGTATTACATTTCATATGAATTATGTTGGTATATATTAACTGCACACCATATTATATGTAGCTACCAAGCATTTAGATATACAGCAATGCAAGCAAACGACACATTTGACGATTTGAAAGAGGAAATATAGAATTATTAATGATAAACACATTGCTAAATATCAACTAGTTATAATGAAATATATGAGAAACAAACAAATATAATATCATTTAGATACAGAAACTTTCTCAAAGCTGCAAACATTCTTATTACTACAGATAACGTAAATAGCGATAGACAGATTTAAACGTGTGAATAATGAATTAATAAATAACCGTTTCTACTGTTGGTACATGGCCAGAAATTACTCAATACATTACTGGTACTTTATTTTATCGACCCCGTAAGGATGAAAGGCAAATTTAACCTCGGCAGGATTAATATTATTTATTAAATTAATAAATAACATTAGAAAACAGACGTAGGAAGCAACTGGAATTTGGCAAACGTAGTAAAAATAGGTGTCTATGGAAGACAAATGACGGACGATGTAGTAGTTTCAATAATATGAAATATTGTGTGATATATAATGAATAAAAGTCGGTAAGTTGTGGTAGAAATATAGAAAGGGAAAAATATGAAAAATATATCAAAACAAAATGATGTTTTACCGAATATATTTCAACATAATATTTCTGGTCTATAATTCTCTGTTAAAATTTGAAACAAAATACAGGGGAACGGACGTGACCGATGCACTGTAAATACGAAGCTTCATCTTCTGGGAGATTGAGCAAAGGCAGCAAATGGGCTTCCATGCATGACTCAAGTAGCCAGGCAACATTTATAGATACATATATAGTTGTTCAAATGAAGACGCGTCTGTGCGAACTCAGGCGAATATTATGATATTATTATATTATTGTTATTCACTCACGAATACACTTATGGATCCACCACGTTAAGAGCGAAAACAAATTTATATATATATATATATATATATATATATAAATCAGGAAAGAAGAGTGACACGGTTTGTTATACAAAACAGGTTTTTAATCTCATTGCTGACAATTGTTTCTCTGAACTGGTAGAGTATGAGAGTTTTATAGTTTTTCTATTGAGTATTTTATGATATCTGTGTGATAATAAATGATTCTGGCGCCCACTAGACCTACATTGTTTAAAACCACCCGCTTATCTTTACACTATATATAATACACCCCATGACAGCTTTTACATGTCAATTTTATACATCTGCCTCATGTCAGCTAGTTTTACACGCTAAAATCGTAGATATACTATACTTCCCACCTAGATTGATGTTGTGATTATTTCAAATAATTTATTGCTAGCATTGTTAGTATTGTTGTTATTGTTCTGATTGAATGTCATTACTACTATATATAGTAGCCATGCCTGTATATTCCTTTCATCTCACAAGCTCCGATGAATTGACTGGTTATAACTTTGTATTGGTGATAGACTAACGTGAAAACAAGCGGGTAGCGATCTCTAGACCTACCAGTTCAGAGAAACAATTGTCAGCAATGAGATTAAAAACCATTTTTGTATAGCAAACCGTGTCACTCTTCTTTCCTGAGTTATCATTACTCCAAGCGTTTACAACATAGGAATTACAGCGTACTCGCAACATCACTATGGAAACGGGTTGTTGAGACAAACTTAGCCAAGCGTTGATGTCATCTACTACCCGGAGTACCATAACTGGACTACACTTAAGTGGACTACCTATAGCAATAATCTGTTACCCCGTATATATATATATATATATATATATATATATATATATATATATATATATATATATATATATATATATATATATTTATTAAAATAACAGATTAAAGTTTAAGCAAAGAATCGCTGCTTTCGCCCTTAACAATATTTGCTCTAGGGTTCATATATATTTCATATATATTTATCCTTTACGTGCCATCTTTGGATTTTAGTCTTCAAATTCATTATTATACTTTTCTGTGTCTGCTACAAATTTTGACCAATCCTCTTGACAACTATAATCTTCCCATATAAGGAAGTACCACTTGAAAGGTTCGGCTATTTATTTACCAGACTAAAAAAAACTCTTACTTTAGTCCGGAAATAGCCGTCGAAACGGCTTGAGCTCTGCCGTCGGAGTCATACTTTCTCCTATCACCGACTCTACTACCTTAAGTATTGAGTACTCTGGTGCGTTATGGTCCATCTGGTTCCTTACTCCTTCGTTATATATATATATATAAAGAGGCGAGGATGTGTGGTTACTAAAAACGAAGTGTTAGAAGGTAATCGGGACATAAACAAGAGAAGAACAGTTTCCATTCGTCAGCAGTTTACTACGGATCATAGCTGTTTCGGCGCTTAAAACAGAATATCTATCCGTAGTGCGGCCATGCCATTTTATCTATCAAAAAGCCATGAAAGAAAGAAGTGATAGTGAAGAGAGAGAAAAAAAGAAAAATGGAAGAAGAAAAAAAAGGAAAAAGGAAAAAACGAAGTAAACCATACCGATAGAAGTGGGAACACAGGACAATTGCATATGTATGTGAGTAACCGAAGAGAAAATAGATCAAGTTATACCAGGCCGATGGGTATAAGCCCGGTGGCTGTATAACTGAGGAGCAAGGTTTTTCCGTGGCGATTCTCAGTAAAGTGAGTGTAGAGAGAGAGAGAGAGAAAGACGGAGAAACCCGAAGTGAGAGTATGTAGAGGACAGAGGCGCGTGAGTAAAAGGGATAGAGAGAGAGGGGGGAGAATGGAGGAAGTTAATCCAAAAGAGGTTTACGACGCAAGTGCGATCAGGCCAAAATCAACCAAATATATATATATATATTTATATATATATCCGTATGTATATATTTATATATATATGTATATATGAATTTGCTTTGCAAGGTTTTTTATATGAAATTGTGTCAAAACAATTGATTGACCAACGGTTAAAAATACAGATATAAATGTATATATATATATATAGTCTATCAAAGTTCTTTCGTCACACACCTGTGACATCATCAGTTGTACTATTATTTTCCTTCCCGTTGTATTGTAATATCTACCCTATTTTTATTTATTCAATTTACTGATTTATTCTTTGTCTCTTATTATGCATGCGTTTGCAATTGTGTTGAGTCATTTCTATGTTTAGATAACTACCATCACATTCCCGATCAGCGAAACCCCTTTAAGTAAACCCACTGTACTAATAAGAACTGTGTTATATGTAGAAGGAACACCCAGATAAATTGAAAGACTAGAAATGTAGTCTATAGCATAAAACGTACAGAGGGTACTTGCAGAAACATGACAACGACATACATAGGTGAGACAGCTCGAAGCATAGGAGGAAGAATAGACCAACACAGGGGGAACTAAAAGGACAACAAAAAAACGGTTCGGTACTATATGAACACGACAGAAAAAGACATGATGGTCATATCGACAACATAGAAATTAAAATAATATCTTGAGGTCATTGAATTACAGAGGATTAATCTGTGTCTTTAACTCCGTTTTTTAATTATATATATATATATATATATATGTGTGTGTGTGTGTGTGTGTGTGTGTGTGTGTGTGTGTGTGTGTGTGTGTGTGTGTGTGTGTGTGTGTGTGTGTGTGTGTGTGTGTGTGTGTGTCTGTATGTGAGTAAACGGTAAACAGAAATAACACAATCGGTACAGTATTTGGGAGGAATATATTAGTTGAATGCTTAAATGACAGCTAACGGTCATTTTAAGCTGAAAGCAAATATATGTTCTTAAGGCAGTGCGAAGCGATTCTTCATAGAGTAAATATGTAAACTACTGCTTTCCACAGACACTTTGGGTCTTACTCTGACTCTCTCCCTCTCTCTCATTCACTCAATCTCTATCTCTTGGTCACTCTCTCGACCAAGCCAGTGAAGTTCATGAAGTTTTTTGGTAATTGGAACTTTAATACAACTTTTACAAACAGACGTCCATAATTCTTGTGTATTTTCTGTATAGTTTCGGTGTATATATGTATTTTCTGAGTGATCAAGGAAAATGATATCATCATCTTAATGAGCACGTACTCACTTAGCTGCACACGCGCAATTGGCAATCGCTGATCCTACTGTATCACACAACAGTCACCAAACCACTCAGCAAGCTACAAGTGAGCACACATGCAATAAAAGAATCAACACCACAACACAGTTAACTGCCAACACGACCATCAGTCTCGGTATATATATATACAATGTAAATGATAATGAAGGAGTGTTTAATCTTCGAAACATTTAATCACTGACGGTCGTTTCATCCTAGCACAAGGCCGCTATCATCGGAGTTGATAACAAAAGTGAAACTCAAATATAAAATCAAAACATTGTCACAAGAACATTAGGAGGAAACATATCAACTCCCATGATTCTGGCCTTGTTCTAGGATGAAACGATCGTCTCTGATTATTAAATATTTGAAAGATTAAACACTCTTTGATTACCCTTTGCAATGTATTTCAGCTCTGTATTATTCTTGTTATTTTACATCTAGCTATTTCATACATATAATTGGATACTATTTATTATTACCCACCATATATATATATATATATATATAGCTATACTTTAAAACATAACCACAGCTATCCGCAGAGCTATCCGCAAAGAATGACAAGAAATACAATTAGAACACTCCGGCCCTTCACTGCGTGAATACCTGTCTAAGAAGCAATCCAGAGACAACGACAGTCAATGCTTGCTGACTAACTGCCCTATCTACGATACAGGTATGTGCCAACGGACACATGTGGTATACCGGATTGAATGCAACAAATGTAATGAGTTCGACATTGGTAGCGCGACTTGAGCACTCCAAACTCGCATTAAATAACACCTGAATACACGCATCATCATTCAAAAACCACATCGACAAATGTAGAAACATCAACCAACATATTACTATTACCATTAGAGCCAGTGATAGAAATGTGGGCAACTTAAGAATTAGGGAAGCCTTGCTCATACGTAGACTCAACCCGGAAATAAATAATAGATTAGAATTCAGCACACATTACTTGAAATAAAAAGACAAACCCACAGGCACACAAACTAAACATCTCATACAAAAAAGAAAATTGATTTCATGAAATAATATATTGGCAATTGACGTCATTCACGTGGAAAAGCGAAGAAACCATCGAAAAATGATTGAAAACGACTTAGAAAAATGTTTAATCGAAATCAAAATTTAATCCCAAAGAGAAGAAATTGGAACGTTATGCAGTGAAGGTTCCTTAAACCCTAATGAAGGGACTTTTGGGGCCCAAATTATTGGACAGAAAAAAAGAACAACAACAACAACAAAGCAAAGATTACCAGATAAATTACTTTTCGTTATATAATTTTGCATTGTTTAGCCTTTTACCACTTTTAACTTTAAACAATGCTTCAAGCAAACTACATTTTAGTATATATATATATATATATATATATATATATATATATATATATATATATATATATATATATATATATATATATATATATGTATATATATGTGTGTGTATGTGTGTGTGTACCCTGGGGGTCCGTGTTCGAATCCCTTGTTCGAAACACGGATTTTTTAAGGGCGGTGCCCCAGCATTGCCTCAGCCGGATGGCTGGAACGGGTAAGAGAGTAAAAGAGTATATATATATAGTTTTAATATAGAAGAGATTCTACAGGACTAGAACTGTTTCATTCATTAGAAATCATCAGTGATGCAACCAACCAACCAATAAACATCTCTCTTTTATATCATATATATACATACATATATATATATATATATATATATATATATATATATATATATATATATATATATATATATATATATATATGTATATATATGATATAAAAGAGAGATGTTTATTGGTTGGTTGGTTGCATCACACGAAAACTAGACACACACGCACAAACACACATATATACACACACACATATGCACACACATCTAAAGAGAGAGAGACACAGAGGGAGAGGCAGATTGAGAGAATGATTGGTCGTTATACGGAGAAGGATCCAATTACAGTGTTAGATAGTGAGATAGGGAGAGAGAGAGATTGACAACGAACGCTAGTTTACACACACACACACACACACATATCCATATATTAGCAGTTGTCTCTGTGTATTTGTATGTCTGGGCATAATGCCAATGTGTGAGTGAGAGGGGAGAGAAAGAAACAGAGAGACTCATTCGTGACAATTGTTTTCGATAGAGGGAAAAATGTAAATAGTGTGAGTGAGTGGGTGAATGAGTGAGTGAGTGTGTGTGAGAGAGAGAGAGAGATAGAGAGAGAGAGATAGAGAGAGAGAGAGAGAGAGAGAGAGAGAGAGAGAGAGAGAGAGAGAGAGAGAGAGAGAGAGAGAGAGAGAGAGAGTGAGTGAGAGAGAGAGAGACATTGACTAAAATAGAGGAAGTGTTACAGAGCGTGAGAGAGCATATGTGCGGGCGAGAGAAACACATATTGATAGATACTACATGCATATTCTAGAAGGCGACAGAATGCTGGCAGAAAGAGAGGAGGATAGCCGGAGAGAGAGACGCTGTATGCTTGATACCGTATGTATATGTCAATGTAGATACATGTGTGCGGGATGTGTGTGGAAATAAAAGGGGAAGGAAAGTAAAAACTATCAACATGCGTACGTCTGTGTATGTACGTGCGCGTGCGTGTGTGTGTGTGCGTGCAGCGTTCCACAGAAGTGAGTGAGTGTGTGCGTGTGTGTGTACGCAAGAGAGGGGTTTACATAAATCCTAAATCCTCCTTATTCGGCTGGGGGAGTAAACTGCCGATTAAATGGTAGCATTGGCCTTGGATTTTGAATGGTGTGAAATAACCATAGTCAGTATGATCTTGTTTCAGCTCCAAAGGACCTCATATGAAACACTGCAATATATCGGATAACATAGCTTTTGAAGTGCTTAGCTTCGTTATTACGGTCTGTAAGCAATATATGGTTAAACGCTGCAGGGTCCTCTATTAGTGGAAGTCGAACCTTTTCTACTAAGCAATACATGCGTAATACCCATGCTACCAATCGCGACTGTGGCGTTGAAGACGTTTGGGGTAGTCGGGCTACTAACTGCGAGACTCCTATCCTCACTGGCCGCTCGCCTAACAAAGTTAAGTGGTGAAGCTCTTGAGAGCTCTTGGTTGACCTAGCGCATCAACCTCGCCACCACCGTGCTGGCTGGCCTAAAAAAATACATGCATATATACACATATATTGGCTGTGACCTCATTAGGCAGTGAGGTCACAGCCAATAATAGCTGTCACTGAAATATATATAGCATAGAATGTATAATAAACGAAGCAAAATTTAACATATTTGACTTACTTATTTAACATTACTCCGGAGTAAACAAACCAGCCTGCGTACTTTGCCGATTGCTCCAACCTGCATAGTGAGGTGTCGGTAAACAACCAACATTTACTCAATATATATATATATATATATAATATACATATATATATATATATATATATATATATATATATATATATATATATATATATATATATATATATATATATATATATATATATATATATATATATATATATATATATATATATATATATATATATATATATATATATATATACATATATATATATATATATATATATATATATATATATATATATATATATATATATACATATATATATATATATATATATATATATATATATAATTTTGGTAAAATTTCACCCAACATGTAGAAATCTTATAATGAAACGAGTCGTCTGGGAAGTGATATATTTAATATATCTCATATGAAATGATACAGCCAATTTTCCACACAATAGAATATAGTTACCACCCGAAAGTTTAATTAGGAATATACTCAGATATTTCCTAATGTTTGTTGAGTGAGTTGGAATTTGGCCGGAGTATCGCTATTAGCTTTCTCTGATTATGTATTTATATAGTTATTTTTGGAGCAACAGATATGAACTTTCCCGATATATGGTATGACTCTGTTTGTTTATTTTTTATATGAATATTGATTGTTTGTTCTTGTATCTCATTCTGTTATTTTGCCCGAGAAAATATCTATATGTGCCATTAAGCGATACGGACATATAGTTATTGTTTCATATCCAATTGAGTTCTTAGCACGTGGCTTGAATTCTTATCAGAATTCAACGTCCTGCGCATGTATTGCTTTTGGCGGTAGTCTCCTTCCTCCTATTTTCTGGACAGTGTGAGATTTTCTTTAGAACTGCTGGACTAACAACCTAACAGCTACCTCTAGCACTGATGGTGATTATCGCTAAATATTGATGTTAATTTGGTTATCAATATTAATATTATTGGGCACCCACTGAAGAATTATAAGAACCCACTTGAATAAATATCGGTTGATCTTATACAAGCTTCTACATAATTTGGTATAATTTCACCCAACTTGTAGAAATCTTATAATGAAAGGAGTCGTCTGGGAAGTGATATATTTAATATATCTCATATGAAATGATACAGCCAATTTTCCACACAATACAATATAGTTAGCACCCCGAACGTTTAATGAGGAATATACTCAGATATTTCCTAATGTTTGTTGAGTGAGTTGGAATTTGGCCGGAGTATCGCTATTAGCTTTCTCCGATTATGTATTTATATATATATATATATATATATATATATATTTACTAGCTGAGGTACCCGGCTTTCCCTGGTAAAGCAGTTACACACACACACACACACACACACACACATACATATATATATATATATATATATATATATATATATATATATATATATATATATGAATAAAGTTAGTCCTTCATGAGTGATCTTCCAACCATCATTGGTATTTCATCACTTTAAATATATATATGTATTTGTTTTACGAGGTTTTTGATACGAAATCGTGTGTCTAAAAAAAGTAATAAAGAAAATGAAAAAATGAAAAATAAATGAATGGAATAACAACAACACCCAAACAAATAATATTGGCAGTATCGTTAGAGGGTTGGACGCCATGCTTTCTAGCATAGTTACGTCCCTTTAAAGTCTGAGTTCAAATCCCGCCGAGGTTAACTTTGCCTTTCATCCTTACGGGGTCGATAAAATAAAGTACCAGTAATGTACTGAGAAATTGCTGGCCTTGTGCCTAAAGTAGAAACAATTAACTTAAGAGAAATATAAATAGATAAATAAATAAATATATACACAAGCATAATAACAACAAACACATATAAACACACACTAGTAAACTAAGATAGAATACAATAACCAAAACACAGTCATCCAATCGCGAATACACACCAAACAATATACACACACGCAAACGCATGCGCAGAGAAGACAAAAATAAATAAATAAATAAACAGATAAAATAAAGATTGCGTAGATATACAATACAACAGTAGGAACATAATAGGACCACTGATGATGTTGCATATATGCAACGAAATAACTTTTAGGCTATATATATGTGTTTATATCTATATCATATCTGTATTTTTGACCGTTGGTCAGTCAGGTAACATTGAGGACCAAATAAATTAACTGTGGAGATATAAAAGATACAGAAGCGAAAATCAACCAAACAGTGAGTGTGTTCTCTTATTATTTCTGGCAATATTATTACAACAATATGACCCTTCCAAAGTATACAATATATATATATCTATATATATATATATTGTTATACTTTGGGAGGGTCATGTTGCCAACAAGAAACACACGCACGAGAGCTTTCACTTCAATTTATTATAATAAATTTATAAATTTAAGAATTTATAAATTTCTGGTTGGTTGGTTGGTTCCACAACCAGATAGTTGTTTATATATTGTCAAAGTTCTTTCGTCATACATTATGTGACCTCTTCAGTGACTGGGGATTCTTTTCTTTGTTTTTGTGCCTCTCCTTTGTTCTGTCCTACGCCATTTTGTTTCTGTGTGTGTGTTGTGTGCTCAGTCTGCGCATGCGCCACATCCGGGTGTCTGTGTGTGTTTATATTTGTTTATTTATTTGTTTATTTACATGTTACCGGTTGGTTGTTTGTTCTATGTGTGTGTGTGTTTTCATTTTGTCCTTAATTGTAAGTTGTGATGTTGCTGTTCCACTCATATTTTCTATTTAATGTTGGTTGTAATCTTTTATGTTTATTGCCTCTGTGATTTGTGTAAACATTGCGTCTTTTCTGTGTGTAGATTCTATTTTTATTTCTATGTTCTCTAATTTACCCTTATGTTCTATTTTAGCATGTTGGTAGAGTACAGATGATTATTTACTATCTTGAAGGTCTCGCCAGTGTTCATTTATAAATTTATTATAATAAATTGAAGTGAAAGCAACTGGTGCGTGTATTTCTTATTGGCAACATGACCCTCCCAAAGTATAACAATATCGGTTTCAACACACGAATTCAGATAAAGAATCTTACTAAACAAATTCAGAAACGATATATATATATAAATAAATAAATAAATAAATAAATAAAGGTAGTAAAGACGTGATTACATCACCATAATTATTTATTGCATTATGTACATATTTCTGTTACATGGTTATTCATGTAACTTCGTCGGAAGTTTACGCAATCATTGGTACAGTTATGCAATTATTGTGATATGCCGGTGGCCATGCAAGTCCATCCAGTAGTGAGATGGTTCGGCATACATGTATTTACACGAAAAAATATGTTTTCGATACAATTTGCAATATATAAAAATCCGACAAGAACATTATCAAGTGAGGTCCTTTCCGACCTCAGTCACTCAACCGTTATTGAGTAGGTTGCTGTGTCTGGTTCTTCTAGATACATTATGTTCGATTTTAATACCAGTTACTGCATTATCCCGATTTTTAAAACTGTTTTTCTAATTAAAGTCACTGTCTTTATATATATTATGTCATTTTGAAGATTTTAAGAACTTAATGAAATAATAACCTTTATATAGTAAGCTGATGTTTGAAACATTACTTAATAAAAATATCTTCAATAAAATATAATGCAAGATATTGACATTTTAAGATGAACAGATTTTATCGTAATCTTGTTACTATGTCTAAAATATTGATTCTATTTTAATGGTTTAAGTTGTTTTAGACACTTGAAATATCCTTCTACGGTTTCTCGTTCTCCTGTATCCTTATTATACGCTTGCTATTGATTTTTTATCATTTAATCGTGTATTTATGATCAAGTCAGGCTTCTGTCTGCTACTGGTACCATGTAAGCAAGTACAACCTGTTTAAAGGTTGAGTCGTCGGGGATTAAACGGCTTCCTGACTAGAACCTGGTGTAGTCAGGAGGATAAGTGCAACCCCAGCAGCAGAGAAAAAAAAAAGAATTGTTAAAAGGGTGGATGAACTTCTCAAACCCAAGGACCTTCCACCGCAATAAAGGGCTAATTAGCCTCATCTACAACAATTGGCCGATTGTGGGAAGTGAGGCTACAACCATGACATGACCAAAACCAAATAGAAAATAGTGTTGCTCAACCAAGGTGGGTTTCCTCTAGCATGAGTTAGAAGGCCCTGGATTGGATATGGGTCAACCAAGGAAGGATTCCGCCAACATGAGTGAGAAGGCCCTGTCTTGGATTGGATATATATATATATATAGTAAAAATAATAAATGTGAAGACTAAAATCCCCAGAGCGCTCGATAAGGATAAACATATATAGAATATATAAGATAACCCTAGAGCCAATGCTTAAACTTTAATCTGTTTTTTAATATATATATATATATATATATATATATATATATAAAAGTTTATATATATATATATATATATATGCTCTGGATCAGAGCAAATCTCCTGAAGAGTCCGATGCTCGAGTTACATAATTATTGGAAATCTCAAAATGCGGACGAAACCATGGTAGAGGTATTTAAATGTATTCTATTTTCTCCTAGTTTATTTTACACCTAATTCTGTTTAATTGACTGTATCTGGGCGATTACGCTGTCGACATATTCGATAAATATTCCGTTGCGGCCGACGCGAAGGGCTAGTTTCGGTTATTTGTTGGAGATTTCTTCATAGAAGCCTTATTCTTATAGCCTGGTCTATTCGATTTTTTATATAGTTAATTATGCTAATTGGGAGATGAAATGGTATATATATTATCTGGTAATTCTATAGACAAGTTTTATGATATATAGTTCTGATTATTTAATTTATTAAATTTTCATTGAGCCATAAAGTAACCCGTTGCAAAACATGTATGTATATATATATATATATATATATGTAAACTTTTATATGTAATAATCTCCCATTAGGTTGAGTTACAAATTTGGCTGTATTGTGCTGTGCTTTCTAGCAAAAAAGCCACCAGCCGTAAGCAACTACCACACCACTTCCAACCTGACCGCTGCTAACGTCACGATTCTTAGCCATTTTGAAAGAATTCTTGGCGCGATCACTTTGGAAAATTTAGTGTCTGGATCAGAGCAAATCTCCTGAAGAGACCAAATGCTCGAGTTACATAATAATTGGAAATCACAATATCCGGACGAAACCACGGTAGATGTATTTAAATGCATTCTATTTTCTCCTAGTTTATTTTACACCTAATTCTGTTTAATTGACTGTATCTGGGCGATTACGCTGTGGAAATATTCCATAAATATTCCGTTGCGGCCGACGCGAAGGGCTAGTGTCGGTTATTTGTTGGAGATTTCTTCATAGAAGCCTTATTCTTATAGCCTGGTTTATTCGATTTTTTATATAGTTAATTATGTTAATTGGGAGAGAAAATGGTATATATTTTATCTGGTGATTTTATAGACATGTTTTATGATATATATATATATATATACATATATATATATATATATATATAGGTGTGTGCTTACACTCTTTATAAATTATCCCCTGTGATTGTTTCATATGTTTATTTTGTATATATGTTAATCGATTTCTAGTTGATATAAATCGTCGGATCTATTCATTGGAATCTGAGCATATTCTACAGAGGTTATGGCGCATGTTTCTCAGATATGGCATCCTTAATTTAATTTTGGTTATATATATATATATATATATATATATATATATATATATATATATATATATATATAACGAAGGAATTGTGGTAAGGAACCAGATGGACTATAACGCACTAGAGTACTCAATACTTAGGGTAGTAGAGTAGGTAATAGGAAAAAGAATGA
>OZ024753.1:19408285-19418285 GCA_964016885.1 Eledone cirrhosa | reverse complement strand
ACCACGATAGAATTAATTAATAATTATTAATAATGGTATATCGTGCAATGGCCATATTCGATAACGAGGTGGCACTCATCATGTTTACATGTATGGACCGGTGCGTCTTTAAGTGTAAGCGTATATATGTTTCCATATATATATTTAGAATGATATGTAAATGTGTATAAGTCAACGGCAGGGTTCTGTAGGTATGGCGATATATATGAGTGCCTATGTGAGAATTGGTGAATATGTGCAGACATACGCAGATCTGTATGCATTGCCAACAACATACTTCTCTTAGGTCAGTGTTGTTTGTTTGGGTGCTGTTGTTATTCCATTCATTCTTTCTGTTTAGTCTTGGCCTTCTAAGTTCTATTTCACTGCCCTCTCTGATTTGCCTATCTGCTGGGTCATTTCTATGTTTAGATATTATTCTAATTTCTATGTTGTCTATGTTACCGTCGTGTTTTTGTCTGGCATGTTCGTATAGTACTGACCCGTTTTTTCGCCCTTTTAGTTCCCCCCAGTGTTGGTCTATCCTTTCACCTATGCTACGAGCTGTCTGCCTATGTATGTTGATGTCATGTTTCTGCAAGTACCCTCTGTACATCTTATGCTATAGACTACGTTTCTAGTTTTACAGTTTATCCGGGTGTTTACCTTACATATGATACATTTCCTATTAGTACAGTGGATTTTCTTAAAAGGCTAGGTTTTGCTGATCAGGGATTTTATGGTGGTTTCTGGCTTTTCTACCACCTTAATCTTTAAGTGGGTCTTTCTCAGGGCCTTTCTAAACTGGTTAGCTAATTTCCTTCCAGGGTTAGCGTCCACAAAGATGCCACTCTGGTATCTCTGGTTATCGTACCATGAGGTGGCTTTCCCTATCTTATGTCTAGCCCTATCTAAGCTATTCCATGACTTGCTCCTGTATAATGGGCAAATTCCTTTCATGTCCAGTTCTATGAGGGTCTTATACTTCTCCATGGCTCCTTCGTATACTCTAACTATGTCTCTTTGGTTGTAGCCAGAGAACTGCATGCGGTTGATGAAGTGTTGGATGTGTCTTTCCATTTCTGTTGGGTCGCACATGCGGGACACATTCTTCATCACTCGTACCAAATCTGCGATCAGAATATCAAACTTAGCACTACTGGACATTGCTGAGTTTTTGAGTATCAGGTATTTGGAGGCCATGGGTTTAGCATAGTGTGAGTGGAGAATTTGGGCTCTCTCTTCTATAGTCTTAATTCAGAGTTCCGTGTCTAATACAGGTAGTCTATTGTTAGGGTGTTTGGAAGGGAAGTCAATAGTTACAGTTATACTCTGGTGTATGGAATTAGCTATCTGTTGGATGCTTTCTATTGTGCTACGTTCTAAATCAAACTTGTTAGTGCTCTCTAGTGAGGATGTTCTTATAACTATATTGATATCGTCTACGTAACGAGAGAACATGATGATGTCCATGGAGCTCTCATTAAGGAGATCTTTAAGTGTCCTTTCCCACCATACCATGAAAAGGTTGGCAAAATCACCAGCTATGCTGACGTTAATGGCTGCTCCCTCACTTTGGGTGTAGAGCTTCTCGTTGAACTTGAATATGTGACCCTTTAGGGTAGTTTTGATACTAGCCCCTATTGCATGTGCGACCATTTTTCTTCCCTGATCATTGTTTTGGAGGGTTCGTATAGCTTTGGTCCACCCAATCCACCTTCCTATGGGAGTCTTTTCTGCCATTGAGGTTATGGTGGGTGGTCTACCTCTTATGGGTCTACTAGGGCAGAAATGTCTAAGGTCATGGCTGTCTAGGTAGTCAGTGTCGTAGGTAAGTCTAATTAGGAGGCCCAGTTCGTCTGTGTCGACGTCGCAGAACTCCACCTCACTCTCAATGATCATCTCCACACATTTTTCCACATCAAAATCAATGTTAATGGAAGGGTACAGTGATACAACATCCATGCTGCCTATTATGCAGTTGGATAGGTTCCTGTTTTTGTTGCACTCACTCATTCTGCTGAGGAGTTCCTCTGTACTGTCACATACATCTGGGGACATCTTCATTATGGGGCGTATAACCATTGAGAGGAAGTAGGATATCCTGTAGTTGCTAGCTATATTAGCTCCGCATACGGGTCTTGTTGGTGGTCCTGTTGTCGGGTCGTCGACTGTCTTGTGGTCTTTGCGGAGCCCATACCAGGGTGGTATGCCATTGTTAGACGCCTGGAAGTTGTTGGCACAACGTCTGCTTGGCTTTAGGATGTGTTGCTAATGTGTTGCTAATAGCAAGACATACCATTTCAAAGACCCCCGTGTATAGATAAGAAATGTATAACCTGTAAGTTAAGCCCCCATATTAACTGTAAAACTAGAAATGTATTATATAGCATAATATGTACTGAAGGACAATGTAGAGAGAAACATATAGTGTACATAAGTGAGACAGCTCGTAGTGTAGGGGAACGGATAACTGAACACTGGCGAGACCTTCAAGATAGTAAAGAATCATCTGTACTCTACAAACATGCTAAAATAGAACATAAGGGTAAATTAGAGAACATAGAAATAAAAATAGAATCTACACACAGAAAAGACGCAATGTTTAGACAAATTACAGAGGTAATAAACATAAAAGTATTACAACCAAAATTAAATAGAAAACATGAGTGGAACAGCAACATCACAACTTACAATTAAGGACAACATGAAAACAAACACGCACATAGAACAAACAACCAACCCGTAACATGTAAATAAACAAATAAATAAACGATTATAAACACACAGAGACACCCGGATGTGGCGCATACGCAGACTGAGCACACAACACACACACAGAAACAAAATGGCGTAGGACAGAACAAAGGAGAGGCACAAAAACAAAGAAAAGAATCCTCAGTCACTGAAGAGGTCACATAATCTGTGACGAAAGAACTTTGACAATATATAAACAACTATCTGATTGTGGAACCAACCACCCAATCGGAAATTTATAAATTCCTAAATTTATAAATGTATTATAATAAATTGAAGTGAAACATCTGGTGCGTGTGTTTCTCATTGGCAACATGACCCTCCCAAAGTATAACAATATCGGTTTCAACACAAGTTTTCAGATAAAGAATCTTGCTTAGCAAATTCAGAAACGAAATATATATATATATATATATATATACGATATTAAATAAATGGAAACTATATTTATAAAACCATATTTATTTCATTATACATATTTCAGGGATACCAAATTAAAATATGGCATGCCTTCGTCAGATAAAATACAATATATAAACAGTTTTATATATTGTAATATATCTGACGAAGGCATGCCATATTTTAATTTGGTATCACTGAAATATGTATAATGAAATAAATATGGTTTTATAAATATAGTTCCCATTTATTTAATATCGTATATCTACTCCAAAAACTTGTCGAGTGCTTTATATCAGTTATAAAATATTTACTTTTTGTATCCCAACAATTTTAAATAAAACTTTTGCATATATATATATATATATATATATATATATATATATATATATAAATATATATATATTAGTATTGGTGCTCTGAAATAACGATGTATATATGAATATATGTATAGTATATTTGATAATGTACCCTATCTTTAATTAAAAACATTTTGAAGACCATTCGCTATGAATTTTAAAGTTGTGACTATGTCACTTACTTATTCACGACGAAAAACAAAGGGGACTAATCGATAGTCCTGCTTCTCGCACTTTAGTGATTATCAAGACTATTTAATCCTTCGCTTCTGCGAGAATTATAGAAGCTGGATTCTTATAGAACTCCAGTAATGTATAAGAGCTGATTAAACAGAGTGGTTGCCAGTTCAGCAACAATTATTTATTAGTATTGCTGCTCTCAAATAGCGATGTGTACATTAATATGTGTAAATTATATTTCATAATATACTGTATGTTTAATTAATACATGTATATATATATGAAGCTCTAGAATTTCGAATTTTCAAAGGTCTGAGTAACTACAGTGTATGAGATGTAGGATACATGGATATAAAGTAGTGGCCGTACTCGAAAGCGAGTTGGCAGCCACCATATATATATATATACACATATTGATACATATATGTATGTATGTGATATATATATATATAAAAGGTAAACAGAAATAATAACAAGACAATTGGTACATATATATATATATATACACGATCTTTTTTGATTAATGAAACTGCTTGTAATTCAGAACTTAATTAAATATAATTAAGAGAACGAATTATAACTGAATTAATCGCGGTTGAATGAATATCTTTTAATTTTCTCTTAAAGTATAGATCCTTTTAAATTGAGGAGCCAGTATTTCCTGCAAGAATACGTAAGGATATTTAATTCACCATATTTTTTAACACAATTCTTTAATTATATTCTTAGGTAAGATGGTTCCTGAAGAGAGGATTGCTTGTAGGTGTAAAGTTTTTGAATGTAATGTCACATTGCATTAGGAATAAAAGATCGAAATAGCTATTTGTTATGTCAGGAAATTAAAGATTTCGTTTTTCCATTTTCTATTCGTGTTGCATAACAATCATCTCCTTCTTTTGGATACGAACTAATCCCTTTTAATAATGGTACGCAGAAGGATAAGTTGTGGCGTTCAATCGTTTCAGAAATGAAGTGACACTATGAATTACGTTATCTGATTTCAACCTGGTCGTTCGTTTAGTTAAATGACATTTTAGTCGACATTTTTCTCCACGAAAGCTGAACCATTTGGTTAAACAAAAAAATAATATTATATTCTGAAGAAGATAATGTGCCAAGTCATGCATGTATGCATGCTTCCATTACTGATATTCTGATAGTATCCTTTACACATTTGCTATTAAAGCTTTGCAAGTCATTTTTTGTACATCCTCATTGATCTTCGTGTATCTGTTCAAAGATCAATTGAGCAACCCAGATTGCACTGATGAAATATGTAAATGTATGTATCTATGTACCTGTAACGCCTGGCAGGGTCATAGCGCCACCATATTGAAATACGGCGTTTCTAGGGCCTATTTTTTGAAACTTAGTGGAGCCCATCTCATCTCCAGATCTGAATACAGTAGGTGTTATCAAGAGATGGATAGGAAGTGAGAGAATGAAAGTAAGGAAAAGATATAGAGGAACAATCGAACCCAGTACTTGACTGATTCATTTTTATCGACCTTTAATGGATGAAAGACGTGTGGCAGGGTATATATTAAATAAAATATGAACGAAGATAACAATTTATCTGCATCGAGTGTAATCTGGTATTTCTAAAATATTATTTCTAAAAAATACCTACGAAGTATTTGTCAATCTTCATGAATTATTATATTGATGTCTGATTCAATACATTGAAACATCTACCAAGGTTTGAATTGATAGAACAACATCGAAATACTGAATACATTCGGAACTAACATGGATGATATTTCGATATGCACAATCAAATAATTATATTTCACATCGACAAATATAAATATTAGCTTGCCTCGACGGGACAAACAATTATCGAATACTTATATTGCTCTTCCAATAATGCCTCAGGTTTGTCTATACTGAAGATATTCTGTTTATCTTTCTTTAAAGACTGCAAACTACCTTTTCTACATTTCCATGTCAAGCATTTCCATCTTGTATATGTACAAGAATATATATTAAGCAATGAGGCTTACCAACCCGGTGCGTCCGTGGAATGAATCGACGGAGTGTGCACGACATCCCCCATGGACAGGATGCTAGTCCATCGCAGAGCTATACTCCCGCCTAATGTTGGCACTCATATTTAGCTACTATACTGCAGCAACATAAAACGATGTGTTTTTCTCAAGGAGACAGCACATAACCCTGTCAGGCAATCGAACCCACGACGTTATAATCGAGTTTTCCCTCCCCATTAATTATTGGGCTTGTGCTTAAATCAATTATTATTTTCAGCTGTGCCAAACAACCTGGTTAAAGGTCATATTAGAGGGTTTGATCTGGTTTCGGTGTTGTGCAATTTAGCATCTCGAATCGTTTAAGCTGCTCCTCAGCTTGTTTACTGAATATCAGTTCATATTAATTGTTTCTACTTTTTGCACAAGGCCAGCAATTACCCAGTACATTACTGGTGCTTTATTTTATCGACCCCGTAAGGATGAAAGGCAATAAGTGTACCAACAGTTCATATTAATGCTGTTTCAATAGCATGGTAAAGGCAAGAATGCTTCGATTTCTTATATACAGGGTGTTTCCAAACATTTGGTATCAATGGCCTGTTCCCTAGGTTGTCACATTGAAATATATATTGTGAATTAATGTTATAACGTGGACACGTTTTGAGGAATAAATCTTATGTTACTCAACATGTAGCCTACTTAGTCTCGTTGTCCTAGACCTTGTACTTTCTAGGATATTTACATCTCAAATGATATTAAAATCTCAAATGATATTACATTTTTTGAAACACCCTGTATATATATATATATATATATATATATATATATATATATATATATATATATATATATATATATATAAATATATAAAAGTAGTAACACAACAGTTAGTTCACCATACCGAGAACAATTGTTTCACCTTATGCGGATATTCAGCTCGATTCGAGCTGAAGATCCGGTTAAGGTGAAACAATTTTACTCGGTATGCTGAACTAACTGTTGTGTTACTCTTTCTTCCAAACTCGTCCCATGGACTGAGTGCTCTACCAGTACGGATATTACCTTCCAGTGTTCTCTCTCTCTCCCCCTCCCCCTCTCTCTCTCTCTTTCTATATATATATATATATATGTAAAAGGTAAACAGAAATAACAACACAATCGGTACAGTATATAGAAGGGATATATTAGGTTAACGCTTGATATAGCAGGAAGAGTGTCTTAACGTTTCCGACGTTAGTCCTTCATCAGAAGAAAGAATGAGAAATAAGATATATTAAAGGGACGGGCCGGTTGGAATTGGAAAAAATGTCTTTAGATAAAAATAACAGGTCCCTTCATTTTGACATTTACATAAACGTGTTAACGTTCTAGTAAATTGTAGCTTCAGAAATGCGACTACATCATTTATAATTGTCTGATCATATAAAACATATTGTCAGTAGAGTTATTTCTTTCCTTATAACTATCACATTTCTTTTAATTACTAAAATACTTATACAATATTCAAACAATTTCTTTATAATGTTAGGAAGAAATTGCATTTGTATAACTTCCCAATATTTCAATTAAAATGATGATATATATATATATATATATATATATATATATATATAAGTATGTATGTATGTATACGTACATACACATATATATACAGACGTACAGTAGTATGTATATATATACATACATGCACACATATATATATGCACGTATCGGTTTACCGAACATTTATTATAATGCTCGGTTTGTTTGTTTGTAAACAAACAAACAGCCCGAATTACGCCGTACAGTGTTTAGGCAATCACGTCACCTTTTTGTTCAACACTGACACAGGAACGATGTACTAGTGTCAAGCTTATTAGCTATCGTCAGCATCGTATACCTTCCTGCCAGATGGTTGAACGTCTGAAAGTATATACTTTCTTATGCATATTAACGGCTGAGCAGCCTAATTTGCATATCGAGTGAGTTCAGTCGGCCGGGCACACCGAAAACGATAAATCGAATAGAATGAAACGAAATTTCATTTCTCACTCTTATTACGGCACTTACTTAAATTTAAGTGTGTATGTATACGTACATACACATATGTATACAGACGCTCAGTAGTTTGTATATATATATACTACATGCACACACACACATATATATATATATATATATATATATATATATATATATATATATGCACGTATCGGTTTACCGAACATTTATTATAATGCTCGGTGTGTTTGTTTGTAAGCATTTAAGTAATTCATATATATACATACATATTCCATATGTATACATACATATATATATAATTCTATTCCATATATATACATACATATATATATATATATATATATATATAAACGTTTGAATATGTGTAATAAGGCCAAAACAATGCAGGTATGGACATAGAAAAAAGAATGCAATAGTAAAAGAATTCGTCTTTCACCTTGAATTTATTTAAATGTCCTTAATTTTCGAGATAATATCTCTTCTTCGGAGGGAAATAAAGGTCTCAAACCAGCGTCTTAAATCTCTAGCCAAGCCAGAGATTTGGCTAGAGATTTAAGACGCTGGTTTGAGACCTTTATTTCCCTCCGAAGAAGAGATATTATCTCGAAAATTAAGGACATTTAAATAAATTCAAGGTGAAAGACGAATTCTTTTACTATTGCATTCTTTTTCCTATGTCCATACCTGCATTGTTTTGGCCTTATTACACATATTCAAACGTTTAGACCTCATTACACAATGCTTCAAGTGAACTATAACCTCCTCCATATATATATATATATATATATATATATATATATATATATATATATATATATATATATATATATATATATAAAGAAGGAGATGTGGTAAGGAACCAGATGGACCATAACGCACCAGAGTACTCAATACTTAGGGTAGTAGAGTGGGTAATAGGAGAAAGTATGACCACGATGGAAGAGCTCAAGCCGTTTCGACGGCTATTTCTGGAACTCTCTCTATATGTATATATTGAATGCAAATTATAAGGGACCTATTATACACCAACATCTGTCAACACTCTGTCCCATTATACTCCAAGATATGTTTGAGTGGCGTTTAACATCGTACTAACAACACATTTCAGCTAAATATTCACGAGGTCATTCGTCAGCTCACCAATAGTTTCGATGGAACGCATCTTCCCATATAACTGTTTCTACTTTAGGCACAAGGCCAGCAATTATCCCAGTGCATTACTGGTACTTTATGTTATCATCCTTACGGGGTCGATAAAATAAAGTACCAGTAATGCACTGGGATAATTGCTGGCCTTGTGCCTAAAGTAGAAACAGTTATATGGGAAGATGCGTTTCATCGAAACTATTGGTGAGCTGAGGAATGACCTCGTTAGTATTTAGCTGAAATGTGTTGTTAGTTAGTACGATGTTAGTATGCTCTCATCAAAATATCACCAACATGACTAAAATACAAGAATATTACAAGCTTCACTTTCACACGTCAGTGAGAGACCTAACGAAAATATTACCATCAGCTTTCACATGTCAGAGATAGACCTTCAGCAACCCTGGTAAATATTAACATAAGCTTTCACACGTAAGTGCGAGAGCTGCCGAAAACCTGGTAAATATTGACATAAGCTTTCACACGTCAGTGAGAGATCTAGAGAACCCCTGGTAAATATTAACATAAGCTTTCACACGTAAGTGAGAGAGCTGCCGAAAATCTGGTTAATATTGCCATAAACTTTCACACGTTAGTGAGAGATCTAGAGAACACCTGGTAAATATTCAAATAAGCTTTCACATGTCAGTGAGAGATCTGCAGACACCGAGTTAAATTATTACATAAGTACACCATGTATAACTATCTATTAAGCTGTAATGTTGTAACCTGTGATATTTCGAAATGGAAATTATCGTTAGGTATGCAACAATGGGTCAACATGCAAATGGATGGATGGCATTAAACACGTCTTTTGATAGCATCAGGATACAACTATATGTCGCTGATGTGTAATATCAGCATACACATTAATAAGATCAAATAGTTGTTTCAATGCGATGTGATTTTCCTCAGATATAAAGGAGGAATAGATATGAATATCATGTTGATTGGTGCTGCATAAAGCAACGTTTCTATTTGTTGTATGGTCTGAAGTTTTGCAATATATGTGAGATTGAAATCTCCATATTTCCAATAGATGTTTGTCCCATGGGTCAATACCAGAAGTAATTAGTTAAGTGTTAATTTCAGATTTTTAAATATGCCTAAATTACCATGGAAATAAAAGGAGAGGAAAAGGAAACTTAAAGAAAGGAGGGAAGGAAAGAAGTAAATAAATATAGAGAGGGA
>OZ024753.1:19395785-19403285 GCA_964016885.1 Eledone cirrhosa | reverse complement strand
AAGCCTGTCACTTTATAACGTGACAACGTGGTCTACCTAACATACTGAAGCCTGTCACTTTATAACGTGACAATGGGGTCTACCTAACATACTGAAGCCTGTCACTTTATAAAGTGATAATGTTGTCTACCTAACATACTGAAGCCTGTCACTTTATAACGTGACAACGTGGTCTACCTAACATACTGAAGCCTGCCACTTTATAACGTGACAATGGGGTCTACCTAACATACTGAAGCTTGTCACTTTATAACGTGACAATGGGGTCTACCTAACATACTGAAGCCTGTCACATTATAACGTGACACGGTGGTCTACTTAACATACTGAAGCCGGTCACTTTATAACGTGACAATATGGTCTACCTAACATAATGAAGCCTGTCACTTTATAACGTGACAATGGGGTCTACCTAACATACTGAAGCCTGTCACTTTATAACGTGACAATGTGGTCTACCTAACATAATGAAGCCTGTCACTTTATAACGTGACAATATGGTCTGCTTAACATACTGAAGCCTGTCACTTTATAACGTGACAATGGGGTCTACCTAACATACTGAAACCTGTCTCTTTATAACGTAACAATGGGGTCTACCTAACGTACTGAAGCCTGTCACTTTATAACGTGACAATGGGGTCTACCTAACATACTGAAGCCTGTCACTTTATAACGTCACAATGGCGTCTACCTAACATACTGAAGCCTGTCACTTTATAACGTGACAATGTGGTCTACTTAACATACTGAAGCCTGTCACTTTATAACGTGACAACGTGGTCTACTTAACATACTGAAGCCTGTCACTTTATATCGTGACAATGTGGTCTACTTAACATACTAAAGCCTGTCACTTTATAACGTGACAACGTGGTCTACCTAACATACTGAAGCATGTCAAATTATTACGTGACAACGTGGTCTACCTAACATACTGAAGCCTGTCAAATTATTACGTGACAACGTGGTCTACCTAACATACTGAAGCATGTCAAATTATTACGTGACAACGTGGTCTACCTAACATACTGAAGCCTGTCAAATTATTACGTGACAATATGGTCTACTTAACATACTGAAGCCTGTCACATTATAACGTGACACTGTGGTCTACTTAACATACTGAAGCCTGTCACATTATAACGTGACACTGTGGTCTACTTAACATACTGAAGCATGTCAAATTATAACGTGACAATGTGGTCTACTTAACATACTGAAGCCTGTCACATTATAACGTGACAATGTGGTCTACTTAACATACTGAAGCCTGTCACATTATAACGTGACACTGTAGTCTACTTAACATACTGAATCCTGTCACATTATAACGTGACACTGTGGTCTACCTAACATACTGAAGCCTGTCACTTTATAACGTGACAATGTGGTCTACTTAACATACTGAAGCCTGTCACATTATAACGTGACACTGTGGTCTACCTAACATACTGAAGCCTGTCACTTTATAACGTGACAATGTGGTGTACCTAACATACTGAAGCCTGTCACTTTATAACGTGGCAATGGGGTCTACCTAACATACTGAAGCCAGTCACATTATAATGTGACACGGTGGTCTTCTTAACATACTGAAGCCTGTCACTTTATAACGTGACAATGGGGTCTACCTAACATACTGAAGCCTGTCACTTTATAACGTGACATGGCCCATGGCGGTCGGCTAAAGGTTCATAGAATTACTATGAAACAATGATGCTAAGGCTGTGAAATATTGCATGCATTAATTTCAACTCTTATTAATAACCGCATTTTTTTCTTCCGGGACTATGTTGTATAATGGATCTCATTTCGTCATTCCATGAGGGTATCTTGGTCAGCCTATCAGTATTTCAGTCGAACCTTGTCTATCTATATAGGCAGTTCTGAAGTCTTATACGGGCAGAGATGAATATAGTTTGATTCTAATCACCATTGTCTTTAATGAGCAAATACATCTCAGTGTCGAGTTGATTTCAGACGATTGGGGTTCCTAACTGGGGATTTTCGAAACACCTGATTACGAATATGTGTTGAACTGACACTTAGATCCCTGCATGTTACACCTATCAGAAATAGTTGTTGGGGTTAGTCTACACCGTTTAAAATCTGAATATCAAAAACATGTAAAAGTAAAGTTGAAACATCCACCACATTTAGAAATGATTGTTATTTACAAATTGAAGGGTGGTGGATTGTCAGTATCGGTAGAGGGCCGGACGCCATGCTTTGACGCATAGAGTTACAGCCCTTTATGATCTGATTTCAAATGCCTCCGAGGTTAACTTTGCCTTTCATCCTTATGAGGGCGATCAAATAAAGTACCAGTAAAATAAAGTACCAGTAATCAACCTTCCCCTCCCCCAAAATTGCCCGGCCTTGTGCCTATATAAGAAAACAGTATTATTTACAAACTGTCAGTAGTTTCATATATATATATATATATATATATATATATATGACAACAGACATTAAAATATAATGAAAATATATATTAGTTTTACGCATAATTCTTGGGAACATTCTTAACATTTTGAACGCTCGCCCCCCATCAGGACATAGAATGGAATATTAAAGAAGAAATAGAAAGACAGAGGCATCTATATATATATATATAAATATATATGTGTGTGTATGTATGTTTGTATATACAGAGAGAGAGAGAGAGAGAGAGAGAGAGAGAGAGAGAGAGAGAGAGGGGGGAATATATAGTGTTCGCATGATTCAGTTTCAGCAATATATAAACGTATACGTGAGAAATGGGGAAAATCTCAATTATTTTCTGCCTTAAAACTTGTCCCCTTAATTAGCAGGAATTTAACTGAATTCTAATAAAAACACGTTTCTGTTCCATTCTCAACTGCCCTGAACTTGGAAATATTCCAGCCCAGAGGATATCCAAATAAATCTACCAATATCGTGTAATAATTAAATGTGTACTTTTATTTTTAGCAAAACCCTCAACTCCGATAAATATGGCAGATATAGATTTCCGCGTCGTCAGAAATGCCACAGCAGAGAGATTTTATAAATTCCCTCCGGAATATACACTAATGATCAGAATAATTGAAGAGCTATCTCCATGCAGCCATCTAGTTTGATGTGAGACTGAGCTAAGATGACAAGTGAGTTTTCAATTGTTTAACAAATATATTTTGTTGGTTGTATTATTGGAAACATCTTCCTCAAATACGAAAGCAATACTCCATTGATGGTCTCAACTGAAGTCTTTAGAGGTTCATTAATTGTTAGGTGTTTAATTTGTTCTTACCTTGAAAGAATGGGTTGACTACATTGAGGATATTTCCGGGCTTAGCATGCGAGATTACGAGAGCAAATAGCTTGTAATAATTGTGTCTACCTTTGGCACAAGACCACAATACCCAGTGCATTACTGGTACTTTGTTTTATCGACCCCGTAAGGATGAAAGGCAAAGTTAACCTCGGCGGGATTTGAACCCAGACCGGAAAGGATAGTAACTCTATGTTGTAAAGCATGGCGTCCGACCCTCTACCAATACTGCCAAATAATCCCTTCTTGAGATGAGCTGTATTTCTCTGTATGTGTGTATAGGTGTGTGTAAGTGTATGTATGTGTGTGTAAGTGTATGTATGTATGTATGTGCATGTGTGTGTGTGTGTTTGGTTTTTGCTTTTCAAAGTAACAAGGTTTCAAAGTAACAAGGTTTCAATGATCCACCTCCCTCCTCCACTACCAGCGCCACACACTTTCTATTTCTGTATTCATTGAATCAAAGCAGTTTTAGCTTGAGCTGACAAATGTCATATAAATAAAAGTTAGTGAAGGATAGAGTAGATTGCATTTCCTTATTAAACAATATCTTTAACAGGAATGAGTTTTGATGTGAACACAGGAAAACATCGAATCGTTAGTGCTTTATTTAAATAATAAGCCATAAGGAAAACTATTGAAATCATTTAGAAATCAAGTGATTATCTAAACATTACTCCATATTGTGAAATATCTCATATGTATTCTTATGAAGTTATCAAAACCTATAAGTAGAAGAAGAAATACCACTATGTATACCATGATTTACAGAGCTTTCTCTCTCTCACTCTCTTTGTTTTTGGTTTTACGCCTATATATTCAGTAAATACATAATCTGTGTATCTCACTATCTCTGTATATATATATATATATATATCTATCTAAGGCGGGTAAAATTCCCGAGATCCATGGACGAGTTCTCTCCAGCGGTCTCTGTCCATCATTATCGCTGCCATGTCCTGCATCTCCAACAGATCAGTGTCTGTCCTTAGGGCAAAATATCTGGTAGAGAATGTTGAGAAGCCAGAGGGGATCACCAATGTAGGCGGGAAGCCGCTGGAATTAGTTGAGGACTTCCTGTATTTGGGAGCAAAGATTGGGAATACGGAGGATGATGTGGTTGAGAGGAAGAGCAGGGCCTGGGCGGCGTGCCACAGCTTGAGATAGGTGTGGAAGTCGGACCTTCGTAGAGACCTGAAAATCCGCCTCTTCATTGCTGTAGTGGAGTCTGTGCTGCTGTATGGGTCTGAGACTTGGACACTGACCAAGAAACTCACTGAGATGGTGGATGGGTGCTACACGAGAATGCTGAGGATGGCTCTGAACATTAATCAGTATACACTGAGGATGAAAAACTCAGAGCTGTATGGGAGCATCCCAAAAGTCAGCTCAAAAGTGACACAGAGGAGACTGAGGTTGGCAGGACATGCTCACCGACATCCAGAGTTGACATTGCACTCAGTACTCTTTTGGGAGCCCCTAAATGGGCACACTGGAAGAGGAAGACCAAGGTTAACGTATATATATATATATATATATATATATATATATATATATATAATATATATATAAATCCTCAGCTGCGATTGTCTGTTTCTTTCTTACTGCTTCCCCTCTCTCAGTATTTCTCACCTTCTTTTTACCCCCTCTGCCAGTCACACTCTCTCTCTCGGCTGGCCTCTTCCTCACACTTCCACTCACTCACTCTCTCACTTCCTCCCTTTTGACCTGTATGAAATCCTTTTCTCGCTCAAATCTAACCCATGTCGGATGGTCTGTATCTCTCGTCCGGAATTCACCAAGCTTAAGCTTATAGATATCATGTACTTGTCTCTTTCTATCTTTCCGTTGCAATACCATCTTTGTTTACATGTCTCGCTCGCTTCACACTATTTTACTTGTCCCAATAACTAGATATATCCTAAACTAAAAATAACTTTTTTTTTCAGCCCTACGCCTCAACCTCATTTGCATATTCATCTAAATAATTTTAAATATTTGTTTTTATCTCACTTCCTCTTTTTCCTTTAAATATCCAGGTAAAACTTAAACCGTTAAGATCTCATTCCTGGATATGTCAATATTTATGAAACAAACTTTGTATTTTATCTTATGAGTGCGTAACAAAGTTTTGGTACCCTTCAAATATATATAATAGAATACATATGGTTTTATAAATATAGTTTCCATTTATTAATATCATTGATATATATATATACTGTATATATATATATTATTAGAAAGTGAGGTTTTTTTAACGAAATGAAAAATAACCGAGGTGTCCTACACGAGTGAAAGTATAAATGAAAAAAGATGAAATCGAAAAGGCATATATATATTTATAAAATTTATATATATATTTTTTTGGTTCCTTTACCGGTTTCGCAGTTCTTCTTTTTTTCAAAAGTAGAGTTGAGATGGAGGGTCTGTGGTTTTTTCTCACATCAGGTTGGTCTCTGAATGTTACTTGTTTTATATGGAAAAAAGTGGCTCAAAATGCCAGGTTTTTAGAGAAGTAATTTGATTGGTTGGTCAATAATTATAATAAATTTCGCGACTGTTCGCGTTACAAAGTTCTTCAAACAAGGGGGGGGGCACAGGTTGTTTTTTTCATATATGAGTGCTTGAATTTCTTTTTACTTTAAAAAAAGGGGGTGGGAGCTCACGAAGGCTTTTTTTAAATAAACATAATTTGATTGGTTATAAATGAAATTATGACTGCCACGTGAACAAGTTTCCATTAAATTTTCGCGCCCTTATTTGGAAATCTATTCTGTAGCCTGTTTAGAGAATTTTATGACAAGCAAAAGATAATGGGCCTGAGAAATTGGATGGGAGAATTGTTCTGGTTCAGTGAATATTGTTAGTTCGCTGGGGTGTCAGAATTCAGATTTTCTATTGAATAAAGAAAGTAAATATATATATGTTTATTTGTGTGCTTGTGGGTGTGTGTGTATGTGTGTGTTTCAACTCTACTTTTGAAAAGCAGAAGAACTGCGAAACCGGTAAAGGAACCAAATAAATATATATATTTTTTTTTTAAATAAAACTCCTGTTGCATTTTCGATTTCATCTTTTTGTCTATATATATATATATATATATATGTACAGTTTATCAGGTTGCCAGGTTGCCTAATGACAAGTGGGCCACAGGGGGTCCACAGTAGCACTTCGGGGGACCACTGTAGCATTGGAGGAGCCCATTGTAGTACTTAAGGGGCCAATGCTTTGGTAAAACAATTCCCTAGGAAATTAATAGAAACCAAAATATATGATAGTGTTGGCAGTTAGAGTCACTGGCTTACTGTATTCATTCATGCACATATACATCGGCACACACAGATATATATATACTGTATATATATATACTTGCACATGCACACGAGGTGCCAGCCATGAGCTGTTGGACAAATACTTTTTGATATCAATGGGTTAAAGACATATGTAAAATCAATTAGTGGTCAGTTCTTCAGTCTAACGTCCCTGGAGAGAATGAGTCAAATAATTGTTTCTACGTTTGTCACAAGGCCAGAAAATCCCCAGTGTATTACTGGTACTTTATTTTATCGACCCCGTCAGGATGAAAAGCAAAGTTAACCTCGGCGTGATTTGAATGAGTCAAATAATGTTTGTGCAAGGTGAAAGCATGTATGTATACATATATATAAATCTACATATACACATGTACATGTATACACATACACACACTTCCAGAGATATATATTGAGTGAGTGTGAAAGACCAAAGTTCATTATTGAAAGCCTCTGGACGTGTATAATTTTTATTGGAGAAGGTAAGACATTATATTATACAGTATACTATACATTCACAATTATTCAAAAATTCAATTATAACATTCTGTATTAACATTTAGTATTACTGTATATGCCAGTAATGTGTACAGTATACAGTTATATACACTATAATTAGTAAAAATATACACATTTTTCCCGCAAAATTTTAATTGTACTGTTTTGTTTTCACTAACGTACTTTTTGAAAATGTTATTTATTCATTATAAAAATTTAACAATATCATTCTATATATGGGTGGGCCCCCTTTATCTCCTCTTTGACATTAGAGATAGAACAGATACTCTATACTATTTCCTGTCAGAATAGCTTGGCAAGATATTTAGAACGCTGGTTTGAGACCTTTATTTCCCTCTGAAGAAGAGATATTATCTCGAAAATTAAGGACGTTTA
>OZ024753.1:19358285-19390785 GCA_964016885.1 Eledone cirrhosa | reverse complement strand
TTTACCTTTCATCCTTACGGGGGGTCAATAAAATAAAGTGCCAGTAATGCACTGGGATAATTGCTGGCCTTGTGCCAAAACTAGAAACAATTATATATATATATATATATATAAATGGAATAGAATGAAACGAAATTTCATTTCTCACTCTTAGTACGGCACTTACTTAAATGTAAGTATGTATGCATCCGTACATACATATATGTATACAGACGTACAGTAGCATGCATATATATATATATATATATATATATATATATATATATATATATATATATATATATATATATATATATATATATATATATATATATATATATACATACAGGCACACATATATATATGTACGTATCAGTTTAGCGAACATTTACTATAATGTACGCTTTGTTCGTTTGTAAACAAACGGACAGTCTGTTTTATGCCGTACGGTGTTAAGGCAACCACGTCACCTTTTTGTTCAACACTGACACAGGAACGTTGTCATTGTTGAACAAAAAGGTGACGTGGTTGCCTTAACACCGTACGGCATTATCAGGCTGTCCGTTTGTTTACAAACGAACAAACCGAACATTATAATAAATGTTCGCTAAACTGATACGTACATATATATATGTGTGCCCGTATGTATAAATATATATATATATATATATATATATATATATATATATGCATGCTACTGTACGTCTGTATACATATATGTATGTACGTATGGAGAGTTGGTTAAAGGAAAACGACCGCCACATAAACCAAAAAAGAGGTATAAGGATTCCTTGAAAGCCTCTCTGAAAGACGCTAACATCTCTGCTGATACATGGAAAAATGTTGCTGCTGATCGTAATAAATGGAGAAAGACTGTATATGAGGGAAAAGTTGCCTTTGAGGCATCTCGAATCGCACACGAGAAAGTAAAGCGGGATGTGAGGAAGGGCATTGCTGTTGCACTTCCAGACCGCGAGGGTCATCCTATGGTGCTGACATGCAGCGTCTGTGCGTGACTCTGCCTAAGCAAAGCTGGACTCGAAAGTCATCTTCGCAGCCATAAAGTAAGACCAGTGGTTGATTACCAGGCTGCTGTTGGAGATGCTACTCATCATGCTTGCCAAACATGTGGTAGAGAATGTAAATCAGCAGGAGGGCTCAAGCGACATGCAAAAGTACACGAACTCCAACCACAGCCGACTATTCCCAGTGAATGTTTTGATTGCCGACTCTGTGCAAGACATTTTAGATCATTGGTTGGGCTAAAAAGCCACATTCGATCGCAGCACTGTTAGTTGCTATCGTGTGTGTGTGTGTAGATATGCTTATGTGCGTGCGTGTGTGTGTATATATATGTGAATATGGATATTATTATTGTTGTTGTCGTTATTATTATTATTGCTATTATTATTATTATTGTTATTATTATTATTTTGTTTTTCTTCTCGTTCAATGGCCATACTCGATAACGAGGGGGCAGCCATCATGTACGTATGCATACATACATTTATATATATATATAAATATATGTATATGTATATATATATATATATATATATATATATATATATATATATATATATATATATATATATATATATATATATATATGAATATATATAAAAGTTAAATAAATATTATATCAATATAATTTAAAAATATAAAAATTTCAGAAAATTTTAAAAAAAATTTCAAAGATTTTTAAAATTCAAAATTTAAAAGATTTAAAAAACCCAAGGATTCTACAGATATCCTTATATTTAGTATAGAAATTTATCCTACGCTTATTTTATTTAAGATATTGTAAGTATAGACATTTTAAAGTACTTTATTATATCTATGTTTATATTTATGAAGAAAGTTTAAAAAGAAAAAGGTGAAGGAATCTAATGATTTATCGACATGTTTTATATATTAACTAAATTACTTAATTAATTATACTACATTTTAAATTTATATTTATATTTAAACGTTGAGTTCAATCTATGTCTGCAGCAGCTGAATAAATTGTTCCTTAAATTAAGGGAATTTTTGGACTTTAATATAAAGAATATTTCTTTAATACAAAGATCACAATTTTCTGAAGAGGAATTAAAAGGAGTAGCTTGTGAAATAATATTCCAAGTCATCTAATATTTAACATTATCTCGTTTTAGGTCCCATAGTAGGCTAGATAGCGAAGTTGAAGATTTTTTTTTTGATCTGTGAAAGAATTTTTATGATTATTGAAGCGAAATTTAAATTCAGTCGAGGTAGAACCAACATAGTTAAATGAACTTAAATTAGTTTTAACATTACAATTGTACACTACATTTTTAGCTAAGCAGTTGTTATTTAACGGACAGTTAGATCTATTTCTACAGTTACAGTTATTCAATTGAATATTGCTTGGGTTATTATTGGTATTTTGGTTAGGTTTTAAATTTCTATTATTAATTCTATTAATATTTTGTGCTAAATTTTTGGTGGACGAGTAAGTTAATTTTATAGTGTGTCTATTAAAAATTGAGTAATATTTATGTGTGCTAGGGAAGCGTTTGTCAAGAGCTTTAAAGAATAATTTAGCAATAGGGGTTTTAATATTTAGTGAGAAAGGGGGAGCAAACCATAATATGTTTCTAGTTCTATTTCTTTTTCCGCTTTTGGAATTATTGTAATGTTTTCTATTATAGTTGCTAATTAAATTTGTTATTATTTTGGTTAGTTTGCTTATTATTATTATTATCAATGTATTTAATTTCATTTCTATATCCAGCTCTACCTAACGCTTCGTTGTAATACTGCGTTTTTTCATCAAATATATTTTTATGAGATGAAATTCTTGAAATTCTTTCTTGAACAGGGTTCACTATAGTATTTTTAACAGATCTGGGGTGATTAGAGTTAAAATTAACATAATTCAAGTTCTCATTTAGTTTGTGAAATGGATAATGAAGACATGTGTTGAGATTTAGTGTTACGTCAAGAAAATTGACTATTTTATGGTTATTCTCTATTTCTACTTTTAGATTATGGTAATTAAAAAATTGTATAATTTGTTTTCTTTTCCTATTTAGTTCACAGCTATTATTTTGTATAAGTAAAAGCATGTCATCACGATATAAGCCACCGGTTACACCTGGTATTTTTCTATGTAGCGAATTAATTATAAATAGGCCCACAAGGTACGTTACCTGAGCTGAGTCTGATGATCCCATAGTTATGTCGAAATTATTATTTCTAACTGCCCTAGTCTAGAGTTGGTTATTAAATTCTATCAATGTTTTCCTTGCCGATAATATAATGTGCATTTCATTGCTAGTTAGGTCTGTATGTTTAAATGCGTAATTTAGTGCCTTATTCAGTAGATTAGGAGTGATAGATGAATAGTAGTTAGCAATATCCAGCTGAATAAACTTATTATTATAAGTATATTTCATTTCTTTAAACCAATCGATAACCTCACTAGTCCCTTTTTTAGAATTCTTTTTTTTTTTTTTTGTAATTTTTAGATTTTTAAATTTTTTAATTTTTAAATTATATTGATATAATATTTATTTAACTTTTATTTTATTTTATTTTTATTTATTTTTATTTTTATTTTTATTAGTTTTGATTTGATTCTGATAGCTTCTCATAATTCTCATAAGTCTACCCTTTCAATATCTTGATTGAAATATAAGTAGGATAATTTTCTATACTAAATATATGAAACATATTATTTTAACTTAAGATACACTATAGTGTTTTAAAGATATTTAATGCTTTGACATTTCTAGAATTCGTTTGTCCTTTTGACTATATTGATATAATTGTATTTCCAAAATATAATCCTTTGGTATTTTAAATTTATATTGGCATAATTATATTTCCAAAGTATAATCCTTAGTAATATATTGATATTTGATTATCTCTATACAAATGTATATGTGTGTATTAACATGCATATAAAAGTGTTATAGGTTGTTTTATGATTGTATGTATGTATACATGACCGATGCGTGAAGACGCACGCAGATATTTATTTATACATATATAGGTGTATATGTATATGTGTGTGTGTGTATGTATGCGTGTGGGTAAGAGTTATGTTGCATAACCACGCAGTTTGGATTGCAGATATGCATAATTTTAACAAAATGTTAAATGCAGGAAGGTTAATCATATATATGAAGTCATGAATGTTAATTGTATATATGTAGTGTATATATACTGTGAACCTTTTTATAACACAAGGAATGTATAGCAGTGATTAAGAGAAATCGTCTGCGTTTTATATGTCTATATTGTTGACTTGAGTAAATATAATTTCTATTTTCAGAACGTGCGTGTATATATATATATATATATATATATATATATATATATATATATATATATATATATATATTTGTGTGTCTTTGCCTGAGATACTGACTTCTCTAGCAATGTGTACATTTTGGAGATTAAACCCAAATGTTGGTATATTGATCTCAAGGTTTAAACTAAACATATAGTCATTATTAAACAATGTTTAATTTCTCATATTATATATCTATATCCCATTCATGAATATTAATATTTATATTTTTATTATTCATTTCATATGAATTGTTAACTTTACTTAATATGACATGACGTAAAGTTTTCATAATCTCCCTCTCTATATAATATTTCTCTCGAGTTTTTCTATCTGTCTGTTGACTTAATATCTCTCTGTTGCTTTCCTCTGTTTTTCTTATTTCTTCCTTTTTTTTCTTTCTTCCTTTCCTCCTGTCTTTACTTATCTCTTTCTTTATTTTCTCCATGCATCTCTCTCCCCGATATTTCTCCACGTTTTTTCTTTCTCTCCGTCTTTTTTCTTTCTCTCCGTCTTTTTCTAATTGTCCTTAACACTATGACTTATTAAAGTAATATAAACAAGTCACTATCCGGATGACATCCAAAAACAATGGTAGCATTTTAATAGGGTACGTCAAAGCTTATTTGTAAAACTGTTATATATTGTATTTTGTCTGATGAAGGCATACCATATTTTAATTTTGTATCCCTGAAATATGTATAATGAAATAAATATGGTTTTATAAATATAGTTTCCATTTATTAATATCGTATATATATATATATATAAAAAATCTATATATATATATATATATATATATATATATATATATATATATAAATATATATATATAAATATATATATAAATATATATATAAATGTATATATAAATATATATATATATATATATATTAGTGAAAAAGAACAAAGGAACTATTATGACATTATAACAAGTTTATTGCCGACAGCCGTTTCGTCCGACCCCATGGTGGGACTTATCAAGGCATATAACATGTGATTGCAAGATCATTGTTTACATCAACGTATCACTCAAGGCTAGCAGTTTGAAATTGTTGTATACATCAGCAACTCCGCTTTAAGGGGGGCTCTTTTATATTAGTTGTCGAGGTCAGGGATTGAAGTTTAAAAATTAGACAAAAATATATAATTCACGCATCAACATTAAACCAAGAGAGTTGGGGTCCCGTAGAAGCACCTCAGAAAATCCCTCAATGAGTGCATAAAGCTTACAGGCTCCAATACACCTGTTAGTCTAGAAGAAAATTAAGAGGCTAATAAAATAAGAAAATAAAAATATAAAGTTTCCCTAAAAAATATATAGAGTTCCTATGAAATTTCTTCTAGAGAAAAAAATTTCTTTCCCAAAGAAAAAAACCTTCTTCCCCCGAGATCACGTTTACAAAATTCAGAAAACTGAATTGAAAACTAGGTTGAAAGAAACTAATCAATATATATATATATAAATATATATATATAAATGTAAGTATGTATGTATACGTACGTACATATATGTATACAGACGTACAGTAGCATGTATATATATATATATATATATATATATATATATATATACATATATACATACAGGCACACATATATATATGCACGTATCAGTTTACCGAACATTTATTATAATGTTCGCTTTGTTCGTTTGTAAACACACGGACAGCCTGATTTACGCCGTACAGTCTTCAGGGAACCACGTCACCTTTTTGTTCAACACTGACACAGGAACGATGTACTAGTTTCAAGCTTGTTAGCTATCGTCAGCACCCTATACCTTTCTGCCAGATGGTTGAACGTTCGAAAGTATATACTTTCCTTATGAAATTAACGGCTGAGCAGCCTAATTTGCATATCGAGTGAGTTCAGTCGGCCAGGCGCACCGAAAACGATAAATGGAATAGAATGAAACGAAATTTCATTTCTCACTCTTAATACGGCACTTACTTAAATGTAATTATGTATGTATACGTACATACATATATGTATACAGCCGTACAGTAGCATGTATATATATATATATACATATATATATATATATATATATATATATATATATATATATATATATATATATATATATATATATATATATATATATATATATATATATATGTATATATATACACATATACATACAGGGACATATATATATATGCACGTATCAGTTTACCGAAAATTTATTATAATGTTTGCTTTGTTCTTTTGTAAACGTTCAACCATTTCGCAGAAAGGTATACGGTGCTGACGATAGCTAACAAGCTTGAAACTAGTACATCGTTCCTGTGTCAGTGTTGAACAAAAAGGTGACGTGGTTCCCTGAACACTGTAAATCAGGCTGTCCGTTTGTTTACAAACGAACAAAGCGGACATTATAATAAATGTTCGGTAAACTGATACGTGCATATATATATGTGTGCCTGTATGTATATATGTATATATATATATATATGTATATATACATGCTACTGTACGTCTGTATACATATATGTATGTACGTATACATACATACTTACATTTAAGTAAGTGCCGTACTAAGAGTGAGAAATGAAATTTCGTTTCATTCTATTCCATTTATCGTTTTCGGTGCGCCTGGCCGACTGAACTAACTTGATATGCAAATTAGGCTGCTCAGCCGTTAATTTTCATAAGGAAAGTATATACTTTCGAACGTTCAACCATCTGGCAGAAAGGTATACTGTGTTGACGATTGCTAACAAGCTTGAAACTAGTACATCGTTCCTGTGTCAGTGTTGAACAAAAAGGTGACGTGGTTGCCTGAACACTGTACGGCGTATAGCAGGCTGTCCGTTTGTTTACAAACGAACAGAGCGAACATTATAATAAATGTTCGGTAAACTGATACATGCATATATATATGTGTGCCTGTATGTATATATGTATATATATATATATATATATATATATATATATATATATATATACATGCTACTGTACGTCTGTATACATGTATGTATGTACGTATACATACATACTTACATTTAAGTAAGTGCCGTACTAAGAGTGAGAAATGAAATTTCGTTTCATTCTATTCCATTTATATATATATATATATATATATATATATATATATATATATATATATATATATATATATATATATATATATATATATATATATATATATATAAAGAATGAATAATAACAAGTAGACATCATAAAAAGGTAATTTATTCCGCGTGCTTACAAATGTTTCCACGGTGGTACTACAGCCTAGTTATGCTATGTGCAAATTTACAAGTATTTGCAGAACTCAAATATCCAATGCTGTGACCACTGTATCCTCAGAGCAGAATGGTAAAATGTACAATGTAAATACCCTTAAGTGGGGTTGTTGGGGAAGATAGAGTAGAAAAGGAAGAGAGAAAAGTAGGGGAGAGGGAGAGAGAGAGAAAGATATGCAGGGGTTGGAGAAGTAGGAGAAAGTAGTTTGTAGATATCTTAATCAAAATGTTATAGTAGGGGTTTTATTATACTGGTTACTTTTGGAGAGATGCGTTGATAGTTAAGGTCGGAATTATTTATTGCCTGCCAGAGGGCTGTGAGCGCCTGAGCACATTCGATGTGCCAGTCGCCCATTTTCCTCGGTCTCTGCTTGACCCAGGACTGCAGCTCGGTCAGTGAGACGAGTCGTGGGAAGGCTCGCCTCACGAACGGGGCCCACACCGGTTGTCCGGTGAGGAATACGTAGAGATGCCGCAGCCTGAGCGCGTGTTTGCGCATCGTCAACCACGGCAACCCCAGCCCTCCATTAGAAGGGTGTTGGCAGCAGATGGATCTTCTTACCAAAGGAGCCCGCCTCTTCCAAAGGAATCGGAAGAGGGCGCGCTCCATTTTGGCGAGCGTTTTGGCTGGACAAGGCACGACGGTCAAGCGGTAGTAGATGGCGGACGCTATAAAAGTGTTCGCCACCTCCGCTCGACCTTTCAAGGATAGTTTGCACTCGGCCCACTTCTGGGTGAGTGCAAACACCTTGGCCGTCACTTCGTTCCAGTTCTTCTCCACCTGGAGGTCCGGACCAAACCACCGGATCAAGACTCTTTCTGATATAAAAATAGATAGATATATAGACAGGCATAGATATGGAGAGAGATATAAACGGGGGCTTTGAATCTGCTTAAGATTAAAATCTCTGTAGTCCATTCAGGACTGTAGTTATGCGTTATTTCTCCTGATTATATCAATATTGAAATTCAACAGCTCTAACATAAAGACTTAATGATTTTCTTGTAGACATTTCGTGTGTAATTATGTTAAAATGAAAGCCAATAATTTGAATCGTCAACATCTTTAGAGCGCCCAGGAAAAATATCTTTTTATAAATTCTCTGAAATTAATGGTTGATTATTTTCTAAGTTGAAAACTAACATTTTCTCCAACGAAACACAACACCAGATATATAAAAACTAACCTAAGGTCAAAGTAATCAATAAAATTTGAAATTATTTTAGACATTAAAATTGGTAACACTGATTAAATTCCTTCAAATATTTTTCGTTTCTGATTAATTTTTTATAAATGCCTTTTTTAATTACAAATTCCTGTTTCTCCTCTCACCGACAGATAGCTTGGTACATTAGTTTAAATTAGTTACATTAGTTTAAATTCCACATTAATTCACGTTTGAGGTATTTTTTTTATTGTCAGTGAAAATGAGGAAATAGAAACAGTTTAAAGTATGGAATTGAATTTGTAAACCAACGTCAAACGACGAGATTTGATGTGATTTATTATCCATGAAAAGAAATAGCTTTATCGCAGCTTGGATTACAAATTGTAATCTAGCAGATTTCTCTTCAAGCATCCTTACTGTCTTCTTCTTCTTCTTCTTCTTCTTCTTCTTATTATTATTATTATTATTATTATTATTATTATTATTATTATTATTATTATTGTTATTGTTATTCCTTGAATCTCAGTCATTGATGTTGGTTAACTGGAAAGTCCGTTGGATTGAATATCAAGCCACTACCTGCAGCCTCAGATATTCAGGACGTATCGGAGGGTTCTTGCCGTTCCAAGCAAGCATGCCTTTTGAAGCGTTCCAAAAAGCGTGAAGGGGCCGATTTTCTTTAACCATCCCTGGAAACCTTTGGAGATAGTCCCCAGTGCGCCTATGACAATCGGGATCACTTTGACTTCATGGCAGTTCCAAATCCTTTTCACCTCCCACTTTAGGTCCTGGTATCGGTTAATTTTCTCCCTCTCCTTCTCTTGCACTCTCGTGTCGAACGGGCAGGCCACATCCACAATCAGGCACTATCTTTTTTCTTTGTCCACAACCACCAGGTCAGGTCTATTGTGTTCCAGTTTTTTGTCCGTCTGTATCCTAAAATCCCACAGCACCTTCACCTGATTGTTCTCCATCACCGCCTCTGGCCTATGCTCATACCATTTCTCAGAATGTGGTAAATTGTTTACTTTGCACAGGTGCCAGTGGATCACCCTGCCCATCACATCGTGTCTCCAGCCCTTATAGTGGGTCTGGGCTAGGTGTTTACACTCGGACACAATGTGAGCCACAGTCTCCTCTCTCCACAGATCCTGCACAGTGGGCTAGCCTCCTCCTTGTAGATATGGTGCTTCAACCACTTCGTTTTGAGGGCCTGCTCCTGCGCAGCCATTAGCATTCCTTCTGTAGCCTTTTTGAGGTCTCCTCTTCTCAACCAGTTCCATGTCTGTGGATCTCTAAATTCAGTTTTCTCAAAGAAGGTACTATGAAGAGATTTTCCCTTAAGGCTGCTCTTCCTCCTTGATGTTATTTCCTCCTTGGACATCCCCTGGCCTACTGTCCCCTCCTTCAGTACAGTTCTGAGCATTGGCTCCTTACTATAGGTCACGTATTTGTATAGGTTGTTTTTCTCCATCTGAACACAGTCCTCTATGCTGATAAGACCTCTTCCACCCTCAGATCTCCTTAGGTAGAGTCTATCGACATCACTCCTCTTGTGGAACATGTTGTAGATAGTCAATAGCTTCCTAGTCTTCCTATCCATTTCTTTTTGTTCAGCAACATTCCATCTCAGAATTCCCGCGCTATACCTAATAATAGACACAGCTCGGGAATTTACTGCGCTTATGGCATTTCTGCTGTTCAGATGTGACTTCAATACGCTCCTTACTCTCCGAATGTATTCAGTTGTTAACAATTCCTTCATTTTTTTGTTCTTTATGCCATCAGCCTCCAGAACGCCCAAATACTTGTATCCTTCCTCAGAGTCAATTTCCTTTATCATCTCACCTGTTGGTATCTGGATCCCGTTACTTCTGCTCAACCTACCCCTCTTCATCACAATGACTCCACATTTACCAATACCAAACTGCATACATATATCACTGCTGACAATACGGACAGTGTCAACAAGCACATCCAACTCCTTCTCACTTTTCCCGAAGAGCTTAAGATCGCCATGAAGAGGAGGTGATTGATGGTAAGCTCTCCCCTTCCCAACTTGTATCCCGCTCTCACTTTTCGCACCATAATGGTCAAGGGCATCAGTGCAAGGACAAACAACAGAGGGGACAGGCTATCTCCCTGGAAGATACCTCTCTTGATCTTCACGCTTCCCAAGGATACTCCAGTTGATGTCAACTCTGTCTCCCAGGACCCCATACTCCTGCCTAGCAACTGTCTGATGTTATCTGCCACCCTGAAGATCTCCAGGCTTTTGGTGATCCAGGAATGAGGCACCATGTCAAATGCCTTTCTGTAGTCTATCCATCCCATGGCAAGATCAGTGTGTCTCCTCCTGCAATTCCCCATTACGATCTTATCAATAAGTAACTGGTCCTTTGTACCACGTGACGTCTTTCGGCATCCTTTCTGTTCGTCTGGTAACAAGTTGTTTGTGTGGAGGTGATGGTAGATTTCCTCAGACACAATGCTCGTCAACAGTTTCCACATTACGGACAGACATGTGATAGGTCTATAGTTGGTAACATCATTACCCTTGATTCGGTCTTTCATTATCAGAACTGTGGTACCTTTTGTCAACCACTCTGGCACCTCACCCGACACCAAGCAGTCATTGAACATGGCCGTCAGCTTCGGGTGGAGGGATGTTAAATGTTTAATCCAATACCCCTGCACACCATCTGGGCCTGGTGATTTCCAGTTGGTTAGTTTTTTGGCTTGCCCCTTAAGAGTTTCAACTGTGATACTCAAATCAGTTTGTTGTTGTGCCTGCTCACCGATCTCCCTCTGTACTGTCTCAATCCACCCTGCCTGGGCATTGTGTCTAACATCCTGCTCCCATATTCCTCTCCAGAATGTTTTAGTTTGTTCCGCCCCAGGGATCAAGTCGTTACCTCTTTCATTCCCCTCAAGCTGTCCAAACAGCATCTTCTGGTTGTTGTCGAACATGCGGTTCTGTTTATACTGACTGACTCTGTTCTCGTATCGCCTGATTTTTGCACTCTTTGCTACAATGCGTTGCTTCAATTCCTCTATGATAATATTTAGCTTTTTACTCCTAGTTTTGTATTTTATTTCCAGTCTATTTTTAGTGCCTATGTTTTTTAGTGTCCCATTCAGTAGTGACTCAAGCTTTCCTATGTCATTTCTCATTTCCCCGATTTGCCCACTCAGTCGCTTCTTCCACCACGGCTCTGCTCTTTCTTGTCTGTTGTTTCCTCTCGCTTTTATACCAAGTAGTTTCCTCACCGTATTTGCTGTTGCTTTGAGGATATTGTTGCACTGGTGAAGGCTCCTCGCCTCAAGGTATGGGATGACTTTGTTTACCTTAGCTGTTGTTTCTTTTAACTTTTTCCTGTCTACAAATCTTAGGTTCATAGGTCTCCCACTATCATTGTTCAATTCATCTACCACTAAATTTAGGATGTCAACCGAATCTTGTCCTAGCCCGTCAGCATTCATCTCCTCAGTGGCCGTATCTCTGTTCCAGGTATTATTTATCTCAGTATTCAGATCATTGTCTGCTTCGGGTGGTTCCTCCGTTCTCAGGACCTCTTCACCTTCATTTCCCACTGGCTCGCTTGTCTGGCATGCTACACCCGCCATCTCCAAGCCATTCTCTCTGCTCAGTTCCTCCAGTTCCAGCTCGCTTATCCACCCATTAGTTCTATTACCCGAGCCTGCCCGGCCAATTTTTGTTCATCTAATTTAAATAAACCAATCTCGTTCCAGATGTAATGCATCCGTCTCCTGTAGCCCCTCTCCTTGGGGTTACTTTTCAGGTAGCATTGCATAACAGTTCTATTCAATTCTTTCGTCCAGTTGGTTCTGGCCCCTTTCCTTCTTCTTCTTCCTCCAACATCAGCAGTATTTGGTTGACAGTCAGGTTCCTGCTGCTGAGCCAGGGGGCACCTGTTGGGTGAGAGTCTGTCACATGACGTTCTAGTCTCCATTTCACCGTTATTCGAACTGTTTATGTTCGATATTTAAACACTCTTATCGAGGATTGGCGAATGTATGGTTACATAGCCATCTGTGGATCCGCCATCCCACTTGGCCCTTGTGTGGCATTATCACCACGCTGTATACGACCACACATAAACAAACAAACACACAGGCAGAAAGGGCCCCAAAAATGAATAAGCATAAGTTTCATTGTAATGTAGTGTTCGAATGTCTGACTTAGTTTTTGTTATTTAAGTTTTACTTTTTCCCCCCTCTTCTCTGTCCGTCCGCCTGCTTCTCTCTTCATTCTTATTTTCTTTACGTTTTTGGGGTTTCTTTTTTTGTTTTTGTTTTTCTCTGTTTGTTTTTCTCGTTTTTGCTGTTGTTGCTGTGCTGCTTTGGTTTTGTTGTTTGTTTTTTCTTTTTTCTTTTGAGTCTATCTATATATTTTGATGTCTTCCTCTTTGTTAGTAGTAGGAATTCTATAATGTGGAAGTAGCAGCCAGCAGGGAGAAGTGGGAGACTGGCGGCGGTAGCGATACTGAGACAGTGGTGGTGGTGATGTCGATACCGAGGCAGTGGTGGCGGTGATGTGACCGTATTACTGTAGTGATGGTGCTGTAGCGGTGGCAGTAGTGAAGGAGTCAAGGGGTGGTGGCGGCGGTGATGGGATAGTGGTGGTAATGATGGCCGTAGTGAGCGGTGGCGGTGGTGGTGAAATTGCCGTTATCTGGCTGTTGTGTTTAGTGTACACAGAGAGGTGATGGGGTAGGTGTTATATCTAGTTTCTGGTGTTGTTTGGCTGTTCTATATAGCGTAGACGGAGGAGGGGGGGGGGGGTTCTTCTTCCATTTATAGCTATTTTCTTTTTTGAATATACAATGTACAATACAAAGTTGAATATTTGAATATTTGAGCCTTATAACAATATATTTTGGGTCCGAATTTTTTGGGGCTCAAGCCGGATGCTTTACGTAGCATTTGTACTAAGAGTTGTTATTTCACAAATGATTTAAATATGTTAAAAATTCAAAACTTACGGGAGCGATTTCATGACCTTCCGTCACCTCGTGCGTCTTCTTCCCTTATTATTATCATGGCCGCACATGTGTGAAGACAGACAAGTCTGCGGGGAAAAGGTTCGTAGCTTTAAGCTGTTTTAAAGTGTCTTTTTTTTGTATTTTCTTGTCATTAACGAAACTGAAGATACACATCTTGATTTAAAGACAGGGATACCTCTCAATATTCGGGCTTTAAGCCCGAATATTCAGATTTATTTTTTAAAATCTTCGAAAAAAAATCGCTTCCCCACCAAAGGAAAATTATGGAAATTTTCGACCTTGAAACGGTAAACAACGTTCAGATCAAAAGTTTAAAGGCAGCCACTCTTATTATTATTATTATTATTATTATTATTATTATTATTATTATTATTATTTGCATTTATCTTGCTTTATGTTCATACGAGTTATCACCAAGTCACAACCAGTGACCTCAAGAGACAACAAGGTCCGCCATGTTCAAGAAAGAACATACATATTCACACATACATTCTTAGTGTTTAGACTTGTGATGTACTTATATTGACAGGATCTTCCTTAGTATATGGGCAGTTCCCATTAGTACTATCTTTTGTATTTCTCCTATACGCGGGTTTCCTGGGATTTGCGATAAGTAGTCGTTAGACCCCTTAGGTATCATTCCCAGAGCGCCTACAACCACTGGTATTGTTTTAGTTCTCAATTTCCACATTTTTCCAATTTCTATCTCCAGGTCCTTATACTTGCTCAATTTTTCAAATGTTTTTATAGATACATTCTTGTCTATTGGAACAGACATATCAATTAGCAGGCATACCCTCCTTTGAAAGTCCTTCAATATTATATCAGGTCTATTTGCATCTATTTTTCGGTCTGTTTGGATGCTATTATTATTATTATTGACTTTGCCTTTCATCCTTACGGGGTCGATAAAATAAAGTACCAGTAATGCACTGGATAATTGCTGGCCTTGTGCCTAAAGTAGAAACAATTATTATTATTATTATTATTGTTGTTATTCCTTGAATCTCAGTCATTGATGTTGGTTAACTGGAAAGTCCGTTGGAATGAATATCAAGTCACTACCTGCAGCCTCAGATATTCAGGACGTATAGGAGGGTTCTTGCTGTTCCAAGCAAGCATGCCTTTTGAAGCGTTCCAAAAAGCGTGAAGGGGCCGATTTTCTTTAACCATCCCTGGAAACCTTTGGAGATAGTCCCCAGTGCGCCTATGACAATCGGGATCACTTTGACTTCATGGCAGTTCCAAATCCTTTTCACCTCCCACTTTAGGTCCTGGTATCGGTTAATTTTCTCCCTCTCCTTCTCTTGCACTCTCGTGTCGAACGGGCAGGCCACATCCACAATCAGACACGATCTTTTTTCTTTGTCCAAAACCACCAGGTCAGGTCTATTGTGTTCCAGTTTCTTGTCCGTCTGTATCCTAAAATCCCACAGCACCTTCACCTGATCGTTTTCTATCACCGCCTCTGGCTTATGCTCATACCACTTCTCAGAATGTGGTAAATTGTTTACTTTGCATAGGTGCCAGTGGATCACCCTGCCCATCACATCATGTCTCCAGCCCTTATAGTGAGTCTGGGCTAGGTGTTTACACTCGGATACAATGTGAGCCACAGTCTCCTCTCTCTCTCCACAGATCCTGCACAGTGGGCTAGCCTCCTCCTTGTAAATGTTGTGTTTCAACCACTTCGTTTTGAGGGCCCGCTCCTGCGCAGCCATTAACATTCCCTCTGTAGCCTTTTTAAGGTCTCCTCTTTTCAACCAGTTCCATGTCTGTGGATCTCTAAATTCAGTTTTCTCAAAGAAGGTACTATGAAGGGATTTTTCCTGAAGGTTGCTCTTTCTCCTTGATGTTATTTCCTCCTTGGACATCCCCTGGCCTATTGTCCCCTCCTTCACTACAGTTCTGAGCATTGGCTCCTTACTATCAGTCACGTATTTGTGTAGGATGTTTTTCTCCATCTGAACACAGTCCTCTATGCTGATAAGACCTCTTCCACCTTCAGATCTCCTTAAGTAGAGTCTATCGACATCAATCTTGTGGAACATGCTGTAGATAGTCAATAGCTTCCTAGTCTTCCTATCCATTTCTTTTTGTTCAGCAACATTCCATCTCAGAATTCCCTCACTGTACCTAATCGTAGACACAGCTCGGGAATTTACTGCACTTATGGCATTCCTACTGTTCAGATGTGACTTTAATACGCTCCTTACACTCCGAATGTATTCAGTTCTCATCAATTCCTTCATATTTTTGTTCTTGATGTCATCAGCCAAATACTTGTATCCTTATTCGGAGTCAATTTTCTTTGTCATCTTACCTGTTGGTATCTGGATTCCGTTACTTCTGCTCAACTTACCCCTCTTCATCACAATGACTCCACACTTACTAATACCAAATTGCATACATATATCATTGCTGAAAATCCGGACAGTGTCAACAAGCACATCCAACTCCTTCTCACTCTTCCCGAAGAGCTTAAGATCGTCCATGAAGAGGAGGTGATTGATGGTAAGCCCTCCCTTTCCCAACCTGTATCCTGCTCTCACTTTTCGCAGTACACTGGTCAGGGGCATCAGGGCAAGGACAAACAACAGAGGGGACAGACTATCTCCCTGGAAGATACCCCTCTTGATCTTCACGCTTCCCAAGGATTCTCCAGTTGATGTGAACTCTGTTTCCCAGGACTTCATACTTTTGCCCAACAACTGTCTGATGTTATCTGCCACCTTGAAGATCTCCAGGATGTTGGTGATCCAAGAATGAGGCACCATGTCAAATGCCTTTTTGTAGTCTATCCATCCCATGGCAAAGACCAGTGTGTCTCCTCTTGCAATTCCTCATTACCATCTTATCAATAAGTAACTGGTCCTTTGTACCACGTGACTTCTTTCGGCATCCTTTCTGTTCGTCCGGTAACAAGTTGTTAGTGTGGAGGTGATGGTAGATTTCCTCAGACATAATGCTTGTCAACAGTTTCCACATTACGGACAGACATGTGATAGGTCTATAGTTGATAACATCATTACCCTTGATGCGGTCTTTCATAATCAGAACTGTGGTACCTTTTGTCAACCACTCTGGTGCCTCACCTGACATCAAGCAGTCATTGAACATGGTTGTCAGTTTCGGGTGGAGGGATGTTATAATTTTAATCCAATACCCCTGCACACCATCTGGGCCTGGTGATTTCCAGTTGGTTAGTTTTTTGGCCTGCCCATTAAGAGTTTCAACTGTGATACTCAAATCAGTTTGTTGGTGTGCCTGTTCACTAATCTCCTTCTGTACTGTCTCAATCCACACTGCCTGGTCATTATGTATAACACCCTGCTCCCATATTCCTCTCCAGAATGGTTTAGTTTGTTCCGCCTCAGGGATCAAGTCGTTGCCACTTTCTTTCCCTTCAAGCTGTCCAAAACATCATCTTCTGGTTGTTGTCGAACATGCGGTTCTGTCTATACTGACTGACTCTGTTCTCGTATCGCCTGATTTTTGCACTCTTTGCTACAATGCGTTGCTTCAGTTCCTCTATGATAATATTTAGCTTTTTCCTCCTAGTTTTGTACTTTATTTCCGGTCTATTTTTAGTGTCTATGTTTTTTAGTGTCCCATTCAGTAGGGACTCAAGCATTCCAATGTCATTTCTCATTTCCCTGATTTGACCACTCAGTCGTTTCTTCCACCAATGCTCTGCTCTTTCTACTCTGTTGTTTCCTCTCGCTTTTATACCAAGTTTTTTCCTCACCGTATTTGCTATTGCTTTGAGGATATTGTTGCACTGGTGAAGGATCCTCGCCTCAAGGAATGGGATGACTTTGTTTACCTTAGCTGTTGTTTCTTTTAACTTCTTCCTGTCTACAAATCTTAGGTCCATAGGTCTCCCACTATCATTGTTCAATTCATCTACCACTAAGATTAGGATATCAACCAAATCTTGTCCTAGCGCGTCAGCATTCATCTCCTCAGTGGCCGTATCTCTGTTCCAGGTATTATTTATCTCAGCATTCAGATCATTGTCTGCTTCGGGTCGTTCCTCCGTTCTCTCGACGTCTTCACCTTCATTCCCACTGGCTCGTTTGCCTGGCATACTCCACTCTCCATCTCCAAGCTAATCTCTCTGCTCAGTTCCTCCAGTTCCAGCTCGCTTATCCATCCATTAGTTCTTATTACCCACGCCTGCCCGTCCAATTTTTGTTCATCTAATTTAAATAGACCAATCTCGTTCCAGATGTTATGCATCCGTTTCCTATAGCCTTTCTCCTTGGGGTTACTCTTCAGGTAACATTGCATAACAGTTCTATTCAATTCTTTCGTCCAGTTGGTTTTGGTCCCTTTCCTTCTTCTTCTTCCTCCGACACCAGCAGCATTTGGTTGACAACCAGGTCCCTGCTGCTGAGCCAGGGAGCACCTGTTGGGTGAGAGTCTGTCACATTCTAGTCTCCATTTCACCATTATTCGAACTGTTTATGTTCGACATTTAAACACTCTTATCGAGGATTGGAGAATGTATGGTTACATAACCACCGGTGATTTCATCACCTCCAGTGATTTCTTCACTCCACGTGATTTTTGTGTGGCATTATCACGCTGTAGACGAACATAAATAAACAAACAAACAAACAGGCAAAAAAAACCCCCAAAATGAATAAGCATAAGTTTCATTGTAATGTAATGTTTGAATTATTGACTTAGTTTTTTCCTTCCCTTCTCTGTCCGTCTGTTTGTTTTTCTCTTCATTTTTCTTTTCTTTACGTTTTTCTTTGTTGCTGTGCTGCTTTGATTTTGATTTTTGTTTTTTTGATTTTGACCGGGTCATCAATTCAGTCTATTTATATATTTTGATGCCTTTCTCTTTTAGTGGGGGCACTACGATGTAGCAGGGGGTAGTGGGGGAGAATAGCGGGCGTAAGTGATAATGATGCAGTGGTGGTGGTGGCGGTGCTGTGCTAGCAGCAACTAGCAGGAGGTAGTGGGAGAGAATAGCGGCGGTAGCGATAATGAGGCAGTGGTGGTGGTGATGTGATCGTAGTACTGTAGTGATGGTGTTGAAGTTGGAGTAGAAATAGCGTTTGAGTCGACTTGACCAGAGTTTTCATCGTGGTAGTGGTGGTGGTGTTGGTGGTGAAATTATCATTAGTTATTTAGTCATTTTGTCATTTTTCTCCTTTTCGACTCTAACATTCCTGATCCAAAATTAAATATTAATCTTGTTTATTAATATTGTCTAGTGATACCGCCACCTTCCCCTTTCGTAAGTTAACAGAAGGTAATGGGGGGATAGCGGTGGTAGCAATGAAGGAGTGGTGGCGGCGGTGATGGGATAGTGGTAGTAATGATGGATGGGTGGCGGCGGCGGTGGCTGTAGTGATGGCGTTGTCGTTACTGAGTTTTGTTGAATAGATTGTATTTTTGTTTGATCGGTGCATCTATGGGGTTATTCGCGTATATGTGTTGACATATTTTCTTAATATTGGAATAAACATTTTGTTAAAACTTGAGACAATAATAATAGTAATTATTATTATTATGCTGAGATTGGTGGTTGTGGTGGTGAAATTGCCGTTATCTGTCTGTTGTATTTAGTGTACACAGAGGGGTGATGGGGTAGGTGGTGTATCTACTTTCTGGTGTTGGTGAAATTGCTGTTATTTGGCTGTTCTATATAGTGTAGACAGAGGGGGTTTTCTTCCATTTATAACCATTTTCTTTTTTGAATATAAAATGTATACTACAACATTGAATATTTGAGCGATATAACAATATATTATGGATCCGAATTTTTCTGAGACTTAAGCCGGATGCTTTATGTATCATTTGTACTCAGAATTGTTATTTCACAATTGATTTAAATATGTTAAAATTCAAAACATACGGGAGCGATTTCACGACCTTCTATCCACCATGTGCATCTTCTTCCCTATTCTAATAATAATAATAATAATAATAATTCTAATAATAATAATAATAATAATTATGATAATAATAATAATAATTATTATTATTATTATTATTGTTATTACTATTTGAGTCTCAGTCATTGATGTTAGTTAACTGGAAAGTTTGTTGAAATGAATATCAAGCCACTACCTGCAGCCTCAGATATTCACGACGTATCGGAGGGTTCTTGCTGTTCCCAGCAAGCATGCCTTTTAAAGTATTCCAAAAAGCGGGGCGGGACTACCATACTTTAACCATCCCTGGAAACTCTTTGAGATAGTAACTCGTGCGCCTATGACAATCGGGACCACTTTGACTTCATGGTAATTCCAAATCCTTGTTACCTCCCACTTAAAGTCCTGGTATCGGTTAATTTCCTCCCTCTCCTTCTCTTGCACTCTCGTGTCGAATGGGCAGGCTACATAAACCAATCAAGCACGATCTTTTTTCCTTGTCCCAAACCATCAGGCCAGGTCTATTGTTGTCCAGTTTCTTGTCCGTCTGTATCCTAAAATCCCACAGCACCTTCACCTGATCGTTTTCTATCAAGAACTCTGGCTTATGCTCATACCACTTCTCAGAATGTGGTAAATTGTTTACTTTGCATAGCTGCCAGTGGATCACCCTGCCCATCACATCATGTCTCCAGCCTTTATAGTGCGTCTGGCTAGGTGTTTACACTCGGATAAAATGTGAGCCACAGTCTCCTCTCTCTCTCCACAGAGCCTCCTTCTTGTAAATATGGTGTTTCACCCACTTCGTTTTGAGGGCCTGCTCTTGCGCAGCCATTAGCATTCCTTCTGTAGCCTTTTTAAGGTCTCCTCTTTTCAACTAGTTCCATGTCTGTGGATTTCTGAATTCAGTATTATTATTATTATTATTATTACAGCTGCATTTATCTTGCTTTATGTTCATACGAGATATCACCAAGTCACAACCAGTGACCTCAAGAGACAACAAGGTCCGCCATGTTCAAGAAAGAACATACATACTCACACATGCATCTTTAGGTGTTTAGACTTGTGATGTACATATATTTACAAAATCTTCCTTAGTATATGGGCAGTTCGCATTAGTACTATCTTTTGTATTATTCCTATACCGCTGGTTTCCTGGGATTTGCGATAAGTAATCATTAGACCCCTTAGGTATCATTCCTAGAGCGCCTACAAACACTGGTATTGTTTTAATTCTCAACTTCCACATTTTTCCAATTTCTATATCCAGGTCCTTATACTTGCTCAATTCTTCAAATGTTTTTATAGATACATTCTTGTCTATTGGAACGGACATATCAATTAGCAGGCATACCCTCTTTTTAAAGTCCTTCAGTATTATATCAGGTCTATTTGCATCTATGTTTCGGTCTGTTTGGATGCTACAGTTCCACAAGATTGAGATGTGATCTTTTTCAAGTATGGGAGGTGGTTGATGCTCCCACCAATTCTTTTGATGGGGCAGGTCAAAATGCCGCCAAGGATCAGTTGGAGACTGTCTTCAATAATTATATTTGGAACAATTTCTGTTTCCTTGAGAAAGGAAAATGGCAAAGAATGACATTCGTTGTTTACAAAACTGACGACTAGGAGACAGGAAATGGCCAAGTAGTATAAACAATATACAGGTACAAACTGTTCCCATCACATTATATGTTATGATGTCGACATCTGGATAATCGATATGTTCGTGGCTGGTCCATCATTCAGCGAGATTTGGCCGAGATTACTGTGGACATAAATAAACACATGAGCTCCTAATAATGGTTTCTGAGTTAAGCACGAGGTCAACAATTTTGGGGGGAGCAGGGTCGATTAACTTGATCCCAGTGTGCTATTGGTGTTTTATGTTATCGATCCCGCAAGGATGAAACGCGAAGTAAACCTCAACAGATTTTGAACTCAAAAGTAAAGGGTTGTAACTATATGCCTCAAATCTCATCCGATGATCTACTGGCATTTCCAATCAACCGCACATATTAATTCTTAATATATGCAACAACATCCGCAATATGTCCTGAGGTTAGTGTCGTGAGGAATAAGGTGTCGTGGATCATAGGAGGAGAAATCCTCCTTGCTTCCTAGGTGGCAGTAAAACTACAACAAATGATTTCTGTGAAGAAGATTTGAGAAGAAAGAAATGTAACGATAATATCAGCGAAATATGGAGTCAACTGTTCAACTGGAGATGGAGGAAATCAAAGTATCTTCATCCCTAGGTGTAGACTATAACATAGATAACCCTCTTCAGTCAGTCGATAGTGACACCGAGGAGCGAAGAAAGAAACAACAACAACAAACATAAAACAAATTTAACAGAAGCGGCCATTCGGACTTCAATACCATACAATCCACGTGTGAGAACAGTGACTAGACAAAGAGAGAGAGACGACGTTTGCAAACATTTGAAAGAGAGGACAAACCCCAAAAGCATTCAGACGCATATCAGATAATGTGTGTGATGGCTCATTTATCGTGAAAATAGTAAAAAGAAAAAGAAACATAATATAATTTTCCACCGATTCTATACACGTTCTAAACCACCAGACGCAGTTCGATGTCACTGCAGTTTATTATGATTGTTTGTGTTGCTTATTCTTAAATCCTCCAATATCAATATTGTAGGATTTGATATCACTTTAAACATATTGACTAAATATCTCTTCAATTCCTTAGAGAACATTCCTATAAATTCCATCACTAACATTATTATATCTAATTTAATATCCACGTAATTGTAATTTTACGCTTGTGAACCTCAGTGTGTACTCTGATCTCGATAATAGTATCCCTAGGAAAGATCAATATCTTTATTTCATGCATTGGTGCTTCTCTAACAATTCAGGTTGTCGTTGGCATATATACAACCAAGATAGTCAGAGGCAATATCTAAATCGGGATAAATGTGGATAGCTTTTCTTAGTTATACTACGGGGCTCACATACAATTCCCTTTGGAATACTCCACATTATTCTGTGGTTTATGCTATTGTTCGTTTCTCAACTCTGCTAAAATGTCCTATTCATTCTCTTACAATGTTCTACATAACTAAAGCTCTATAGATTTGTCTCCAATGTCAACCTTTTAGAAACTTTATAAACGGCAAGATAAATGAATTGTCATGTTGGGTAAAGAGCCTTGGGGTATTCCAGCTTCTTAGGCCATTGAGGTCAATTTTGTTTTTCATCGTATCGATAAAATAACAATCGAGATACTAGAAGGGTCGAATAGGATACTATGTGCGCTTTCTGTTAAAGTAAGGTTGTGGCGTACATGGCTGGCCGACTTTAGCACTCAATTACTTTCACACTACTATGTGGCACTTTGTGGCATTTAAAGAAGCCCTCTCAATAGCCATTATTAAAAAAAGATCTGTTTGAGGATAAATTTCGCATTGAATTTCGCTAAAATTTGAATTGCCTTAACCCTTTAGAATTTCAACCGGTCATATCCAGTCAAAATTCTCTCACCTCTTTCTGTTAAAACCGGCCATAACTGGCCACTCATACTGATGTTAAGGTATTGTTCTTAAAATAAATAACATCAACATCTCATAGATTTGATATGTGAGATATTTATGTGAGGTAAATCCTTTACCATTAAAATACAATAGTATATATAGAGTAATGTAAGTGCCCACTCCCTTGATATTGCATTATAAAAGCTGAATGTTATTTTATGTCTTGCTATTTGATCCTTCTTTTTATAAAAGCAGTTCTTTCCCGTTATACAACCATGGTTTTTATTCCCTTAATTTTAAGTAAACGCTTGTTTTGGATCAATTCAATATTGTTATTTGCTTCTATTCCATACCACTCCGATTTATATCATCTTTCCCACGTTTACGTTTAATTTTACAACATGCGAAATATTAATATAGCTGTGCTCTTGAGAATGTGTTAACCTTTAGGGTAGGATCGAATATGTTACTTTACAACTCGTGACAGTCTGTTAAGTAAAGAAAGACATCATAGATGGTCAGTAGGCATCAGAATTATCTATCACATTGTGAAATATATCACTATATGATTGGTGTCAATTGATATCGAGAAATGATATTGTGCAAATCAGATTGTGGTAATTGTGCTATTCAAAGAAAAACTGAGTAAATATTTATTTAGGATAGTTCAGCTAAAATAACACTTGAAACTGATAATAGAATCAATCATACACCAGGGAAAAATACCCTGAAACTGTTGTTTTTAGGAGAAAAACTTACACGTATAATATTTATAGAAGCAACCTTACTATAAGAAGAATCACGCCAACAAATCTGACTACAACGATAACAATTACACAATATATACGATGGACAATCTGTGCTTTGATTCTATTTGTCAAAAAATTATTGTGCCTAAAGTATAAATAATCATGATTATAATAATAATAATAATGATGATAATAATGGTTTCTTTATTGGCCACAAGAGCTGACACGAAGAAAAACATTAGAGACGGCACAGAACAGTACAGGACGATAAAAAGTGGGTTTAGGTCGTGTAAACAGGTTATAACAAAATCGGGCTAGAAATAAAAAAAAATTCAAACAACAAAAATTCTCCAAGAAGGGGGAAACCTCCGAGGGTCACTCGTGGTGAAAACCACACAAAAGACCGCGGCCACCCTGACCACCAGGACAAGCGCCCTCTCTCACTTTTCCTACCCCTCAGTCTACAGGCGTATACTCACAGCGGGATCGTTCACTCGGACCAGACTCGCCACTTTCACCCACCTTTCAACAAACTTACTAGAAGATAGCACTTGACTCTCCACCCTGATTTTCCTCTTCAAGTGAAACTTGAAAATGTTAATCAGGGATTGGCCGGAGAGGAAAGTGTCCGTCTTCAACCCTTTCAGCCTTGTCCAACACACACTCTCTTTCGCCATGGCCACTAGGCAGATGAAAACTGCCTGCCCTTCCTCTCTAAAGGATGATGGCGGGACTATCTGCACAATGGACTCGGTCGATAACCGGATCTGTCCTACACGCGACAGCAGCTGTTCGACATAGCTCCACAAGTCAGTGATCCTCGGTCACTGAACGAGTGCGTGCAGCACGGTTTCGTAGCCCTGCCTGCATTTCGAACAGGTTCGGCTGACAGCACCTTTGTCCATAGGCCCCAGTCTGAAAGTTCTCTTGAAGAGAGCAAACAGCTGATCGTCTTCGACGCCCATGGTCTCCCCGAGAACGTCGTCGGTCTTTCCCTCTACTAGCCCTCTATAGAACGCGGAGGTGGATGTTCCACCGATACTATTTCCGAGCAGGTAAATATATCAAATGACAGAAAACTGTGGAAAACCCCCTCATAGTTTCCTTCTATGTGAGTTGTAGCTGTGGTGATCACGTGCTAGCTCAATATGTTAGAAATAGCAGCTATATTCCTACAAATATCAACAGAATGTCTCAATAAATGAAATGACAGGAAATAAAATTATATGTTATCTGAAAGAAGCGGTTTATCGTGACAGTAGTAGATTTAATGATGGGTCACCTGACCTGGAGCTAAATAGTATCTTGGATTAGAGGCAGGTGTAGGTAAGGGTTACTGATAAACTTTATGATAACAATCGTGTCTCTATCAAATTAACATTATAATTTCTCTTACTCTAAAGGTTTCCGATTGAGGTCAAAAACCAATACAAATTGTCCATTTATATCTTCTCAACATCATATCTCATACGATACTAATAATAAATCATAAATAAAAGAATTACTAAGACTATTAAAACTAATACCACTATCACTACTACTAACACTATTACTAACAATATTACCTCTATTGCTATTACTAACACTATTACCACTATTACTAATACTAACACTATTACTAACACTTTTACTAACACTATTACTATCACCACACTATCAACAACATACATTCTGTAAAGAATGTAGCCATTGAGGTTCTTATGACTGTGTTTAGAAAGTTGTAGCTGTCATAAACAACTTCACTACAGGAAACGTCAACAGGCAACACGTATAACAAGAACAACAATAACAACAATAACAACAACAACTACAATGACACATATTTTAACAAGAGAAACATTAGTCGTAAGAAAAACCAATGGAATGGAGAGCGGAAAGATGGCGGTATACTGTTATAAAGAAAGGAAAGAATATGTGTCGCATTGCAGTCTGATAAAGAAATGGAACAGCTGTATTCTCTGGAAATTTACCTTTCGTGTCATTCCGATAAGAGTTGTTATTGTTGTTGTTTTAATTATTGTAATAGCATCAGGTGAAAAGGTGATATAAAAAGCCAACGATTAAATGTATTCCAGATTTGACCACCCAGTGTTTTAGTTAACTCTACTGGGATGAAAGAATGGTATTTAACTAATGTAATGGTACGCGATGGGGCTCATCCACAGCCCCGGCGGACAGAATGGAGAAGGCGTTTCCCCGGCGGACGGCAAGGGAGACGCGCTGGAAAAGCCACTCCAACTCGCGGGGCTCACACCTACGGCTGGCCAGCTCAGCGCCTATGGTGGTGAGTAAGGAGGTAGCCCTGGGGCCGACGACAGCAGAAGTTTCCACTGCCAGGGGAACGACCGCAAACCTGTCGGAGACCGACCGGTATTTGAGGAGTTTGGCCCCCTCAGCCCAACGTGCAGCAGAACCTGGTTCAGTCGCAGATGCACCAGGTTGCAGCTGCAGAAAGTGTCGTTACAAGTGGCATCCCAGACGAGGGGTTTGCCACCTCGGAACGGGAAGATGGTCATGCCATCTGGACTTTTGCCGTCCCCTCGATCCAGCCCCACCTGCTCGAGCTGGGAAGGGAAGGCTGCAGCGTCCAAGCCATGCTTAATGACCTCGTTGAGAGCAGTATGGCGTTGAATGCGGCCGGCACTGTGGCGACAGGAAAGCGGGTGGAGGCCGAAAGAGTTCACGGTGGAACCGCAGCGACATTGGTGTGGCTGGCAGATCCGGAGGTCGAGCCTCAGGGAAACGCCAATTGTCAGGCTTTGGTTGTCTAGCTGCGTGCCAGTGGAGAAGGAGGGCAGAGTATGGAGCCAGGCAACACGGTGGGGTTTGGAAGCCGCACGAAAACAAGCAACGCGGTGCTGGTCGAGCTGGTGCGTGAGCCTGTCTGAGGCCAGGCTGCACTGGATGGCATCCGAAGTGCGTAGGGGGGACTTGACGTCAACAGGGGGACAAGGAGGAGGGACGTCTACTGGGCCAATTCCCAGCCGGCCCCACGTCTCACAGACGGTCTCACGTTCTCTGAACACAGAGAGTTCTGTTGTGTTTTGAAGAACCCTGCTGAGGAGGACGCGACACGAGGTTACCGACGAAAGATACGCCGGCAAAGCTAGTGAGATCGGGGATCGGAGACCTAATCGAGCCAGTGACTGGGAGCGGCTGTTCTATTTCGCCCCATTCGCCCTCGGCCTGCCCAGCTCTGGCGCTGACCGGGGCGGCCGGTCAGCAGCAGGCTTCGTCAAGGCCAGTGTCTCGTCATTTGGGCGAGCTCCCATTCCAAGCGTGCCCAGGGACGCCACACACCCATCCTCACACCTTTGTTTCTAAACATTCTTGTCAGTGCCCACGGTGAGTGCCGATTAACAGTACACCGTTGGAACTAAATGGAAATAAAAGAATTCGCTTGGGAGAAGTCCCCTTTAATTTGGCAATTTAATTTTGTTGATACGGTTGATGTACCACAAATCAATGTTAATTAAATATCCAGCTGGTGCCAATAACAGGGAAGATCTCCTCAGTGTAAACAAGGGAAGAGAAACTATTAATGTGGATGATCGCACTAGTAATAATCTAAACCAAACTAACGTAACGATTCTCTGGCTATTGCTGATGGTTTCTCTGGATCAATTAATCATCTTTCCGATATATGTTGGCCCAAGTATGATGACTGTAATGAAAGGTGGCTTTTGCCTGTCTTTCATTCTTTTACCTGCTGACCTTAAGATGTAGAATTATGCCTGTGTAATTACTGTTTGAAACTACATGGCTTAGTGGAGGTGTTGAGCTCCCGATCCTAAAGTCGTCAGTTCAATTCTCGGCAGTACATTGCGTCATTGAGCATGGCAATGTATTTTATGTCGCTCCAGCCCGCATAAGTAGAAATAATGTTGATTCTTTCCCGGAAATTGCGTTAGAGATACACGTGTCTGTGAAATGTTCAGCCACTTACACGTTCTTTTCAGAAACATGCTGTTGCGTTGTTCGATCATCTGGGGCACTAGGTTGTCTAACGATGACAGCTACGGTCACTTGTTGAAGTCTTAGTTTTAGTGTTAGGTCCTCTTCTGCCCTCCTGGGCCATATTGAGCAATGGATCTTCTCAAATTTACATGATCAGTTACGGCATCTTGTGTAGTTTCCCTGTCCACTCCAATCCTCTGGAGATATTCTTTGAAAGTTGAGCACCAGTATTCTTGGGTTTCCCTTGTTCCGTTTACCATCAACCGGGATACATCTCATTGCCACAGAGTAGTTCCGGTACTCAGACATATGCAGAATGTGTCCAGCTAATTCCAGCTACCTTTCAGTGATGATGTCAGGCAGTAGCCTGTGCTTACTTCCCTTTAGCACGTCTACATTAGTAATCCGGTCTCGATAAGTGATTCTGAAAGAATCCATATATAAACTACTGGAAGCCGAGGTTATAAAATACGTCTTTATTCAATCTACTTTGGGATGAGTACAACCTGACAGAAATCATTTAATTTTGAATAAGCTGTAGAATTAGGCCGTAACAAGCAGAGAATTTATGCAGTCAGACTTATTTATTTATATGGTTGGTGTTGGTATGGTATAGTCCCGTAAAACCTGATCGAGTGTAGGAGCACCGTAGTGACATACGGTGTTTCTCGGGCAGAAGCTTGGCGGAGCCCATCCCTCTCAAAGTCCTTCCAATGAAGGGTAGAAACTGAGGAAATGGAAGTAAGAAAGAGATATAGAGGAAGGATTAACCCCTATACTAGATTGGTATTTTTTTAACGACCTCGAAAGAATTAAAAGCAAATGTGACCGCTGCGGGATTTGAACTCATAGAGTAGAGAGCTGAATACCGAAATTCTATCTGACGTTCTAACTACTTTGCCAATTCAGCGCTTTTCGTTGGTATTAAAACTATATAAATGAACGCTGGAGAAATATGGCACAAGAGGTTAGGTTAAAACAGTATAAATACGTCTGGAGCCTACGTTTGCACTTCCAGAAATATAGAATTTATATCCAACTGTGTTAAAGTGAAATTGAAGGAATCTATATAACTAAGTAAGGTTTACGTTTGGTTCGGATTTAGGAATATCATAGGGAATATACAGTTTTTTAAAAATATTCCTCGCGTATGCAGGTGCAACTGCAGTGCCTATGGCTATTATGAGGGCCCACAAAACAGGTAGAAGGAGGAATACATGATCATTCCTGTTCACAGTAGAGTGGACTCAACTAAAACCTATTAAGCCAGGTGTATGTGTTAATATGGGAACCTATTAACACTATCCTCCAAAACATAAGCCAGAGTGGGATTTGAAATCAAAAGCAAAGACCCGGAACAATTAGTGTAAACGATACGACTGGAATTTCTAAAGTCTTTGCCAGTCTATTACACAAAACTGGTAGTCTATCTTCGCCAAAAGAATCTTCGCTCACTTATTCCTGAGAGGGTCGTGGGGGGGGGGGGGGGGCGGCACCGCAAACACTTCTTCCGGTAGTTCCTGTGAGAAACAACCGTTTACAAAGTGATCCAGCTGGATCCCTAGAGACCAGCCAAGCTTATGAATGTTATCCAACCAGCTTGCTCGGTTGGTTTTGCCCGTAAAATCTGTCCACCGATTTTTCCTTAGACATTCTAACCATATGCCGCCCTAGAACGCCAACAGAATGAAAGGAAGAATCGATCATTGTATGCATACTGTCAACTGGTAGGTTTAAATCAACATATTTTTAACACGGGCTGATCAAATCAGGCTCTAAGTCAGATTTATCGTGAAAATTGCATCACTGAATTTGGTTTACACTTGCAGGCAGCTGTCATTTTGAAGATGATTATGTTAAATTAGGTAATAGTATGTTTGAGTTGGATATATGTTACAGTTTTAGTTATTTTATTTTCTGTTTATATTCACTGATTTTGTATCTAGAGATAAACATATTTGCCATTTTGTTCTATACCAATCGTGTCTGTTAATGGTGTTCCTTTAAAACGATATGGATGTTATTACTGTTTTCTCATGACAAAGTTTTGCCTATCTCATTCATATTTACAGATTTACAGTTATATAATTCTCTTTAGAAGCAACATTGCACAGCTGCGGAAATTTGGCAGAAATACAAGTGTATTTGAAATATTAAACCCATTTCGAAGCAAATTTCGGATGAATGGTTGCGATTTACTAAATAAATATTATTTTGTTTTCGTTTTTAATCTATTTTATTTCAGTAACTTTTATGTTGTATTTTATTTCGATATTTTTCTCTAAAACAATTCAAATGGCTTAAATTTAGATATTAATGCATTCGTGTGCATTGGGCCTATTCAGTATAAATTCGTTTTAGGACGATTCATTGCTTCCATCGTTTTTCAATTTAACTGGACTTTCTTTTTCTTTCATTCCAGCTATATGTTATGTTGGAACCAATGTAAAATAATTTCTAAACAAAACATATTACAATCAATAATGAATGAGCAGCAATTGGATGATGTCAGTTCAGATGAGTAGTCTATTGATGCATGATGGTGTGTGTAATAAGCACGTGTATCGTTTTAGAGAGATACCAAACATTTAAAACCAAAATACTAGAAATTATTTTTGTTACACTTTTCATTTTTTATTATTTACTATCCTGTTGTAGAAATAGCATTCTTGAAATCATTAAGAAAGTGAGACCATCATTACAAACAGGAATCACAACACTGTCGGTGTCTGTTTTATGTTACACATATTTTACATTATGTTCCACGTGGCTGGTAATGGCAAAGAAATATAATTATGTGACCACACACACATAAATAGATACACAGGTACACACACACAGACACACACGGTCATACACACACACATGCACACACACACTCCCATAGAGACACACACAGGCAAACACACATGCACAAACATTTAGACAAACATTTCACAAATAACTGCCGTTAATAGTATGAATACGAAACGTCTTCATGTTGTTTGAAAATTTTAAAAAGAAGAAAGAATAGGAAATAAGAAATGTCAGAGGTGATCACTACAACCTATTTGATGGCGCAGTCAGGCTGAAGAACGGCCAATATTGTTCAGCAGCTCTTCAAGTCTGGTAGGAGGAAGGAAGGTAACCTCAAACTGAGGCCAGGATCTAGTATTTGCAGAAATCAATTAGCATATCCGACCATGGCAGAATTTGAACATACGCATTGTTTTAGGTTCACACCTCATTATTTAAATGTATATATATATATATACATATATACAGACACACACACACACACACACACACACATATATATATATATATATATATATATATATATATATATATATATATATATATATATATATATACACACATATATATATATATATATATATATATATACATATATATATATATACACACACACACACATATATATATATACACACACACACACACACACACACATATATATATATATATATATATATATATATATATATATATATATATATATATATATATATATATATATAGAGAGAGAGAGAGAGAGAGAGAGAGAGAGAGAGAGAGAGAGAGAGAGAGAGAGAGAAATAGAGAAGATGCGTAAAATCTCGACCGCGAGGCCAAGCGGTTTCGGCTTGTGAGTTCACCATGCCTTTACGAGGGTGTAGTAAAATATCATATATATATATATATATAGGGAGTGCAACGTGAAGTTACTGTCGGTTCACCCATGTGAAACGCCTATAGTTGAAAAGTTTGAAAATGATGTGAATTACTTTCTTTAATTGTCACTGATTTAAATACATATGTACATATATTTATTTATTTATATAAGATTGTGAGGGAGTGATGATGGATGAGGAAACTTGCTTTTCCTTGCCACATCTTACCGAAGCATATGGATTGCTGTCCTCTAGCACTAACCTGTGCCAAACACCAATGTAATATATCTGATTAATTATCTGTACTTTTATAGGTTCTTGTCATGTTACTCCAATTAATTTATAAATCACGTTTAATTGCTATATTATATTATATTTAATTAATATCTATATATATCTTTAATAATTGTTTCTACTTTGGCCAGCAATTATCCCAGTGCATTACTGGTACTTTATAATAGTATTATATATCATTCCATACAAGTACTCATGGAAATTTTACCATTTTCCCCAAAAATTAAAATCAAGCACCACTACACACGAACATTCTCAATCCAATCCATTCTGATGTGTTTTCTCTAGTTTTCTTTACAGCCAAAACCTTCTATCCCTTCTTGCTTCCATTAAATGTCTAATTACAAAACATTTTCTAATATTGTTTAGTTTCACTCTTTATAATCAAATATCAATTCTTACACAACTGACACTATCTTTCTACTATCCAATCCGATTCTCTTTTTCTCTTAATATATATATATATTAATAATAATAATAATAATAATAATAAAAGAGGAGACCTTAAAAAGGCTACAGAAGGAATGTTAATGGCTGCGCAGGAGCAGGCCCTCAAAACGAAGTGGTTGAAACACTACATTTACAAGGAGGAGGCTCTGTGGAGAGAGAGAGGAGACTGTGGCTCACATTGTATCCGAGTGTAAACACCTAGCCCAGACTCACTATAAAGGCTGGAGACGTGATGTGATGGGCAGGGTGATCCACTG
>OZ024753.1:19348285-19355785 GCA_964016885.1 Eledone cirrhosa | reverse complement strand
TACTACGGCTGTTACTTAAATATAAGTATGTATACGTACATAATTGTAAACAAACGTACAGTAGTATGTATATATATATACATACATGCACACATATATATATGTACGTATGGATTCACCGAGCATTTATTGTAATGCTCGGTGTGTTTATAAACAAACATCCCATATATGTATGTACGTATACATACTTATATTTAAGTAACAGCCGTACTAAGAATGGGAAATGAGATTTAGTTTCATTTTTTCCGTTTATCGTTTTCGATACCCCGGCTGATTAACTTACTCGATATGCAAATTAAGCTGCTCAGCCTTTAATGTGCATAAGGAAAGTTTAAACTTTCAGATGTTCAACCATCTGGCAGGATGGTATACGTTGCTGACGATAGCTAATAAGCTTGAAACTAGTACAGCGTTCATTTGTCAGTTTTGAACAAATGAGCAACGATGGTTGCTAGACACTACGGCTTAATACGGCATGTTTGTATACAAACACACCAAGCATTATAATAAATGTTCAGTGAATCCATACGTACATATATATATATATATATATATATGTGTGTGCATGTATGCATATATATATACATACTACTGTACGTCTGTATACATATATGTATGTACGTATACATACACATATATATATATACATACACACACATATATATATATATGTATGTATATATATATATATATATATATATATATATATATATATATATATATATATATATATATATGTCTATATATATGTCTATATATATATATATGTACGTATATATATATATATATATATATATATATATATATATATATATATATATATATATATATATATATATATATATATATATATATATATACAATATATTAACAAATGGAAACGATATTTATAAAAGCATATTTATTTCATTATACATATTTCAAGGCCAGATTATGGTACGCTTTAATCAGATAAAATAAAATATAGATTAGTTTTATAAATAAATATTGACATACCCTGAAAAATGATGAAAGCGCACCATAATCTGCCCTGGTGGCCCTTGAAATAAGCATGATGAAATAAATATGGTTTTATAAATATAGTTTCCATTTGTTAATATATTGTATATTTACTCCAATAATTTTTGAGCGCTTTATTAGAGTTATAAAAATATACTATTTGTATCCCAACAAATTAAATATAACCTCAATATATCTATATATCTATATATATATATATATATATATATGTATATATATACATATATGTATATATATATATATATATATATGTATATATATATATATATATATATATATGTATATATATATATATATATATATATATATATATATATATATATATGTATATATATATATATATATTATATATGTATATATATATATGTATATATATATATATATATATATATATATATATATATATATATATATATATATATATATATATATATATATGTATATATATATATATATATATATGTATATATATTATATATATATATATGTATATATATATATATATATATATGTATATATATATATATATATATATATATGGTATATATATATATATATATATATATATGTAGATATTTATATATATATGTATATATATATATATAACGAAGGAGATGTGGTAGGGAACCACGTGGACCATAACGCACTAAAGTACTCAATACTTAGGGTAGTAGAGTGGGTAATAGGAACTAGTAACATCCCGACGGCTGCGCTCAAGCCATTTCGTCGGCTAATTCTGGACTAAATGAAAATTTATCCTGGTATATAAATAGCCGAGCTTCTCAAGGGTAATTCCATATATGGTCAAAGTGATTGTCACAAGGATTGGACACAAGTTAGTAGTAATTCTGTGATGGCAAATTAGTGGGGGAGAGGGTGGCTAAACCTGCCAGCAGGAGAAAAAGGGGAGGGGGTGGAGTAGACCCAATCATACGTTGTGTAGTGCCGGCTACAGCTGGGCATGAGGTCAAAGAAGATACTAGGGAGGGGGAGGGGGAGGAAGTCGAAACGGTAAGTAGAACAATATTGGTAAAAATATATATATGAAAAAAAAATACTGAGATTGATAAAAAGCGAATAAATGTAAAGAAAAACATATAAGCAATTTCTACGACCTAAGTCTCTAGCTATAGCTCTCTCCCCCTCTAATTTGCCATCACATAATTACTACAAACTTGTGACCAATCCTTGTAACAATCACTTTGACCATATATGGAATTACCCCTTGAGAAGCTCGGCTATTTATATACCCGGATAAATTTTCATTTAGTCCAGAATTAGCCGTCGAAACGGCTTGAGCTCAGCCGTCGGGGTCTTACTCGTTTCTATATATATATATATATATATATATATATATATATATATATATATATACATACACACACCCACATATATATATACATGTATACATATATATATATATACATATATATATATATATATATATATATATATATATACATACACACAGACACATATATATATATATATATATATATATATATATATATATATATATATATATACACATACACACAGACATATATATATATATATATAGATATAGATATATTTAATATAGAAATGTCTTTTACAGGACTAGAACTGTGTTCCTTCGAATGAAACAGTTATAGTCCTGTAGAAACCATTTCTATAATAATATTTATACTCTCCTATATATTGAGTACCTTACTTACTGTGATTATCCCCAGTTGAACCTGGGATACACACACACAGAGAGACCCCCCAAACACATGCACACACACATATGTAAATATATATATATGTATATATATATATATAGTAATAATTATCAATTTGAAGACTAAAATCCAAAGAGGTCTCGATAACGATGAATATATATCAAATATATAAGAACCGTAGCGCAAATATTTATTAAAATAACAGATTAAAGTTTAAGCAAAGAATCGGTGCTTTCACTCTTAACGGGATCTTCTGTAATGTAAACTTGAGGTCCTTAGCGATCTTGTCGAGGTTTCTCTCGTCTCTTGTCTCAGGATATTCAGAAAACATCGAGGTCTTTACATCTTTCAAAACCTGACTATATCAAACTCCTGTCAGTCTCTCAGACTTCTTAAGCATGCGCAATGGCATCTTCTCTGCATCAGATGCCACGCAGGCGAAAATCAGCAATTTGGCAGGGCTTTTGCACGTGAAAATGACATTTGTATTACTCTTGTGAGTATCTGAAGCCAGAACACGGCTGTTGCGTTTGTTTGTGTACGTATCTTGGGTGAAATACTTCTCATCTGTGTAAAAGATCACCCAGGATAATGTTTCACTTTGTTCAGGATGATCCAACCTTCTCCTACCTTCTAACCTTTTGTCCTGGGGTGATAACGTGCCTCACAAGTCTCATGTACGATTTCATTTTCCTTTGAACTGTCATAGTTGAAACTCCTTCACGTGGGAAGTGTCATATGGATTGAGTAGGATCTCTTCTTATTGATCTCTTCAACTCCAGATTGAAATGATGACCTCCTGATCCAGTTTACCTCTTCACTATTTCCACTTCAACTTATTCACAATTTACTTGATGGTTTTTCAATGAAAGCCAGAGAATAAATGTTGGTAACATTACTGAAGGCCTGGATCATCTTACACCGTTCAACATTGCTCAGTTGTGAAGACATGTTGAGGCTGGCACAACATGATTTCAGCCTCTTCTCTTCCTAGCTCAACATATCAATTCACTGCTTCTTGCAAAATCTGTTGTCAGTATGGCCAGGTATCTTATATACACACACACACACATATATATATATATATATATATATATATATATAAGGATTAAAATACTGGAGCGTGTTGGAGTTAAACACCCTCATTTTTTCTGTCCCTATTAGCCTACCATAATTTTGCTTATGTCAGTTTTTTAGATATCGTTATGTAAATGATAGTAGAAAATTTCATTCCTTTATATATATATTTGTAGTGAAATATTAATGTTTATAAATTTTGATTACTTAAACCATAGCTAATATTGTATTGCCTTATTAGATATTTTAAATATTTTCAATATTAATTTATCAAATAGGGTTTTCGAGTCATTTACCTGGGTTGTTTCCTAAGTTTTTACTTAACTGCATGAGAGACCTAAGTACATACTTTTGTTTTTGTTGTTTAATTTCCGGTTGATTTTATTTATTTATTTATTTATTTATTTATTTATTAATACTACTGTGCATTCTATTTTCTGTCTGGCCCTTACTCACTCATCCACATATATCTCTGTTTACCAACCTTGTAATTATAAGTAATTATATATTATATTATGTTCATTATTTTATATTGTAGTTGTTATTGTACTATTGATCCTTATTACTTACCGTTGACTTTATGTACCATTATGATATGTTAAATTTTATATATCATGTAAGATGTTTATATTTCTGTACCATCATAATTTTGGGTATTGTACAATTTATATTTTTTCTCACCTACTCTGTAACTCTATATGAATTGATTTGTTAACTTACATGCCATTATATATTATATATATATTATTATATTATTATTATAGTATTATTGTGACATCTATATTGTTTGTGTAAATTAACCGGTGATTATCTATTATATTATATTATATATTATATAATTACATAGTTTAGTATATATTATATGTGCTACTTTTAATCATTTCACTACTTCATGTATATTAGATATACGTATTATTATTATTTTTATTCCTATCATGCTTATTTATGTTTAAACTCTTAATAAGGTTTAATTTGTGCTGTTAATGATGGATATGTGTATTGATGTATATGTATATGTGCGTACGTGTGCGTACATATATACATATGTATATTGTGCCTTTTAATTTTTATTTTTATTTTATTTTATTTTAATTTTAATATTGTTACAAGTATATTATATTATATTATATATTATTATATATAATTCCCGCTCTATATAACACCTTTGTTTAGCTCTAGGTTTTTTTTTTGCTTTGGACTATATTTGTAATATGGTTCTAAATATTATACACCTCCTTAGTGATTTTTATTATATACTTTTACCCATAATCTTGCAATACTTTAGTGTATGTACACTCCATATTCTTCGGAGTTTTCGGCTTGTATTGGCCGATAATACTTCTTGTTGTTTTAATTGCCCTGATGAGTCCTTAATAGGACGAAACATTGTTGGCAAATAAAGACTTTTGATGTATTGAAGGCTTCTTTGTTTTATTTTCATAATATATATATATATATATATATATATATATATATATATATATATATATATATATATATATATATGTAGGAGGTGAGTTTTATTGTAGTACAATAAAGCAATGCAGATATCGGATAAGAAGCACTCTACAGTTTGTAGGACTGGAGTATACATAATATAAGATCAAAAGATGGTTAAAGGAGTTCCATGTATTTTATTATGCGCATTTCAAAAACAAACATCATCATGCAATAATATTTGTGTTTTCATCAGATAAAACAGGAGAACATGATATGAAGGCTAAAAAACACTTGTGGATAGTGCAGTTTTAAATTAACATATGAAAAGTGGTTTTAGATTGATGTGTGATATTGGGAAAAATATTTTATTTAGAGAAGGGGTGTGGAAAGGATGAAAAAGGGGAGGAGATGAGAGGGAGAGATGGGTGATAGAGAGAAAGAGATAGTTTTTATAACTGAGAAAAGATATATTGTTTTACATAGAGAGGTTGAGAACCGTTGGAAGATAATGTATAAATTAAAAGAATTTGAAAATTAGTGAAGGGAAAAATATTTGCGAGGAAAGAGAGGGAGTTTATGTATGAAGATAGAGAGAAAAAAATAATAATTGTGGATGAATATTCTAACGTGAAAAAGGTGTATGTTGATAAGTATTGTGGCAATTTCAAAATTAACGAAGAGAAAAAAAATTATTAAGGTTTGTGTGTAGAAGGATTTGAGAAAAATAATGTGAAGTTAAAGTTTGTATATTGAAGGAATTGATAATATGTGCGAAGAACGAGTTAATATGTATTAAGAATGAGTTCGTTGATGGGGAGAAAAAAAAAAATAAATTAAGGATGAAATTGTGATTAAAAAGTTTTATTATAGAGAGAAAAAATAATAATAATTGCGGATGAATATTCTAACGTCAAAAAAACAAATGTATATGTTATGAAGGATTTTACAAGGTGAAGATAGAAAGAGGGTAATGAAATAAAACTTTTTAATCTCAATTTCATCCTTAATTTTTTTTTTTTTCTCCCCATCAAAAAACTCATTCTTAATACATATTAACTCGTTCTTCGCACATATTATCAATTCCTTCAATATACAAACTTTAACTTCACATTATTTTTCTCAAATCCTTCTACACACAAACCCTAATAATTTTTTTTCTCTTCGTTAATTTTGAAATTGCCACAATACTTATCAACATACACCTTTTTAACGTTAGAATATTCATCCACAATTATTATTTTTTTTCTCTCTATCTTCATACATAAACTCCCTCTCTTTCCTCGCAAATAATTTTCCCCTTCGCTAATTTTCAAATTCTTTTAATTCATACATTATCTTCCAAACGGTTCTCAACCTCTCTATATAAAACAATATATCTTTTCTCAGTTATAAAAACTATCTCTTTCTCTCTATCACCCATCTCTCCCTCTCCACCTTCACTCTCATCTCCTCCCCTTTTTTCATCCTTTCCACCCCCCTCCCTAAATAAAATATTTTTCCTCGTACATATCTTTCCCATCGCTAATTTTCAAATTCTTTTAATCTATACATTATCTTCCAACGGTTTTCAACCTCTCTATGTAAAACAATGTATCTTCTCTCAGTTATAAAAACTATCTCATTCTCTCTATTACCCATCTCTCCCTCTCATCTCCTCCACTTTTTCATCCTCCCCCCCCCTCTAAATAAAATATTTTTCCCAATATCACACATCAATCTAAAACCACTTTTCATATGTTGATTTAAAACTGCACTATCCACAAGTGTTTTTTAGCCTTCATATCATGTTCTCCTGTTTTATCTGATGAAAACACAAATATTATTGCATGATGATGTTTGTTTTTGAAATGCGCATAATAAAATACATGGAACTCCTTTAACCTTATTTTGATCTTATATTAGATATATATATATATATATATATATATATATATATATATATATATATATATATATATATATTTATATATATATATATATATATATATATATATTTATATATATATATATATATATATATTTATATATATATATATTTATATATATATATATATATATATATTTATATATATATATATATATATATTTATATATATATATATATATATTTATATATATATATATATATATATTTATATATATATATATATATATATTTATATATATATATATTTATATATATATATATATATATATTTATATATATATATATATATTTATATATATATATATATATTTATATATATATATATATATTTAT
>OZ024753.1:19333285-19338285 GCA_964016885.1 Eledone cirrhosa | reverse complement strand
TTATTTAATTATCTTGTATAATCATTTTTTTTCTTTAATGTGATTATTGCGAGTTTCTTATGTGTGTGGTTATTGAAATATTGATTATATTGTAGTTTTTCAATTAACCCGAAAGAAATTGATAGTTTTACATCAAAATATAACAGAATGCTCAACAATGTGTGGATGTAAATACATTTTAATGACTTCCAATATCCCTAGAGCGTCGGACAAGAGGCGTTGTGACATACAGTTATGGCCCTTTATGTTGTGACTGAGTTCAAATCCCATCGAGGTCTGCCTTTCATCCTTTCCTTATGTGGTCGATAAAATGTTGTTCCAGTAAAACACTGGCATCGATTAGGTGACATACCCCCTCCCTACCCTTGGCTTCGTGCCTAAGCAAAAAGTCATTATTACTGTATAAATGGTGGTGGATTGGCAATATTGCTAGAGCTTTGCAGCATAGAGTTACAGTCCTTTAGGTTCTGAGATTAGATTCTGGCGCGGTTTGTTTTGCCTTTCATTCTTATGTGGGTCATTCAAGTGACTTCCTCTACCAAAAAATTGTTGGCTTTGTGCCTAAATCAACCAGCATTGATATATTATGAACCAAATACTAACAGTAATGTCGCTCAAGATACATAACAAGCAGTCGACATATTGTTCAAGGAATGATTTGTATACGGTTTTACAATACATGTTACATATGATTAATATGAAAAGCCCTATAAAACGTCTTATCTGACTAGCTGTCTCTCTCCCGGTCAGGTTTATCGTTCTATCTTTCACCTTTACATGCTCTCTCTCACACACACATACACACACACACACACACATACAAACAGACAGACATACAGACACACATACATACACATACACACTCTCTCTCTCACATACACACACACAGACACTCTCTCTCTCTCACATACACACAGCCACACACACAGCCACACACACACACACATACACACACACTCTCTATCTCACACACTCACTCTTTCTTTCTCTCACGTATCATAAACACATTAATACACATAAGTTTACAATAAAACAAAACAAAACGAAAAAAAAGTTATAGAATTATGTAACACAGTAAAATATGAAACCATTGAATGTATGAATTAAAGAAATGAGAATTGGGAAAAATATATGAGAAGGAGTTAGACGATAAATATCGATTGATAGATCGAATCGATCAACAAGATCAGATACGTCATTCGAGAACCAAGAGGGAAATTCGTCAAATCGAACCCAAACAACAATGTTTCCATTCGTATTTCTATTACAGATACTATCTCCTGGCAGAATGTGAAATATAGTCGAAATGAATAAGGATATCTGTCGGATTAGCATCAACATTGTTGTTAGCCTGAAGGTCTCCTTCCGGAACATAGGGAGAGAAATGTAGAGAAAGTTCCATTTCATCATTAATTTTACAATTAAGATGAACATCGAGATTCCTGCAGCCATTTGTTGAAGGAGAGAAATGATAAGCCAATGAGAGACATTATTCTAAATATATCAGCCATGAAGGGAAGGAAGATTCTACGTTAGCAGAGTTCCTACAAGAAATAACGTCAGTGCAACCCATAATATACACTCTACGGTCTGAAGTAAAACAACCGTAGCGGAGTTCTTGGAGGAAATAACGTTAGTTTGGCCTATAAAATACACCCTACGGTCTGCAGTAAAACTACCGTAGTGGAGTTCCTGAGAGAAATAACCCTATTTTGACCCTGAAAATGCAACCTACAGTACGAATTAAAACTATGACGATATTGTCAAGATGATATATTGGATACCCTAAATAAGAATAAGGTTGTCACGGTTGCAAGGTATCTACACATATCGCGACAAACAGATAAATATAAGGAGAAGGAAGTGGGTAGTAATAAAGTAATACGTAATATATCTGGTGTGAAAGATACGACTGCCAGGGATGCAAATATTGAAAGAGACGAATGAAACAGCTAAACAGAAATAAAAGCAACTGAGAAAGTTTCTGTGATATCACAGTTATTATATATATATATATATATATATACGATATTAATAAATGGAAACTATATTAATAAAACCATATTTATTTCATTATACATATTTCAGGGATACCAAATTAAATTATGGTATGCCTTCATCAGACAAAATACAATATATAACAGTTTTACAAATAAGCTTTCTTCCTTTCCTCCTGTCTTTACTTATCTCTTTCTTTTTTTTCCCCTTGCATCTCTCTCTCTCAGATATTTCTCCACGTTTTTTCTTTCTCTCCATCTTTTTCTTTCTCTCCGTCTTTTTCTAATTGTCCTTAACACTATGACTTATTAAAGTAATATAAACAAATCACTATCCGGATGACTTCCAAAAACAATGGTTGCATTTTAATAAGGTACGTCAAAGCTTATTCGTAAAACTGTTATATATTGTATTTTGTCTGATGAAGGCATACCATAATTTAATTTGTTATCCCTGAAATATGTATAATGAAATAAATATGGTTTTATAAATATAGTTTCCATTTATTAATATCGTATATCTACTCCAAATACTTGTCGAGTGCTTTATATCAGTTATACAAATATTTACTTGTTGTATCCCAACAATTTTAAATACAACTTTTGCATATATATATATATATATATATATATAGGAACGAGAATGGTGAGAAACCAGGTGGGCCATAACGCACCAAAGTACTCAATACTTAGGCTAGTAGAGTGGGTAATAGGAAGAGTCAGGACCCCGACGGCTGAGCTACTGCCGTTTCGACAGCTAGTTCGGATCTATCTGTCGAAACGGCCGCAGCTCAGCCGTCGGGGTCCTGACTCTTTTGCTATATGTACATATATTTGTGTTTGTGTGTGCATTGTTTTCATAGAAGCCTTGTCGGTCTATGCTATTGGTCTAACATAGTACCCTCGCCAACCTATATTATTGCTCTAACATAGAACCCTCGCCAACCTATATTATTGCTCTAACATAGAACCCTCGTCAATCTATATTATTGCTCTAACATAGAAACCTCGTCAACCTATATTATTGCTCTAACATAGAACCCTCGTCAACCTATATTATTGCTCTAACATAGAACCCTCGTCAATCTATATTATTGTTCTAACATAGAACCCTCGTCAACCTATATTATTGCTCTAACATAGAACCCTCGTCAACCTATATTATTGCTGTAACATAGAACCCTCGTCAACCTATATTATTGCTCTAACATAGAACCCTCGTCAATCTATATTATTGCGCTAACATAGAACCCTCGTCAACCTATATTATTGCTGTAACATAGAACCCTCGTCAACCTATATTATTGCTCTAACATAGAACCCTCGTCAATCTATAGTATTACTGTAACATACACTCAGACTGGTAATGTACTAATTGCCAGATATACATTGACAAATGATTCTCTCCCGTCATCGATATGACTGTTATTAAATGTTACACACTAGAGTAAAACGTATATACATATTTAATACATTTCTAGACGTCTTCGTAGAGTTTACGAATAGATTCTTTTGCTTTAGCTATTCAGTCCTTTCTTTAGTCTACCGCTCTAAATATACTGGTCACTAGAAGAAAAATCACCCTCGGGTGGTTTTCTGTTAGTATATGTAGTTTGTATATTACACGCAAGTGTATATACATATAGATATGATACATCAAATAAAATCGTAATTGACAATATACACAGAAATTGTACGAAGATTGTGTTACACTATCTTATGTAATCAGTAACGTAATCCATGATACATTTAAAAAAAGACGATATTATATATAAACTGCATTAGGAGAAAATTAGTGACAGAAAATTAATATGAAGTGTTGCCATTTGAAAATGTTAAAGAAGTGAATATTTAAATAAATAATAAAATATATTTAATGAACAGCCACGCAATTTAATAGATAAATTATGTAATATTCATTCATTATTTATTCAATGTAATCCAACTTATTTTACAAACGGGATAAAAAAAACCCGTACGTAGTCCCGCGCTGCTTACTTTATTATAGTTTAGATATCTTTGCTGATTCTCGACCTCTTTGAAGTAATATGGGCTGTAATATGGGATGTAAAATTTGTTGTGTCTACATAAGAATCTTGGAAATCTCCCCCCTCTCACTCTCTCTCCCCTCTCTCTCTCTCTTAATATATATATATATATATATATATATATATATATATATATATATATAAATGTATATATATATATGATTATATATATATATATACACTTATACGTATAGATATACACATATATGTGTGTATACATACATATATACATATGCATATACTTATATATATATATTTACTTCTTATATATATACATATACTTATATATATATATATAGAGAGATATAGATATATGTTATATATATATATATATATATATATATATATATATACAAAATATATATATCATATATATATATATTATATATATATATATAATATATATATATATAATATAAACGGAAAAATGAAACGAAATTTCATTTCACACACTTAGTACGGCTGTTACTTAAATATAAGTATGTACACGTACATACATATATGTATACAGACGTACAGTAGTATGTATATATATATACATACATGCACACATATATATATGTACGTATGGATTCACCGAACATTTATTATAATGGTCGGTGTGTTTGTAAACAAACATCCCGTATTAAGCCGTAGTGTCTGTATAAATATATATATGTACGTGTACATACATATAGTTAAGTAACGGCCGTACTAAGACTGGGAAATGAAATGTCGTTTCATTTTTTCCGTTTATCGTTCTCGGTGCACCCGGCCGATTAACCCACTCGATATGCAGGTTGGGCTACTCAGCTGTTAATATGCATAAGATAAGTATATACGTTCAACAATCTGGCAGGAAGGTATACGATACTGACGATAGCTAATATGCTTGAAACTAGTACAGCGTTCCTTCGTCCGTGTTGAACAAACGAGCAACGATGCTTGCTGGACACTACGGCTTAATACGGGATGT
>OZ024753.1:19325785-19328285 GCA_964016885.1 Eledone cirrhosa | reverse complement strand
GATTTTGATGATGGTATTGTTTATTTTTAGAACGATATTTAAGTGTGGATGTTACGGCGGTTTGGGCGGTTTGAACAAATGAAGGGGAAATAATTTCGGCCTGTTTGAACAGGTTAAAGGAGGTTTAGTTAATGTGTTTATGGTCATAAGGTTCCAGTTTATCATGGTGGTATCATGCTGTGATTGTTCGGCCATTTTTGCCTGTATCCTTTCAATGGTTAGCACTTACTTTGCATTGCTCCTAACTTAAAACCTGAACTTTGATTGGTACACAAAATCTTACAAAACACACCCTCTTTCTCTGACCACATAGATTGATCACATTTTTTCAAAATGTATATCCGTGTTTTTTTGGCTTACTTAAACGTTATTTGTCCACTATTTATCGTTCTCCCTGGTTAATTTTCTAAAATCAATGCTCCTCCAAGAAAAGAACTCTCATTGGTCGATTATCTAATGATCCAAGTAGGTCTAAGCGAAGGCGTCTCACCGAAGATGTATATGCAATTGCGATCAGGCTCTCACAAAAGTCTGTGCAGACGGCAGCTGTAAGAGCGGAGGAGGATGACAGTCGGTGTGAACTTTGACGGAAACTACATTCACCGCTTTTTTCAAACTTTGTCAACACGACGACTTCGCTCGAACTCTGCTGTATTCTGAAATACCGTATTACTATACAGGGAACCGGAGAAAATGGCTACGAAGGAAGGTAGGACAGGAGGTGGTTGGACATCCAGGCATCAAATTCGACAATTGCCTTGGGCGAGTTTATACGGTCCACCCTAAGCAAAACGAATGCTTCAACCTGCGATTTCTGCTGCACGAGGTAAGAGGGCCAACTAGCTTCTATCATCTGAGAACCGTCGATGGATACACCTGCGGAACGTACAGGGAAGCCTGCTTGAGGCGTGGACTTTTAGAAGATGACGCTCAATGGGATGCAACCTTGACGAAATCTGCCATCTCACAATCATCCGGTTGTCTAAGAGCACGTTTTGCTATCCTCTTGCACGTCTGTGAATTGAGCGATCCTTACTCTTTATGGCAAAAGTTTAACGGTGATTTCGCAGACGAATATAGGCGTCTCACTCAATTGCAATCTCAAAACTTAGATGTCGGCTTTTCAGACGCTATATATAATAGAGCTCTGATCGATATTGAAGACAGAATGGCTTCAATGGGCGGAGATGTCTTGGAGAAATATGGGCTTCCGCAAACACTTCGAGATGCGCCATCTGACATTCCCAACGACATTATACGTGAAACGACATATGATGTCGACGAACTCAAAAGGTATGTTGAAGAGTATGAACCAAACCTTCTAATGGATCAAAAACAAGCCTACAACATTGTCGTTGATTCCATCCGTAATCGGGGAGGGTTTATATTCTTCCTCGACGCACCTGGAGGCACGGGAAAAACATTTGTAATCAAACTTTTACTCGCTGCAGTGAGGCAACACGGAAACATCGCATTGGTCGTGGCTTCTTCCAGCATTGCAGCAACTTTGCTGCCTGGTGGCAGTACAGCCCATTCTGCTTTCAGTTTTCCTCTCAACGGGGCATCATCTGAGACACCCACGTGCAAAATCAGCAAGTCTTCCGGAAAAGCGCTGGTGTTAAAGCGCTGCCTACTAATTGTTTGGGACGAATGCACATGGCCCACAGGGCGGCTTTTGAGGCATTAAACCGATCACTCTTAGATATCAGGGACTGTCAAGAACCAATGGAAGGTGTTACTTTCCTGTTATCTGGGGAGTTCTGACAAACTCTGCCTGTAATCCCAAAAGGTACGCGGGCTGATGACGTTGGGCATGCCTTAAGGCCTCTCCACTTTGGTGTTATGTAAGAAAGCTGACGCCTACAACAAACATGAGAGCACAACTGCAAGGTGATGAGACATCAGCGGGTTTTGCTGCTGCCATTTTGTTGTTGGGAGATGGCAAAGTCCCACTCGACGAAGAGGGTACAGCGGACCTCACAGGGATTTGCAGATGCGTTAAGTCAATTGCTGAGTTACGGATGTCTGTTTTTATTAATCTTGAGGAGAACTACACAAATCAAGAGTGGTTGTGTGAACGCGCAATATTGGCTTCGAAAAACCACATAGTTGGAATAGTTCATGCTGTGCTTGCCTGGAAACCTGCACGTCTACAAGTCCCTTGACTCTATCGCTGATCCGGACGAAGTTATTAATTACCCCACATAATTTCTTAACTCCCTAGACCCTCCCGGATTGCTACCACACATACTGCGACTTAAGAAAGGTGCCTCTGTCATGCTCCTCAGAAATTTGGAACCCCGAAGGGTTTCCAACGGCATGCGTCTGGTCATCCAAAAGGCGATGCCTCATGTTATTGAGGCAACAATACTTACATGATGTGGTAAGGGGGATACTGTCTTCATACCAAGGAAACCTCTCATTCCATCCGGTAAAGACATTTCTTTCACATTCAGAAGGCTGCAATTCCCTCTCCGACTCAGTTTTGCCATGTCGATTA
>OZ024753.1:19315785-19323285 GCA_964016885.1 Eledone cirrhosa | reverse complement strand
TGTATGTGTATATATATGTATATATATATATGTATAAGTATATATATATATATATATTATTTTTATATTCTTTTAATTTCCCCTCATATTTAACAGCACTTTTCAACTGCATCTAACAATTATTTATCATATCTATATGTATTAGTATAATTTTATCAAGATAAATATACCCATCAATTAAATTAATATATATATATGTGTATATATATGTATATATATACATATATATATATATATATATATATACATAGACATATACATGCATATATACATACATACACATATATATACACACACATATACACTTATATATACATATAATTATTGGGGGGGGGGTTAAATTTTTTAGTGAGAAATAGTAAATATATATAGTTTTCAAGGAACATAGAGTCATAAAGCAATAAAACATCACCACATGAAATCATTCTTCTTGTGACGCTAAACTCCGCCAGTTGCAGACTGCGCATCAACGGGAGATATCTCTCTCTACAAAATTCGATCACCAATAGCAGAGTTCAAAGAGCAAAAATCAAGTCCAGTCCATAATTTGACATTTTCCAGCTATCGATCTGTCTGCCAGCCTCTGCTTCTCTTACCAGCCAACCTTCCTTCCAGGCATAACCTACTCACACCACGAGTTGATCTTTTTATATGACTGTATAGTTTGAGTACTCTTGACTTGCCAATTGATGTAATTGGTTTAAGGTTGGTAATGTTGAGCAGCTCCCTGATACAGATACGGTCGCTGAGCCGTTTGCTAGTCATAAGTCTCATGATGTGGTTCTGGAATGTAGAGAGCTTCTGAAGTGACCATGTCGTCCAAATTAACATGAAAAAGTCACCTCAAAGATTCGTTGTACAGAGGAGGCCACCCCCGGAACCTCGAAGAGTGAACAGGAGTTAACCCCAGCAGCCCCAGACTGATGTGACAGCTAGGAAATTGTATGTACATGCAAATAATGTAATACATGTCATTATAGAAGGTATGTTGAATCACATGAGGAATTCTTACCTATATAATTAGATATAGGACATTCTATTTGAACAAGTTGAGAGAGAGAGACAGCTAGAGGTATATGTCCCATAGAACAGCTGGACTGGATTTAGCCATATATGTACGTCTTGTAAATAAAGAACCGTAATGAAGAATTTCGTCTGTAACCGCGGAGGTTTTGTACATGTTATCAACTTGTAATATATTCTGCGACATATGCAGCTCCCTTCTTCTTCATTTTGCTAGGATAATCACTATTCTACCGCTTCCATACGCCCCTCCTATCACGAGACTCTATTTCTCGTGGAGGAGGGTGAGATGGGGAATCTCCTGCTCTAAAATGTGATAAGAACCTCATTTATCCACCCCGAACAGCAAAATAATCTTCTTCACAAATTGAACGTACGGTGCATATACAGAAAAACGACAGGAGGGGAGATGAACTCCACCAGCTTATAAATGCCCAATATACATATATACCTACATACATTCATACATAGATGCATACATATATACATACATATATACATACATTCATAAATACACATATACATACATACATGCATACATACACACATACCTACATGCATACATGCATTCATACATACATAAATACATACATACATAAATACATAAATACATACATACATACATACATACATACATACATACATACATACATACATACTACTACGCGTTCTAGCAGACGTTATGACAAAACAGGATTTGAAAGACGTAGGTTATAGGTCAACTCAGCCGACGCCATTACAACAGTTGCTTATATTAGATCGCGCTTCATAGAAAAAAAATTGAATATGATGAGACATGATATCAGAATGATATATGTAGAGCATTGAGCAACAATAATCAATTTATTGATTCAGTTTAATGTCTTAAAATGACATATATTATGAAGGAATGGCATTGGAATTGTACAAATAAAACACTGTTACTAATTTCTCAACATATTTGCTGGGCGTTTCAGGAAATCTCGCGTATCATGAAGACGGGTTTCAGTAATTAAACTGACCGTTTCTCAAGCGTCAAGTTCTGGAATCTCTTGAACAAGAGTCATTAAGTATGTCTTTTAGTAGAGATACGGCTGGACCAAATTTTTGAAGTGAAATTGGGCAGACGGAAACTCTTTGGAAGTCCGACACATAAATCGTATTTGTAACTCAATCGTGCAAATTTGTCACATAGTATGACGCAGAATTTGGTTGAGAAATATATTAAATGGAAATGTGTTTGACCAAATAAAATATTCTAATAATAACGAGGCGTACAATCTCTTTGGATCCGTTATTGTTAGACTATTTTATACTGTCAAAAAGTTACGACTATGATTTCTATTTCCACTTTCAAATTCTACTCACCACTTTCTTGAATATTTCGTTTATATTAGGAAATATATGAAGGGAACACATAAGGTGGACATTGACTCATGCTGATACATGAGCAGATATAATTGAGTGATCACTCGAAAACACATCTTCGAATTGGATAGAAAATCCATCATATTCGTCATATTGTGTGAAGGGACGTTTGCAATAAATTTAAGCTTCTGAATTATTTGATTGTCAGTACAGAATATTTTTTGTCGTATAGTTAGCTGTGCCAGCTTCTGGAGTCCCCTCCTCTCCTCCATCACATCAACAGCAACAACAGACAACCAACTAGGAACGAGTATCGACAAATTAATGAAGGATGATAATGACGTTTGAAATCGCTTCTTAATCTGCTTGAAATCCAACACTGGCCTTTGTAACAGAACTTTAGCTTCTTTTAAACTAAACTTTCAAAGATAAACAGAAAAGCAAAAACAAGAGAGAGGAACGGGAAACAATTTAACGATGTGTATGAGGATATCCTCATAGGGAATAAAATAGATGCCATATAGTAAAATTAGTACATCAGTATACACTCTTGTCAGGTGCAATGTGTCCGAAGACCTAAGAGCCCAACTCGCACCACCATTGCCCCCATCTCTCTCATGCTCCGCATCTCTCTGTATAGTGAGCAAATGGTGTCCCACGTGATGGCCGTCACACAGCACCGGCGGCCAGAATGTAGAAGGCGATACCCGGGAATATGGTAAGGGAGATGCACTGGAAGAGCCATTCCACAATATTGGACAATATAGGGCGAATGTCTGAAAGATAGAGGTACTATAAGGACTAAAATCCAAAGAGGGCTCGATAAGGATAAATATATATCAAATATATAAGAACCGAAGAGCAAATATTTATTAAAATAACAGATTAAAGTTTAAGCAAATAATCGCTGATTTCACCCTTAACGGGATCTTCTGATACTAACAAAGTTAATCTGTGAACGCAGAAGTGAATATCAAAAAAAAACTAGCAACCGGAGGAAGTCAGGAAGACGATACTTTGGTTCGTGGAAACGTTCCCTGGCAAAGAACGGGAAAAAACGAATATAATACGTCATTATTTGGAACGGTGAAAAACAATTACACGCAAAGACAAAACCGCGTTTATGGTATAAAAGAAGTCGTAGACTAATATTAGCTTAGGTGGTTCATAGAGACGTTCTCTGTCAATGAACGGAAACAACGAAGATAATACGTCATATGTGGACCGTGGAGAACAATTGCACGCAAAGACAAAACCACGTAAATGGTATAACCGAAGTCGTAGACTAAAATTCTAACTAGGAAACCGAATGATTCTCGGCTTCAGAGTTAAGAATAAAGTAAATAAAATACAGAGGTAACTGAAATTAAATAAATACATACACGTATCCATATACGTACTTACACAAGCATACGCGAAATTCAGCTTATATCTGGAGTCTAAAAGGCAACCACCCCCAATATAAGTTGCACTGGGAGATCCTAGCTAAGGCTAGATCGTATAACGGAAATAAAAGGCCATGTGACCTCTGCGCCGCTGAGGCCCTGGAAATACTCTACGCCACAGACCTTATCTTAAACAAATAATCTGAGGCAATTTCAGCTTGTAAACATAAATTGCACAAAAAAATTCCTGTATTACAGCCCCACATTATACATTAACGGATAGTACGATCTATACGCGGATATTTGACGTCTTGATGTGGTAGCTAAGTAACTGTTATGTTTATACCATTACTTATTTGCATAGGTAAGTATATATTACGTGTATGTTTTGTGAAGGTACGTATGCTTTCTCGTACGTATATTTGATTGTATATGTTATGGCGTATATTTTATATATTCTGGTACATATGCATTTGGTTATGTTTGTACGTGAGTTTTGCGTCTGTGTGAGTATGCGGGTTCGTACATATGTAGGGTGCGTGTATATGTATGCTTCGTGTTTTGGTTGACGTTGGTCTCCGAACATATGTGTATTTACACGTAGGTATGTGTGTGCGCTTGTTATATACGTATTTATTTATTTATATACGTTTATTTAATTATTTGTATACACGCACACACACATATTTATATGTGCGTGTATTTGTATACCTATGGCTAGTGTTTTCGCGTATGCTTGTGTATGTACGTATATGGATGCGTGTATGTATTTATTTAATTTCAATTACCTCTGTATTTTATTTACTTTATTCTTAACTCTGAAGCCGAGAATCATTCGGTTTCCTAGTTAGAATTTTAGTCTACGACTTCAGCTATACCATTTACGTGGTTTTGTCTTTGCGTGCAATTGTTCTCTACGCCCCACATATGACGTATTATATTCATTTTTTTCCGTTCATTGCCAGAGAACGTCTCTATGAACCACCTAAGAGAATATTAGTCTACGACTTCTTTTATACCATAAACGTGGTTTTGTCTTTGCGTGTAATTGTTTTTCATCGCTCCAAATAATGACGTATTATATTCGTTTTTTCCCGTTCTTTGCCAGAGAACGTTTTCCACGAACCAAAGTATCGTCTTCCTGACTTCCTCAGGTTGCGACATTTTTTGAAATATTCACTTCTGCGTACACAGATTGACTTTTGTTTATTTAAGAAGATCCTGTTAAGGGTGAAAACAGCGATTCTTTGCTTACATTTTGATCTGTTATTTTAATATATATATATATTTCGTTTCTGAATTTGTTTAGCAATATTCTTTATCTGAAAACGTGTGTTGAAACCGATATTGTTATACATTGGGAGGGTCATGTTGCCAATAAGAAACACACGCACCAGTAGTATAACAATATATATATATAGTTTCTGAAGATCCCGTTAAGGGTGAAAGCATCAATTCTTTATGTATATATATATATTAAAAATGCAAAGCTAGTGAATTACACATGAGAAAACATTTGAAAAGCTGTTTTCAGCGAAGATCGCCAAGCACAAACGTACAAACGCTATTCTTTTTTATATTGAAAACAACTTTATTTGTTGTGTTCTATTCATATGATATGCGTAATAAATAAAAAAGACATGAGGTGCTTCTTTCAAATCTTCCGATTCTCTCTTTAAATATATATATATATATATATACATAGATATATATACAAACATATATACTTATATATATATATTTATAAACACACACATACAAACACACGCACATGCACACACACACACACACACACACACATGCTCGATAAAGTACTTGATAAAGCTTGTTGTATACACAAGCGGAAACCGCTTGATACACCTTCTCTCTCTTTGTGTGTGTGTATATATATATATACATATAATATATATATATATATATGTAAATGAAGTAATTCCGTCGGAAAATTCCAGGAAAAAAGAGTGCTCTATATTTGTATACGCGTGCGTGCGTGCGCGCATACACATGCGTGTGTGTGTGTGTGTGTGTGAGTGTGTGTGTGTGTGTGTGTGTGTGTGTGTGTGTGCGTGTGTGTGTGTGTGTGTGTGTGTGTGTGTGTGTGTGTGTGTGTTTTCGTGTATGTGTGGTTGTATGGGTAGTCTTATTTTGTTTTTATTTTTTCCTTTCCTTCTTCCCTCTCCAGCCTCACTTTCATATAGCTTGCTTTTTTTGTTTTTAAGATCCAAATTCAATAAACAAACCAGGATTTTTTCGTTCTGAGGATTGAAAGCAAAACATTTTGCTTTTAAGAAACCACTGGTAAATGGAATAATTGCCTTATGTTGTTTATTACATAATAATATATATATATATATATATATATATATATATATATATTTATTAATATAACAGATTAAAGTTTAAGCAAAGAATCGCTGCTTTCACCCTTAACGGGATCTTCTGAAACTAACAAAGTCAATCTGTAAACGTAGAACTGGATATTTCAAAAAACGTTGCAACCGGAGGAAGACAGGAAGACGATACTTTGGTTCATGGTGACGTTCGCTGGCAAAGAACGGGAAAAAACGAATAATACGTCATTAATAGGAGCGGTGAAAAACAATTACGCGCAAAGACAGAACCACGTTTATGGTATAAAAGAGGTCGTAGATTAATGTTCTCTAAGGGGTGCATAGAGACGTTCTCTGGCAATGAACGAAAAAACGAAGATACTAAGTCATATGTGGAGCGTGGAGAACAATAGCACGCAAAGACAAAACCACGTAAATGGTATAGCGGAAGTTGTCAACGTTTTTTGAAATATCCAGTTCTGCGTTTACAGATTGACTTTGTTAGTTTCAGAAGATCCCGTTAAGGGTGAAAGCATCGATTCTTTGCTTAAACTTTAATCTGTTATATTAATAAATATTTGCTCTTCGGTTCTTATATATTTGATATATATTTTCCTTATCGAGCCCTCTTTGGGTTTTAGTCTTCAATTTTATTATTATTACTATATATATATATATATATATATATATATATATATATAATGCGCTGAGTGTGGTTCAATCGACTACTATACTACGCAGAACCTGTCTTTATATTTATTATTGCCAATAAGACAATCGTGAGGTTGACATATACTTAGTGTTCTCTCTCAAAATGTCCTACACCACCACCACTAATTTCAGTTTTTACTTTTCAAAGAAATCACTCGGGCTTGTTTTGGCACATAATTCTCCTTCACTAGATTCGATCATTTCTAACATTTCTCTGAAATATGTTTGACCCATATCTTGAAAAAATTGAAGGTATCGATTATTTACAATACATGTGGAATTCTGCCCATAAAGAATGAATAGAATCGGCACCAAATACCAATAGTGCTAATAAAAATGCTGTAAATTCAAGAAGTGCTACAAGGTTATTATGAATAAAGTACACACTCTGACCATGATATACCCGTTGACAAGGAAGTACATTCAAAATAAATGAAATTAATACTGTCACCCATGTGGACACGACGCCAAGTATTTCTAATTTTACTTTCATATATCTTTTACAAAACCGAATGCTATATTATGACATAATGGAAAGTAGCCAATAATATTTATCCTTTCAAAGAATTTATGTTTCTTATCCCACCTACCATCGAGAATTCTCAATTGTCTGGGTACAACTAAATAGCAGGGGATCGGATTAATTACAAAGATATTGGCGCTTTTTTCCAACGGTTTGGACAATAGAAATGAACCCAATTCGC
>OZ024753.1:19300785-19305785 GCA_964016885.1 Eledone cirrhosa | reverse complement strand
TGATTAGCAATTATTTTATCGATTTGTGTAATATTCTTCAGCTTCTATAAGTGGTGTGCCATAACTCCATTATATTGTATTCATGGGAGAGACAGCAACGTCATTATATCAAATATTAAATCTGACAAGATCAACATGTTGAAATATAAGTCTTTTACAAATATCTTTCAAGTAAAATTGATAATTGGCTTTAGCTAGAATTGTCTTATTGAACGGGGCTAACCCCACAAATTAGAAATGTGGGAAATTTGAACTCAGTACATAAAGGAATATAACTGTAAGAGTCAGCTGCAAACATTCTTAGTCTGACTATGAAGGAGTGATGCTAGGGCTGTGAAATCTTGCATGCATTAATTTCAACGCTTTACAAATACACAAATATGTTCCATCATTCATCTTTAACAAGAATAACGACAAGAAGAAGAAGAAGAACAACAACAACAGCAACGACAGCAACGGCACCAACAACAAAAAACATAAGAACAACAACAACGACACCAACAATAACAACAACGACAACAACAACAGCAATGACACCACCACCACCAACAACAACGACACCACCACAACCACCACCAACAACAACAACGACACCACCAACAACAACAACAGCGACACCACCACCACCAACAACCACACCACCACCACCATCACCACCAACAACAACAACAACGACACCACCACCAACAACAAGTACACCGACAACAACAATACCACCGCCACCACCAACAACAACAACAAAAACGACAACAACAACAACAACATGACAAAACTTGCTACTATTTCAAACTGTTACTGGGACACTATTCCAGAAAAAACAACTGTACCTGATTTACAATCCAGAAAGTCTAAAGTCTGTCTTAAGCCAGAAAGCTCATTTGGCCGGAGCTTATCCCGGTTCCGTGGCGTGAAGCGACTGAGAGTACAGTACTCCCCCCTGGACAGGACGCCAGTCTGTCGCAGGGTTAAACCTCCATCTATTGTTGGTACTCATTTTCAACTGAGTAAACTGGATTAACGTGAAATAAAGTGTCTTGCTCAAGGAAACAACACGTCACCCGGTCCGAGAATTGAACTATTTCGATTGCATGCCTAATGCTCCAAACACTAAGACATGCGCCTTCACGCCTGATTTATAATACGCAACTTAATTGTGTCTACTGTTGGCACTAGGCCAGCAATTAGAACAGTGTATTACTGGTACTTTATTTTATCGACCCCGTAACTTAATATTCCATAATAAAACCTTTAAAACACTCTTAAGACAGATGTATCTCTTTACATGAAAGATGTGTATCATTTATATGTATATAGTCATCTGTCTTGTATGAGTGTGTATGTGTGTGTGTGTTTGTATTCCTACGTGTATGTGTGTGTTTTTGTATGTATTCCTATGTATGTTTTTTGTGTATACATATACATATACGCTTTATATATATATATATATATATATATATATATATATATATGTGTGTGTGTGTGTATATGCAGGCTGTCCCCCAAAAAATATATACACATAAGCATTAGAATGATGTTGAAGTGTGTATACATTTTTGGGGGACAACCTGTAGTAAAGTATACATATATATAAGTCTATCTTAAGTTAGAGTAAAAAACTCTGCTTCCCTGGTCAAGACGCCAGTCCATCGCAGAGTTAAACCCCAACCTATTACTTGTACTCATTTTCAGCTGAGTATACTGGAGCAATACGAAATGAAGTGTTTTATTCAAGAACACAACACTCAGCCAAGGAATCGAACCCACGACATTATGATCGCACGTCCAACACCCTTACCACTAGGCCACGTGCCTCCACACATACACATACATACACACACACATACATAGACACCCACACGAATATATATATGTAAAAGTTCTATTTAAATTGTTGGGATACAACAAGCAAATATTTTTATAACTGATATAAATCACTCAAGAAATATTTGGAGTAAAAATATGATATTAACAAATGTAAACTATATTTATAAAACCATATTTATTTCATTATACATATTTCAAGGACACCAAGTTAAATTATGGTGTGCTTTCATCAGATAAAATATAATATAGATCAGTTTTATAAATAAATATTAACATACCTTTAAACAATGCAACCATTGCTGTTGGAAGCTCCCGGATAGTATTATATTTTATCTGATGAAAGCACACCATAATTTAATTTGGTGTCCTTGAAATATGTATAAGGAAATAAATATGGTTTTATAAATATAGTTTCCATTTGTTAATATCGTATATATATATATATATATATATATATATATATATATATATATATATATATATATATATATATATATATATATATATATATATATAGGAACGAGTAGGACCCCGACGGCTGAGCTAAAGCGGTTTCGACGGCTAATTCTGAACTCAGAATTCTGATTCCAGAATTAGCCGTCGAAACGGCTTGAGCTCAGCCGTCGGGGTCCTACTAGTTCCTATTACCCACTCTACTACACTAAGTATTGAGTACTTTGGTGCGTTATGGTCCACCTGGTTCCTTACCACATTTCCTTCGTTATATATATATATATATACAGAGAGAGAGAGAGATAGAGAGAGAGAGAGAGAGAGAGAGAGAGAGAGAGAGGGACATAGAGAGAGAGAGAGAGAGAGAGAGAAGAGAGAGAGAGAAAGAAGAGGAAGGAGGATAAATAGAAAGAAGAGAAGGAGAAGAGAGAGAGAGAACGTGTAGAGAGGAGACACCAGGAGAGATTGAACAGACATAGATATCTAATCACGTGTGTGTGTGTATGCGCGCGCGCGCGCGTGTGTGTGTTTTGGGTGTGTGTGGGTATGGGTGTGTGGGTGTTGGTGTGTGTGTGTGTGTGTGTGACTATGAGACTATTTAATGAATATAACTACACAAGCAAAAATAATTATAAATATGTCATGTCTCCCGTAAAATACGTTCGATCAACAAGTGGTTATCAGTAAACGTAAATCATGACCTATTTTCTCTTCAGGGGAATCCCCTCTTCCTTATTACAGTTGCTATAAAGCCTGATAAATGGCAGAATCATTAGACTGTTGGATAGAAAGTTTCCTGATCTACCAGCACTCTGCGTCGGTGTTTCAATTCCTCCTCGGTTCAACTTTACTTTTCATCCATTCTAACTATCTTTTGTCTCTCATTCACCCATCTCTGGAAGAAATGTGCTGTATCCATGTAAATATCCCCTTTCATCTTTAAAAGATCCATAATAATTGTTTCTACTTTTGGCACAAAGCCAGCAAAAACCCAGTGCATCACTGGTACTTTATTTTATCGACCCCGTAAGGATGAAAGGCCAAGTTAAACTCGGCAGGATTTGAACTCAAAATGGCAAAGGCCGTAACTCTATGCCTCAAATCAATGCGTCCGACCCTCTACCGATATTGCCAATCTACCGAAGATCCACAATAATGTACTGGGGTCGATTCCCTCTGCAAATATCCCTCTCTCACCCACGCTACGTCAAATGTGTTCAACCCTGGGAAGGTATGGTCTGTGCTTGGTTTAAAACACACAAGTCACAGGTCAGCCGCTACGGTTGCCTCCACGTCTCCTTATATAAAACAGAAGGACAAATATCATTATTAAAAATAGATTGAATCAACGACTCATGCTTTCCGCAATCATTTTAACATTCAATAATTGTTCACGAGTATAAAGAAACGGAATGTGAAGAATGGCCAAACCGGAACATGGATAAATAACTTGGAAAACAAAATAAATCGTTGGAAAATATTTTCATAAAACAAAAGTGTTTTACGAAAGAAGAAGAGAGAAATTATCGATTGAACACACACAGACACACCGGTATAAACACTCACACATACACACAGATAAACACACACAGATACACCGGTATAAACACTCTCACACATACACACAGATAAACACACACAGATACACCGGTAGAAACACTCACACATACACACAGATAAACACACACAGAGACACCGATACAAACACTCACACATACACACAGATAAACACACACAGAGACACCGGTATAAACACTCACACATACACACATATAAACACACACAGACACACCGGTATAACACTCACACATACACACAGATAAACACACACATACACACCGGTACAAACACTCTCACATACACACATATAAACACACACAGAGACACCGGTAGAAACACACACACACATACACACAGATAAACACACAGAGACACCGATACAAACACACTCACACATACGCACAGATAAACACACACAGACACACCGGTACAAACACTCACACATACACACAGATAAACACACACAGACACACCGGTACAAACACTCACACATACACACAGATAAACACACACAGACACACCGGTACAAACACTCACACATACACACAGATAAACACACACAGAGACACCGGTACAAACACTCACACATACACACAGATAAACACACACAGACACACCGGTACAAACACTCACACATACACACAGATAAACACACACAGAGACACCGGTAGAAACACTCACACATACACACAGATAAACACACACAGACACACCGGTAGAAACACTCTCACACATACACACAGTTAAACACACACAAACAGACACTCTCACACAAACACACTCACACACATACACACAGATAAACACATACAGATAAACGCACACAGAGACACCGATACAAACACTCTCACACATACACACAGATAAACACACACAGAGACACCGATACAAACACACAGATAAACACACGCGTATATGTATGCACTCACATGGTCACGCACATGCATACACAAACATAAACACACACATATATATATAAAGAGAAATAAATTGGGTGTGTGTGAAGGTAAGAAACAAGTCTAACACATGTTATGTGAGATCAAACAGAAATATAGCCCTAGGACGCTATAGCCGTAGTCCAGAGACTAAATACTGTCAATAAATAATAGAAATATAAGAGATACCAATCAATAGCAGCTATTATAAATATTATTTCATCCTCT
>OZ024753.1:19248285-19288285 GCA_964016885.1 Eledone cirrhosa | reverse complement strand
TTGATGTTGTAGTTATTATTGCAGTAACTGTTATTAATGTTGTTGATGTTGTAGTTATTATTGCAGTAACTGTTATTACTGTTGTTGATGTTGTAGTAATTATTGCAGTAACTGTTATTACTGTTGTTGATGTTGTAGTTATTATTGCAGTAACTGTTATTACTGTTGTTGATGTAGTTATTATTGCAGTAACTGTTATTACTGGTGTTGATGTAGTTATTATTGCAGTAACTGTTATTACTGTTGTTCTTGTCGTTATTATTGCAGTAACTGTTATTACTGTTGTTGTTCTTGTAATTATTATTGCAGTAACTATTATTACTGTTGTTGTTGTTGTTGTAGTTATTATTGCAGTAACTGTTATTACTGTTCGCTCTCCTTTCCTTATAATCACTGTCAATGAATCTGTTATATTCCAAAATCTTACTTATGGTCATATTCTTCAACTTCACTAGATATTGTTGTTGTTATTGGTGTTGTTATTGCTGTTGTTATTGCTGTTGTTGTTGTTATTGCTGTTGCTGTTACTGTTGTTGTTATTGCTGTTGTTGTTGTTATTTATGTTGCTGTTATTGTTGTTGTTATTGCTATTGTTATTGTTACTATTGCCGTTGTTGTTGCTGTTGTTATTGTTGTTGTTATTGTTATTGTTATTGTTGTTATTGCTGTGGTTGTTGCTGTTGTTATTGTTGGCGTTGCTGTTGTTATTGTTGTTGTTATTGCTGTTGGTATTGTTGTTGTTATTGTTGTTGTTATTGTTATTGTTGTTGTTATAATGGCATTTATTACAGTGATGTTGTTGTTACTGTAGTTGTTGTTATACTGCTATCACAGTCTTGTTGTTGTTACTGTTGTTGTTGTTATACTGCTATCACAGTGATGTTGTTGTTACTGTTGTTGTTGTTATACTGATATCACAATGATGTTGTTGTTACTGTTGTTGTTGTTATACTACTATCACAATGATGTTGTTGTTACTGTTGTTGTTGTTATACTGCTATCACAGTGCTGTTGTTGTTACTGGTGTTGTTGTTATACTGCTATCACAGTGATGTTGTTGTTACTGTTGTTGTTGTTATACTGCTATCACAGTGATGTTGTTGTTACTGTTGTTGTTGTTATACTGATATCACAGTGATGTTGTTGTTACTCTAGCTAGAGTTATTCCAATACTTTTCTTCACTGCTCTCCTAATGCAAGTCTAGTATACTTTCTTCCTTGCATTAGCAAATCTTCGCTATCGTCGTCGTCGTCGTCGTCGTTGCTTTTCCTGATGATGTTGATGATGATGATAATGATGATAATGATGATGATGTTGATTTCACTGTCTCTTTCCTTACTGCTGCTGCTGCTGCTGTTGTTGCAGCTGCAACGCTGGTTGCAGCTCTTAATGCTGTGGCTGCTACTGCTGATGTCGTCGTCGTTGTTGTTATTATTGTCATCACTGTTGCTACTACTACTACTACCACTACTACTACAACCACCACCACCACCACCACCACTACCATAACTACCACCACCACCAACAACAACAACAACATCAATAATAATAATAATAATAATAATACGACCAGTACCACCATCACTACTACTACTACGACTACTACTACTACTACCACCACCACCACCACTACTACCAACAACAACAACAACAACAACAACAACAACAACAACAACAACAGCAATAATAATAATAATAATAATAATAATAATAATAATAATAATAATAATAATGCGACCAGTACCACCATCACTGCTACGGCTACTACTACTACTACCACCACCACTACTACTACTACTACTACTACTACTACTACTACTACTACTACTACTACTACTACCACCACCACCACCACCGCCACCACCGCCACTACTACTACTACTACTACTACTACTACTACTACTACTACTACTACCACTACTACTACTACTACTATTACTATTTATTTATTGTTTATTATCATTGGTATTGTGTCGAGTGTCTTATCCATTATTCTGTCCATTTAGCTATTAATTCTTCGAGATCTTCAACTTGCTGCAGTTGTAGTTGTTACTGGTCATGTTGCTGTGTCTATTTTGGTAGTATTGTTAAAGGTGGTACTGTTCATATTGTTCTTGATCTTGTTATTGCTGTTGATTGTGATGAAGGGAATGGTTGTAGTGGTCGTGCTAGAATTATGATACACTTGGTATTTGTCTTGGAGTGCCAAATCTACTATTACTCACATTATAACCATCATTCTTCCAACTTATTCTTTCTTTAAATTATTTTACCTCCTCTTCCATCTCTACGTGTATCTTTCAATTATGTAAGTCTTCTTCTTCTTCTTCATTCACTTTTCTTCTTCTTCTTCTTCTTCTTCTTCTTCTTCTTCTTCTTCTTCTTCTTCTTCATTCACATTTCTTCTTCTTCTTCTTCTTCCTAACAATATTTTATGGGTTAAAAATTCTTATTGTTAGAATAATTGTTTCTACATTTGGTACAAGGCCAGCAATTAGCCAGTGCATTACTGGTACTTTATTGTTAATATAATAATTGATTCTACTGTTGGCACAAGGCCACCAAATAACCAGTACATTACTGGTACTTTATTGTTAATATAATAATTGTTTCTACTTTTGGCACAAGGCCAGCAATTACCCGGTACATTACCGGTACTTTATTTTATCGACACCGTAAGGATGAAAGGCAAAGTTAACCTCGGCGAGATTTGAACTCAGACCTTAAAGGGATGTAACTATGCTAGAAAGCATAGCGTGCAACGCACTACCGATACTGCCAATTGACCGCCAATTGTAATAATAATATTGCTATAATAATAATAGTTTCTACTATTGGCACAATGCCAGCAAATACGCAGTACATTACTGGTACTTTATTTTATCGACCCCGTAGGGATGAGAGGCAAAGTTAACCTCGGCGGGATTTGAACTCAGAATGGCAAGGGCCCTAACTCTATGCGTCAAAGCATGGCGTCCGACCCTCTACCGATACTGCCAATTCACCGCCCTTCATTGCTATAATAATAATGGTTTCTTATATAGGCATAAGGTCAGTAATTTGTGGGAATAGGAAAGTCGATTAAATCGACGCTAGTACGAGACTGGCACTTTATTTTATCGACCCCGAAAGGATGGATAGCAAAGGTAACCTCGGTGGGATTTGAATTCAGAACGTAAAGGGCCATAATTATGTGGTGCAAAGCATGGCGTCTCTAATGATATTGCCAAACCATAATAATAATAATAATAATAATAATAATAATAATAATAATAATAATAATAATAATAATAATAATAATAATAATAATAATAATAATAATAATAACAACAATAATAATGATAATAGACCAAGGATGTCCAAGGAGCAAATAACAACAAGGAGGAAGAGCAACATTCATGAAAAATCCCTTCATAGTACCTTCTTTAAGAAAACTAAATTTAGAGATCCACAGACATAGAACTGGCTAAAAAGAGGAGACCTTTAAAAGGCTACAGCAGGAATGCTAATGGCTGCGCAAGAGTAAGCCCTCCGAACGAAGTGGGTGAAACACCATATTTACAAGGAGGAGGCTAGCCCACTGTGTAGGGTCTGTGGAGAGACAGAGGAGACTGTGGCTCACATTGTATCCGAGTGTAAACACCTAGCCGAGACTCACTATAAAGGCTGGAGGCATGATCTGATAGGCAGTGTGATCCACTGGCATCTATGCAAAGTAAACAATTTACCACATTCTGAGAAGTGGTATGAGCATAAGCCAGAGTCAGTGATAGAAAACGATCGGGTGAAGATATTATGGGATTTTAGGATACAGACGGACGAGAAATTAGAACACAATAGGCCTGACCTGGTGGTTTTAGACAAGGAAAAAAGATCGTGCCTGTTTGTAGATGTAGCCTGCCCATTTGACACAAGAGTGCAAGAAAGGGAGAGGAAGAAAATTAACCGATAGCAGGACTTAAAGTGTGAGTTAAAAATGATTTGGAACTGCCATAAAATCAAGGTTGTCCCGATTGTCATAGGCGCACTAGGTACTATTCAAACACTATTCAAAAAGAATCAGGATATAGATCCATCCAGAGAATTTGGTGAAATCCACGGAAAAATCCATAGAGCCTTAATTAAGAATAAAATAAAGTATAAAATACTCATCCTTCAATTCAGAAAAACTACTATGCCCTGTATAGTCTTAAAGAATATTTCACGGAAATTTCTGTGTATATATATATATATATATATATATATATATATATATATATAAATATATATATATATTTATATATATATATATATATATATATATATATATATATATATATATATATATATATATATATTAATATATATATATATATATATATATATATATATACATATATACATATATATACATATATAAACACACATATATATATATATATAATATATATAACGAAGGAGTTGTGGTAAGGAACCAGAAGGACCATAACGCATCAGAGTACTCAATACTTAGGGTAGTAGAGTGAGTAATAGGAGAAAGTATGACCCCGAGGGCAGAGCTCAAGCCGTTTCGACGGCTATTTCTGGACAGAAATAGCCGTCGAAACGGCTTGAGATCTTTCTGTCGGGGTCATACTTTCTCCTATTACCCACTCTACTACCATAAGTATTGAGAACTCTGCTGAGTTATGGTCCATCTGGTTCCTTATCACAATTCCTTCGTTATCCAGCTCCTACCCCAGTTGTAGAGCACTTTCCGACCCCACCACGCCATATCCTGACTTTTCCATCCAGCTCAAGTTCCTTTACCCGCACCATTCGAAAATACAATATCGATCTCCACCAAGAACATCACGATTCCACCGAGAAAACTTTACCTTCGGATTTCACGCAAAAAATCGACGTATTTGCGAAAAGACTAAGATGGAGAACTTTTTTCTATGATAGATTCCGTGACAACCAGGACTTCGACACCAAGGAGAGATTCGGATTCATTACCTACAAATCTCCCCCACCGAACCCTATGCTCTCACCCTTCGAGAACGATATTTTCCAAATGGTCAAGGGTATTAAATTCAAACCCAGACACATTCGATTCCTACAACAACTCCGTAGCAAATTAACGGAGTATGAAAGAACCAACGACATCCTGGTGCACTCGGACCAAAGTGGAAACCTCTATTTCGTCAACCCGGACAGATACCACACAATGATCAGGAGCCGCCTAAACTCCACCTATAAAAATGCTAACCACTCAATTATCGAGGACATAAATCTAGAGTGACAACAAATTACCTCTAGCCTCGGGATCGCAGACCGAACTGAACCCCTCGACCCACGGACTCCCTACTTCACACTGAAGGACCACAAATCGATTTCGACCGCAAACCATCCATCAGGCTTATAAACCCGACGAAGTGGGACATAGGGAGAGTCAATAAAAACATCCTAGGCCGCATTATACCAAAAGTTAAGCAAAACGCGAGACTTAGCCTATGGGTTAGCACCCAGGAAGTAATCTCATGGTTCAGGAATATTGAGAAGAAACAGGACTCAAAATTCATCCAGTTTGACATACAAAGTTACTATGCAACTATTACCTTACCGCTCCTTAGGGCCGCCTTGGACTTTGCCGAAACACTTGCGCCTATTACCGACCAGGAAAGAAATATCATTCTCCACGCCAGGAAGACAGTCCTACTTTTCGACAACTCCAAGTGGATAAAGAGAGCTCCGGACTCCCCCCTTCAACGCCATCATCGGGAGCGGGAGCGATTCGGCCGAGTTCACCGAACTTATAGGATTATTCCTACTATTTAAACCCACCGAAATGTTTCCCGCATTCGGCGGTGGATTGTACCGATGTGCTCCTTGCCCTGAAAGGGTACAATCCCAGTAGTACAGACCGGGTCCGTAAACAACTTATCAACTCTTTCGGGACTGGGGATTTAGAATCACCCTATAAACGTCACTAACCCGAGTACATTTCCTGGAAGTTACACTCAACCACTAAAATGACCTGTACTACCCTTACAGGGAACCAAACGACAACATGCACTACATCGACCGCCGCTCTAAGTATCCCAGAAACATCACCAATAATCTGCTTAAAAACATCTCCCTCCGCATATCTCGTTTGTCCGCTAATGAGCAGATATTCGACGAATATGCGCCTCATTACAACCAGGCCCTCAAGCGGAGTGGCTTCCGGGAGGAAATATCCTTTTATCCAGCTTTCCTTAGCGGAACCAGCAGTCGACGCCATCGCTTACACCACGTAACGTGGTTCAACCCCCCCCCCTCCAACAATGCCGAGGTAGCAACACCTATCGGGAAAATCTTCTTTAGGCTCCTCGAAAAACACTTTCCACCACAGCACCGCTACCACACCATAATCAACAAAAACACTATTAAGCTATCCTACAGCCCCACACCTAACGTGATCTACCAGTGCAACGTGAGGACGGACACCTCCAACAAAGCTTACATAGGATTAACCGCTTGTGACTTTAAGACCCGGCTCTACCAACACCAACATACGTTCCGGAAACCGGTCCGGCGACATGCCACCACACTTTCGGGCCATATCTGGGACCTCAAAGATAATAATATAATCTACTATCCTACTTGGAGCTTACTGTCCAGAGCTAACTCTTACACGGGAGGACGCCGTCCGTGCAACTTATGCTCGGAGGAAACATTACAAATGCTGTTTACGATGGATCAACTCTTAAACAAAAAAGATGAACTGGTAACTGCATGCAAACACAGATTGCGGAAGACTTATCTCGCCCTCAAACACCCTAACGGTCTGGGAAGGTAGACTAGGGCTGAAACAACCCACTTGACGATGAAGATAGGGAAAACCCCTACTGATATAGGTAGGTGTACCTCTTTTCTTTTCCTTTATGTTTTCTTTTTCCCTTTATCTCCCCCTATCACTTCTTTCTACCACCGAACTTCTTCCTCGTTCGTTTATTTGTTTTTTTACCCCTTTCGCCTACCCGAGGCAGCCCATGGGCCACTTTAACCTCAATACCTCACCCCAGTAACTTACAGATAGCATTCGCCAATTACGCTATACTAACTATTCATAGCAGCTGTGTTAGACCCCAGATATGTGATATTAATTTTTAATTCTAAAAGTTTCAATTATTCTCATCTAGCAACTCATTATGTGGCTTTGGCTGAAATAGCAGAACTAAATATAGCAGCTGTGTTAGACTCCTTATTTCACTTCTCACTTTCCAATCTTACATTCTGTTACATCTTTCTCTCATCTTTTATTATATTCGTTTTATTATATTTTTTCTTTGTCCCCTACTCGCATTTGATTTACTATTTCTATAATGTCCCTCCTCCACTTTTTAAATAAACCTTTTTTCACCAACCTCCTCTGGCCTACTTTCATACACATTCCTTAGAATTTGCCGTGTGGATTTACCTTCTACGTTTGACCGGCTCTATCCACTCCCCTATCGTTCTACAGGCAAGTTAAGCCACCCCCACCCCGCACCCACTGTCATGATAGATTTTCTGTGTCCGCTACAAATTTTGACCAATCCCCTTGACAATTACAGTCTTCCATATAAGGAAGTACCCGTGAAAAGTTCGGCTATTTATTTAACAGACTAAAAAAACTCTTACTTTAGTCCAGAAATAGCCGTCGAAACAGCTTGAGCTCTGCCGTCGGGCTCATACTATCTCCTATATATATATATATATATATAACTGGATTACCTATAACGATATTGTGTTATCCCTTATATGTATATATATATATACACGTATTGTTATACTTTGGGAAGGTCATGCTGCCAATAAGAATACACGCACCTGTTGGTTTTCACTTCAATTTATTAAAAAATTCTGGTTGGTTTGGTTCAATAACCGGAAGGTTGTTTATATATTACCAAAGTTCTTTTGTCACACATTTTGTGACTTCGTCAGATAATGATTTCTTCGTTCTGTGCTACAGCATCTTGTTTGAACCAACCAACCGAAAATTATAATAAATTGAAAAAAATATGTGTATATATATATATATATATATACACATATATATATATATTTGTATATATATGTATATATATATATATATATATTATATGTATATACATATATACATATATATATATATATATATTTATATTAATATATATGTATTAATATATATATATAGGATATTACCCAGCATTCCACCACATGCTCTACGGAACTACCTTAAGGACTCACCCACTGGCATACACTCCAAAACATTTTTTCCCGCACGCCACCTCACCCCACGCACGCAGACACGGACCTACACCCACCCCCACACACTTCTTCCTGAACATGCAACACCGTTCTTCCCCCAACTCTTACTTTCACATACACAAACACATACACCTACATACACACACCACCTTCAGCCCTCCCCGCTCGGACACCCCACCTCACTCCCACTCCACCCGCAACCACCCCTACACGCCCCACAACCTTCCACCACCTGTTTTACTTCATGTTTATTTTTATTGTTATTATGCTTTCATATTTAATTTCATTTGTACCGTTTCCTCTCACCCCGATCATCGTCAGAAGGCTTTTCTCTCTCGGAGAATATAAAATTCCCGAGTTCAAATTACAAACTGGCGCCATTCAGATCTCTTTCACAATGGAAATCCGCTTGGATTATCTATTTGTTTGGGATCTGAAATCGCGGTAAGGGCACATATAATAAGTACTGTGAATTTTTTGGAATTTAATTATTTATTATTTTTTAAGATATTTTCTGTGTTTACACTCTCTTAATTATATATATATATATATATATATATATATATATATATATATATATATATATACATCTATATATATATATATATATATATGAAAGAGTGGGGACCCCGACAGCTGAGCTCTTGCCCTTTCAACAGGTAGATCCAGTCTAATTACCAAAGGCATTGGTGGTTAACTAGCTGTCTCATCAGGATGTGTCATTTGTCCAAATTGTTTATACAATTGTAAATACATTTTTTCACGAAAGTAACTTTTTTTATTGAGGGAGTGTCAATATGTGGTTGTGTGTGTTGATAAATGTGTTAGTGGATGTGTATATGTGTGTGTATGTGTGTGTGTTGATATCTGGGTTAGTGGGTGTGTTTATGTATGTGTGTGTGGTTGTGTGTTGATACTTGTGTTAGTGGGTGTGTATATATATGTGTGTGTGTGTGTGTGTCGTTGTGTGTGTTGATATCTGGCTTAGTGGGTGTTTATATGTATGTGTGTATGTGTATGTGGTTGTGTGTGTTGATATCTGCCTTAGTGAGTGTTTATATGTATGTGTGTGGTGTGTGTTGATATTAGGGTATTTGGGTGTGTATATGTATGTGATTGTCTATATGTGTGCGTCTATATATATGTGGTGTGTGTGTGTCTTGTAATGTTGAGGTAGAATAATCGTGGATAGGAATATAATTATCGAGAAAGAATATTAGTGTGTGTGTGTGTGTGTGTGTTTGTGTTTATGTGTGTGTGTCTGTGTCTGTGTGTGGTATGTGTGTGGTGTGTGTGGTGTGTGTGTGTTTGTGTGTATGTCTCTGTGTGTTTGTGTGTGTGTGCGTATGTGTGTATTTGGTGTGTGTGTGTGTGTGAGTGTGTCTGTCTGTGTGTTTGTGTTTGTGGTGTGTATGTGTGTGTGTGTATGTGTGTTTGTTTAAATAGCACAGACACACAAATAAACTGCAAATACATACACACATTCACACTCATACACACACACAGATAAACAGCACACACACACACAAATAAACAGCATACCCACACACGCACACAAATAAACAGCACACACACGCACAAATAAACAGCACACACACACAAAATAAACAGCACACGCCCACACAAATAACAGCACACACACAAATAACAGCACACAACACACATTCACACAAATAACAGCACACACACAGATAACAGCACACACACACACAAATAACCGCACACACACAACATCACAAATAGACACAAATAACAACACACACACATACACATACACATGTTTGTGTTTATGTGTGTGTGTCTGTGTCTGTCTGTGTGTGGTATGTGTGTGGTGTGTGTGGTGTGTGTGTGTTTGTGTGTCTGTCTCTGTGTGTTTGTGTGTGTGTGCGTCTGTGTGTATTTGGTGTGTGTGTGTGTGTGAGTGTATCTGTCTGTGTGTTTGTGTTTGTGGTGTGTGTGTGTGTGTATGTGTGTTTGTTTAAATAGCACATACACAAATAAACTGCAAATACATACACACATTCACACTCTTACACACACACAAATAAAAGCACACCCACACTCAAAATAAACAGCACACGCCCACACAAATAACAGCACACACACAAATAAAAGCACACACACATTCACACAAATAACAGCACACACACAGATAACAGCACACACACACACAAATAACCGCACACACACACACACAACATCACACACACACACAACATCACAAATAGACACAAATAACAACACACACACACAAATAACAACACACACACATACACATAAATAACAGCACACAGACACACAAATAACAGCACGCACATACACAACTAATACACCCACACACACACCCAAATGACAGCCCACACACACAAATAAACAGCACATACACACACAAATAACAACACACACACAACTATCAGTACACACACACAAATAAACAGCACACACACACAAATAACAACACACACACACACATAACAGCACACATACACACAAATAACAGCACACACACACGCAAATAACAGCACATACACACACAAATAAACAGCACACATACACACAAATAACAGCACATACACACACGCAAATAACAGCCCACACACACAAAAACAACACACACACACACATAACAGCACATACGCACACACATAACAACACACACACAAATAACAGCACACACACACATATAACAGCACACATACACGCAATTAAATGCACACACATACACACAACTCACAGCACACACACGCAAATAACAGCCCACACACACACCCAAATAACAGCCCTCACACACAAATAACCAGCACATACATACACAAATAACAACACACACACAGCTATCAGCTCACACACACAAATAAACAGCACACACACACAAATAACAGCACACACACACACAAATAACAGCACACATACACACAAATAACAGCACACACACGCGCAAATAACAGCACATACGCACACAAATAACAGCACAACACACAAATAACAGCACACACACACAAATAACAGCACACACACACACATATAACAGCACACACACAAATAACAGCACACATAAACACACATAACAGCACACAATCACGCAAATAACAGCCCACACACACAAATAACAACACACACACACACATAACAGCACAAACGCACACAAATAACAGCACACACACACACAAATAACATCACACACACACGCGCACACACATAACAGCACACACACAAATAACAGCTGACACACACGGACACAAATAACAGCACACGCACACGCAAATAACAGCACACATAAACACACAACTAACAGCCAACACACACACAAATAACAGCACACACACACACACAAATAACAACACCCACACACACAAATAATAGCCCACACAACACACACAAATAACAGCACTCACACACACGTAACAGCACACACACACACAAATAAACAGCACGCACACACAAATAAACAGCACATACACACACAAATAACAACACACACACAAATAACAGCACACATAAACACAAATAACAGCACACACACACGCAAATAACAGCACACACACACACACAAATAAACAGCACACACACATACAAATAACGGCACACACATACGCAAATAACAGCCCACACACACACACACACAAATAACAACACACCCACACAAATAACAGCACATACGCACCCAAATAACAGCACACACACACACAAATAACAGCACACACACAAATAACAACACACACACACACATAACAGCACAAACGCACACAAATAACAGCACACACACATAACAGCACTCACATAAATAACATCCCGCACACAGGGACACAAATAACAGCACACGCACACGCAAATAACAGCACACATAAACACACAAATAACAGCACACACACACAAATAATAACACCCACACACACAAATAACAGCCCACACAACACACAAATAACAGCACACACACACACGTAACAGCACACACACATACAAATAAACAGCACACACACACAAATAAACAGCACATACACACACAAATAACAACACACACACAAATATCAGCACACACACACACAAATATACAGCACACACACTCACACAAATAACAGCACACATAAACACAAATAACAGCACACACACACGCAAATAACAGCACACACACACACATAAACAGCACACACACATACAAATAACGGCACACACATACGCAACTAACAGCCCACACACACACACAAATAACAACACACCCACACAAATAACAGCACATACGCACCCAAATAACAGCACACGCACACACAAATAACAGCACACACACAAATAACAGCACACACACAAATAACAGCACACACACACACAAATAACAGCACACACGCACACACTTGAAGATCCAGTATATATATATATATAGTTTATAAAGTTGATTAAATTGAGGAATTTGGATAACATTTAAATAAACTTATGCAAGACTTTTTTCAGAATTCGCAGTTTTAGAGGAAAACTAAACTTTGCAGAGAAATATTTGAAAAGAAAAGTTTATAACAATTGCACTGATGGAATCAATAATAAAACGCCAATTAAAATATATAAAAGAATAAATAAAAATATTTAGTATAATGAGATAATGAGTATCGAGGTTCAGTTAATTAGCCGGTACTAATGAATTAACATCTAGTGGAATACAATAGAACTACTCTGCTAGTTATGTAGCTATGGAGTATATATTTGATATAAGTTATCCACTTTTCGTGGTACTACTCAGTTTATGGTAGTGATTATAATTGATAGATTTATAGTGGAATAGGTGCAGTGGCTAATTACTAGTATATATTATACACTGTAACGGCCTATGTTATTTCTTACGTACGTATGTATGTTGGAAGGGGCTGTCGTGAGGGTTGTCCACGTGCAAATAGGTATTGATATATATGTAGTGGAATGCTAGAGTAGGTGTAGTCGCTTTAAAGCCACTGTCGTAGAAAAAACGTTGTGGTAGGTTTATGTGGCTGAATGGTCGGGTGTGCGACTCGGGTATGTGCAAGATCAGCTGCTTATCTACTGGTTTCATGTGCTCGTAATTTCCTATAATAATTGTTTCTAGTTTTTGGCACAAGGCCAGCAATTACCCAGTGCATTACTGGTATTTTATTTTATCGACCTCGTAAGGCTGAAAGGCAAAGTTAACCTCGGCGGGATTTGAACTCAGAATGGCAAGGGCCGTAACTCTATGCGTCAAGGCATGGCGTCCGCCCCTCTACCGATACTGTCAATAATTGTTTCTACTTTAGGCACAAGGCCAGCAATTACCAGTGCATTACTGGTACTTTATTTTATCGACCTCCGTAAGGATGAAAGGCAAAGTTAACCTCGGCGGGATTTGAACTCAGATCATACAGGGAGGTAACTCTATGTTTCAAAGCATGGCGTCCGACCCTCTACCGATACTGTCAATAATTGTTTCTTATATAGGCACAAGGCCAGCAATTTTGGCGGAGGGGAAAGTCGATTAAATCGACCCCAGTGCGTTACTGGTACTTTATTTTATCGACCCCGTAAGGATGAAAGGCAAAGTTAACCTCGGCGGGATTTGAACTCAGATCATAAAGGGCCGTAACTCTATGCTGCAAAGCATGGCGTCCGACCCTCTACCGATACTGTCAATAATGTTATATGTTTGGGTGTGATACTGTCGGCTCAAGTGGTTTAATGCTAGTTCTGTGTGTATTTAAGGGTGCTAGTCAGGTTACCAGATGAAGGTTGAGAGGAGTAATGTTCATTTATGTGTAAGCGTTAGCTCTGTGATATTTCCTGGTATCTGGGATTGTACTTTGTGTGGAGTTGTGTTCGGTTGTGCTATGCACTATGATAACGATGTACTATGATAACCTAGGGTGGCAATTACGGTGTATATATTTACAGCCAATATTTGTAATGGTGCTTACAAAATAGATTAACGTTATTCAATTCAGGCTGTACCGTACTCCAGAATGTGGAGAACATATATTTCATAATCGACTGAACAAGATACATTGTCTAGCTGAAAGTAGAGTGAAACGATTTGAAGAAACGTAATTTCTAGCCTGGAAACACTGTCATTTATGTAAACGTCATTTCAATAACGGTCGTAGCGTGATACAGGATATGAAGAAACATTATTTCAAAACTGGGAGGTTCGAATAGAGAGAAATCTTTGATGTCTGCTAGTAGCATCGTTAAGAACTGTTGGTTTTACTGGCTAACATCTATCTCTCAATATTGGCTCCAGCACATTAGTTCTAGTTCACTACTGTAACTAGTTCTACTGGCAAACTTATCATGGTAGATGACTGGAAGTTTGGAGAAGAGAAAGACCTTTTGAAATACGGAGAATGTGCTACACGCACACACAAACACACGCGCACGCACGCACACAAACACACAAACACACACACAAAAACATACACACACACACATAAACACACACATAAACATACGCAAACACATACACACACATATATATGTACCTATATAGGCTAAATGAGTTGGGATGTAAAATCCAACGAAACGTAAGTACTGTATATATCACTATTGCAACAGTTTATGTATATTCGACATATTGCTCTCTCAGATTCACACTTTTATTGCAGCTTTCGTACCGCCCCTCTAACTGTAACATCTCTACCATTTCGCGATACCTCTAAGCCATGGAATTTTCAGCACTCCAGTATATATATATATATATATATATATATATATATATATATATATATATAGGAAAATGCCCCGACGGCAGAACTCACAATGCCCCGACGGCAGAACTCAAGCCGTTTCGACGGCTATTTCTGGACCCGAAATACCTTGTCCTATTATCCATCTACTACCCTAAGTATTGAGTACTCTGGTGCGTTATTGTCCATCTGGTTCCTTACCACAATTCCGTCGTTATATATATATATATATATATATATATATATATATATATATATATATATATATATATATATATATATATATATGTGTGTATATATATATATATATATATATATATGTATATATATATATATATATATATATATATATATATATATATATATATATATATATATATATATATATATATATATATATATATATATGTATATATATATATATATATATATATAGGAAAAGGGAAGTAAGGTTCTATACAAAACAGTGGATATAGAGAAACGGTGAATTTGGAAATAGCACGGAAAATGTATTTAAGTGTCAGTTTTTCTTTTTTTTTCCTTTTTTGATTCGTCAAAGTGACATTATTAAAATGGATTGGCAGTATCGGTAGAGAGTCGGACGCCATGCTTTCCAGCATAGTTACGTCCATTTACGATCTGAGTTCAAATCCCGCCGAGGTTGACTTTGCCTTTCCTCCTTACGGGGTCGATAAAATAAAGAACCAGTAATGCACTGAGTAATTGCTGGCCTTGTGCCTAAAGTAGAAACAATTATTAAAAATATGACATTATTGAAAAAATAAGAGGGACACTTCTTTTAAAAAAGAGTTTTATAAAGTATATAAAGTATTACCGGTTTCGATGTATTAGTAAAATTCATCTCATCAAATGTTGAGTATTACAATTATAAAGAATTAATAACCATTAGAAAATAAAAATTAAAGATTTAAAATTAACTGTTGGAGTAAGTTTTTTCCCATCTTCTTATATATCTATAAACAAGAAGTGTAATTCAACAGGGTAAAATTAGCTTCGATTATTGTTATTCGCTGCTATATATATTTCGGTGATAACCATTATTCAACAGCTATGACCACATCAGGCAGTTTGAACTTGAACAGAGAAAACAGGAAAACATAATATTGTTAATCCTTGTTAATCCATTGATATGTTTAGATCCAGTGTGTGGGGTTAGTGCTCTAAGCAACTGAACACATTTACATTACTCCGGAGTAAACAGACCAACCCGCACACTTCATTGAGTGCTGTAGCCTGCTAACAGCAGTGTCGGTAAACAACCAACAGATACACAAAATTATATATATATATATATATATATATAAGTTAAAACAGAAAACAAAGACAATAGCGAAGAGTGGTGTAAAAAGTGTTAGTATTAGGTTCACACTGAGAGTGAGTATATATATATATATATATATATATATATATATATATATATATATATATATATGTGTGTATAAGTATGTATACGTACATACATATATGTATATATGGGAGATATGTATATATGGGAGATCAGGCGGCTGTTTGAGGAACTGGATGTTGAGACAGAGCCCTTCACCAGAGAGGAGCTTCAGAGAGCCAAGAAGAAGATCAAGGAGGGCAAGGCTCATGGAGAAGATGGAGTGGCATCAGAGGTGATGAAGACGTGTTATTTTGATGATATCATCCTGGGGTTCTGTAACGGGGCACTGGAGAAAGGAGTTGCCCCGAATCAGTGGAGGATCAGTAACATCGTCTCAGTGCCAAAGAAGGGAGATCTCTCTAACACCAACAACTACCGGGGGATCTCACTGACGTCACTTGTGGCAAAGACCCTCAACAGGATGATTCTTAACAGGATCCAGCCTGAGATGGAGAAGAAGCTCAGGGATAACCAGAACGGATTCAGAGAGGGTAGATCAACCACCAGTCACATCCTGATGCTGAGGAGGATATTAGAGGGAGCTAGAGCAAAGTGCCTTCCTGCGGTCATGGTTTTCATTGACTTTAGGAAGGCCTTTGATTCTGTGGACCGTTACTGCCTGATGAAGATCTTACAGGCTTATGGAATCCCCAAGAGGATAGTGGACCTGATATCACTGCTCTACACCAAAACCAAAGCCCAAGTCATTACACTTGATGGGATGACAGAGTTCTTTGAGATACTGGCTGGAGTGCTCCAGGGAGATACATTGGCTCCCTACCTTTTTATCATCGTAGTGGACTATTGTATGCGCCTTGCACTGGAGAAACACCAGGACTCTGGCTTTACTGTAGCACCGACTCAGAGCAGGAGAGTTGGGGCGAAAAAGGTATCGGATGCTGAATTTGCCGACGACATAGTTTTGGTGACAAATACAGTGAAGGAGGCAAAGGATTTGATGCGGGAGGTTGAGACTGTGTCGATGAGTGTGGGGCTGAGAATGAATGAGACTAAAACAAAATATCTGGTAGAGAATGTTGAGAAGCCAGAGGGGATCACTAATGTAGGCGGGAAGCCGATGGAATTGGTTGAGGACTTCCTGTATTTGGGAGCAAAGATTGGGAATACGGAAGATGGTGTGGTTGAGAGGAAGAGCAAGGCCTGGGCGGCGTGTCACAGCTTGAGATCGGTGTGGAAGTCGGACCTTCGTAGAGACCTGAAAATCCGCCTCTTCATTGCTGTAGTGGAGTCTGTGCTGCTGTATGGGTCTGAGACTTGGACACTGATCAAGAGACTCACTCAGATGGTGGATAGGTGCTACACGAGAATGCTGAGGATGGCTCTGAACATTAATCAGTATACACTGAGGATGAAAAACTCAGAGCTGTATGGGAGCATCCCAAAAGTCAGCTCAAAAGTGACACAGAGAAGACTGAGGTTGGCTGGACATGCTCACTGACATCCAGAGTTGACATTGCACTCAGTGCTCCTTTGGGAGCCCCTACATGGACACACTAGAAGAGGAAGAGCAAGGTTAACATATGTTGATGCCCTAAGGACAGACACTGGTCTGTTGGTCCATGGATCTCGGGAATTTTACCCGCCTTAGATAGATAGATAGATATATGTATACAGACGTACAGTAGTATGTATATATATATATATATATATATATATATATATATACATGCACACATATATATATGTACGTATGGATTCACCGAACATTTATTATAATGCTCGGTGTGTTTGTAAACAAACATCCCGAATTAACCCGTACAGTGTCTAGCAGCCATCGTTGCTGACGATAGCTAATAAGCTTGAAACTAGTACAGTGTTCCTTTGTCAGTGTTGAACAAATGAGCAACGATGGTTGTTAGACACTGTACGGCTAAATTCGGGATGTTTGTAAACAAACACACCGAGCATTATAATAAATGTTCGGTGAAATCCATACGTACATATATATATGTGTGCATGTATGTATATATATATATATATATATATATATATATATATATATATATATATATATATATATATATATATATATATATATATATATATATATATATATATATATATATATATATAAATATATATACATACTACTGTACGTCTGTATACATATATGTATGTACGTATACAGACTTATATTTAAGTAACAGCCGTACTAAGAGTGAGAAATGAAATTTCGTTTCATTTTTTCCGTTTAGATATATATAGTAATAATAATAAATTTGAATACTAAAATCCAAAGAGGGCTCGATATATGAAATATAGTTTCAGAAGATCCCGTTAAGGGTGAAAGCAGCGATTCTTTGCTTAAACTTTAATCTGTTATTTTAATAAATATATATATATTTAGGTTTGTTGGTTCACCACCGGATAGGATTGGTCATTCCGTATGGTCAATATTGATGAAATATTATGGAAAGTACTCAACGTAGTGCAGTTCACCCGTCTTTGTTTGTGTAGTTGGTGCTGCGATTACGGAGTTAATTATTATGAATAAAATAACAGGAGGCTGGACTGGTGTAAATCCTTGAAAAGTGCATTATACTATGATAATTTCAATGACCAGGTTCCGTATGAATCCGGTGATATCATCAGGTATTCGAAATATAACAAACGAATATTTAAAAATACATGGGTCCGAAACCCAGAGACAGAGAGGACGACTGACCAACTAGCTGTTTTCACCTCAATCAGTCGCCCTCAATACCTGATGATATCACCGGATTCATACGGAACCCGACATTGAAATGATCATAGCATAATAAACTTTTCAAGGATATACACCAGTCCAGCCTCCTGTTATTTTATTCATAATTATATAAATATATATATATATATATATATATATATATATATATATATATATATATATATATATATATATAAGTTTATGTGTGTGTGATCGTGTTATGTGTGTGTGAAAGAGTTAAAAAGAAATATTTACTTCAACTTATTGATAAAAAGGAACATTTTTCTATTCCCAAAAGACAGTTAAATGGTAGAAAATTGAGAATCTTTACTTGTTACTTTAATTACCGCTATGGCTGGCTTTCTCGTGTGTTGATGTAATAAAACATAAATCTGTTTTGTTTTGGTATACTTTGAAAATATCTAACGGAAGAGAGAGGGAATGTAAACTGCACTTGTAAACATTATTTTACATTGAATTAAATACCTATTTAATGTAGTGGATTGTTAGTTACGGTAGATTGTTAGTAACGGTAGATTGTTAGTAACGTTAGATTGTTAGTAACGGTGGATTGTTAGTAACAGTACATTGTTAGTAACGGTAGATTGATAGTAACAGTTAATTGTTAGTAACAGTTGATTGTTAGTAACGGTTGATTGTTAATAACGGTAGATTATTAGTAACGTTAGATTGTTAGTAACTGTTGATTGTTAGTAACGTTAGATTGTTAGTAACATTAGATTGTTAGTAACGGTAGATTGTTTGTAACGTTAGATTGTCTTGTTAGTAACGATAGATTGTTAGTAACGGCAGAGTGTTAGTAACAGTAGATTGTTAGTAACTTTAGATTGTCTTGTCAGTAACAGTAGATTATTAGTAACGGTAGATTGTCTTGTTAGTAACGGTAGATTGTCTTGTTAGTAACGGTAGATTGTCTTGTTAGTAACGGTAGATTGTTAGTAACGGCAGATTGTCAGGCAGCATACTTTCCAACGTATGCTTAATTCCTTGTAAATACTGAGCTGAAATCCCGCCGAGGTTAGCTTTGCCTATCATTTGATTTTTAAAGTTGCCTTACCTCGTAAGAAAGTCGTTGGGGCGCCGTATTTTCTTAGGGTGTTTCTTGAGAATATTAAAACCTGGTGTAGCCCATCTCTTCTCCAAGTCTGACTACAGTAGATTTCTTCGAGAGAAGGATATAGGAGCGAGAGAATGGAAGTGAGAGATGGACATAGAGGAAGAATTGGACCCAATAATAATACTTGTTTCTACTTTTGGCACAAAGCGAGCAATTATTCCAGTGCATGACTGCTACTTTATTTTATTGATCCCGTAAAGATGAAAGGCAAAGTTAACCTCGACGGGATTTGAACCCAGACCGTGAAGGGACGTAACTATATGCTGCAAAGCATGGCGTCCGACCCTCTACCGATACTGCCAATCCAATAATATAATGGTATTTTATTTTATCGAACTCTGATAAAAGACGAAGTTAACCCCGGCAAGATTTGAACTCAGTGAGGAGGGTGACAACGTTCTAATGATTCTACCATTTCCTCGCCGTATCTCTGATCCTTACTGGGTCGATAACTAAATTACAAGTAACACACTGGTGGCGATTATATAAGAAACCATTAGTCAGTTGTTTTACAAAGTTCTCACTACAAATTCATCCAACTTCTACAATCTAATTAAACCTTTGTAATTCACTCTTATTTTATTTCAACTTTAGATGGTTTCGTTAAACCTTTGTAATTCACTCTTATTGTATTTCAACTTTAGATGGTTTCGTATCAACACTGAGTGAAATGCTTGGTCATCAGACGTTATGTATCCATTAGAGAAGACATTCATCCAAGGAGAAGTATGGACAATTAATATTTGTAATTATCCTAGCAATAAAGGTTTTAGTATCTGTGCCAGGTCAAAAATAAATGATGAGAACATTCATGTCCCTAACAACAGGCAATTTCAGGTGTGTACATATATATATTAGTCTTAGTCTTAGGTTCTTCCGTGCCGTTCGGCGCATCGAGCAGTTAGCTGTCCCCAGCGGTCAAGATCAGCGGCAACATTCTCGTGTCCGTGCTAAGTGATGTTGGCTGCCATCAGGTCTTTTTGGAACGTTCATCGGCAGGTGATCCTGGGGCAACCCAGCTACTGTTTGCCGGCAGGAGGATCCAGCTCATCGCTGTTTTCGAGTGTTGTTCGTCGGGCAGCCGCAGAATATATCCAGCCAGACGGCACTACTGCTCCGTTACCGCCCTCTGCAGCGTCCACGATCCGGCTCTCCGCAGGATTCCCTCGTTTTGTACTCAGTCACGCCAGGACACACTAAGGATCCTTCACTGGCACCGTTAGTGGAAAATGTTCAGCCATCTCTCTATCTTTGCCACTCTCTTCCAAGTTTCGCTCGCGTAAAGCACTGTCGGCAGCACGATGCTCTTGTACAGGCGCAGCTTGATCCTGGTGCTGATATTTGAGACAACCAGACTAGGCGAAACCGCTGAAAAACTGCGGCTCCTTTGCCGATCCGACGTTTGATGTCGAGCTCCGCGTCGCCATTTCTTGCCAGGATGCTGCCCAGATAGTAAGGTGATCGACTTTCTCCAGAACTTGTTGGTTGGCTCTGATCGCTGGACCTGTGTTGTTGGCTTTCCTCATCACCATGGTTTTTTTTTGTGTTGATTGTCAGGCCGATCTTTTCCGTACTCTCTTGCAGGGATGTTGTTAGAGCTCGCAGATCTGCACTATGTTCACCCTCGACTGGCCTCCACCGGGTCCTTTGTCTCTTCGCCTTAGAACGAAATCGGTTACTAACAATAACAACAGCGGACAAAGAATGCAGCCCTGTCTGACTCGGGAGACAATGTCAAGGAACTTCGTCACACCGGATTCAGTTTACACGCAGCAGCTAGAGTTAGCGTACAGGGCCTTGAAAATGGCAATGAATCTTGCAGGAATGCCATACAAGTGCGCGATATTACACGGCGATTTCTGATGCACACTGTCGAATACCTTCTGGAAATCAATGAATTTGACCGCCAAAGGTTGCTGGAGCTCAACGCATTGTTCGAGGATGTTGCGTAGTGTGAAGATCTGTTCGGTACAAGATCGGTTGTTTCGGAAGCCGGCTTGTTCTTCCCCATCCAGAGAGGTGACAGCTTGCCGAAGTCGACGCAGCAGAACAGTGCAAAACGCCTTGCCTGGGACTGACAGAAATGTGATACCACGCCAGTTGTTGCAGTCGATCAGTTTTCCCTTCATCGATAGATTGATGATGATACCGCGTTGACACTCAAGAGGAACCCGACCAACCCTCCAGCAGTGGTTCATCCAGTTTGTAAATACTGTTATCATGCTATCTTCAGCGAATTGGAGCAACTCTTTAAAGATCTCATCCAGCCGGCCTTCTTTGGCGTTTCTAATTCGCTCACCGCATCTCTCGTCTCCTGCTTGGTGATTTGGTCCTAGCAGACCTTGAATACCGCAGCGCTTACTGGGGTCTATGCGGTTAAGTCTATGAGGTCGACTGAATTTTGTTGGTCCAGCGTCACTCGGAAGTGCCTCATCCATCTCTGGTCCTGTTCTACTCACTGGCATGTTGGCAGGCTCAACACTCCCGTTACCTCCCTCAGCACCTTTTTTCTCCAGCCAGACGTGTTTGTCTCGCCGGCAGCTTCACTTTACCAGTCGATCAATATGGTGGTATGTGGCTTCTCTTTTCCGTTTGTCTTCCCCCGATCTGGCAGAATCTCGTTGAACTTCTTTCGTTCCACGTCGGTTCCTGGATCCATTGTTCTCTCCTCGTTCCTCGCCTTCGGCCAACAGTTTCTTGTGCTGCTCTAGTCACAGTTGACGCAATCATCGCCCACTGATCTTCCAGATCTGCAGACTTACTGAGCTGCTGGAATCAGTTGTGCCTCGCCAATTGTTATAGTCACGCTTGACCAGGTGCAGCTGAAGTTCGGCACCCAGTAGGTGGTTCTCTGAGCCCACGTCTGCACCTCGGTACACTCTGACAGCCAACGCTGATTGATGTATACAGTCGATCTCGTTGTGGCTTTTCTGGTCCCGAGACTGCCAAGTAGCTTTGTGAATCACCTTGTGTTCGAAGTAGGTGTTGCTGATGAACGAGCTCTTGAGTTCCCTGGTCTTGAAGGACGCCTCATCGTGGCTAACAGTAAGGAAAACTAAAGGAAATTTAAATGAATGGCGCAAAGATGAAGGCGAGGGAAAGATTCCATACTTGACGGACCTCAACCAAAGCCGAAATGACGTTGGAGCCCGATGACCCAGATTTTGAGCGCCAAAACAAAGACGCGACTTGGAACACTGTACCAGGCAGGAGAGCTGGCTCAGCAACTGCGCGAGTTTGACCACTACCATCTGGACATTCTGGGTGTGAGTGAAATGCGCTGGAACAGAGGAACAACTCTGCTCTACTCTGGACACCAAGACACGGACGTCCATGGAGTTGGACTTCTGCCTTAGCGCCCGAGTGACTCGAGCGTTGGTCGGATGGGAGCCAGTCAGGAAACGTATCATAACCTCTCGTTTTCAGAGTAATTATGCGAAGGTCACTGTTGTTCAGGGCTACAGACCGATTGATGACGCAACCCAAACGACATCAACAAGGATGCCTTCTACGAACAACTACAGGACACATTCAATGAATTGCCCACCCATGACATCAAACTATTGACCCGTGATTTCAGTGCTCAGATTGACTGCAACAGACAAGGAGTGGAAGAGGTCACTGGGCCGTTCGGCGAGAGACTGCAGCTCGTCTACGCCATCAACAGTTTGTGCATCAGCAACACACAAACATATATATATGTTTTTTCTTTCAGTATATATATAATCTATACATTCATTCTCTTTCTCTCTCCTTCCTTCTTAAATTTTTCCTCCGTTATCTTCTCCTTCTTTGTTCCTATTTTCATCTTCCTTCCTTTTGTTTCCAATCTTTTCTATCCTTTTCTATTTATTTATCATTTGTTGTCTGGACACTTCCTTGTTCACAAGTGTTTTTTATGCATCATATCATGTTACCTTATACATATCTGATGAGAACGCAACTCTCGTCACAGGATCATATTTGTTTTTGAAATGCGCATAATAAAATATATGGAACTATTTAAACCATCTTTTAATTTCTTATATATATATATATATATATATATATATATATATATATATATATATATATATATGGCGTGAGGGGGAGGGTGTATAAAAGGTAAACAAAAATAACAACACAATCGGTCTTAACGTTTCTGACGCTAGGCCTTCATCAGAAGAAAGAATGATATATAAGATAGATTGAAGGGACGAGCGGGCTGGACTTAGAAAAAAATGTCGTTAGATAAAAATAACATGTCCATTCATGTTGATATATGTATTTATATATATATATATATATATATATATATATATATATATATATATATATATATATATATATATATATATATACATATATATATATATATATATATAAAATGATATCTGTGTACATGTTTAATCGTGTCGCCCCCACGGACAGTACTACAGACGTTAGAAATCCGTTATAGACCAAATTCTTCCATATATCAGAGCAAATATCTTTCGGAAATATTCGTGCTCATGTAAATATACATGATGAGAATACGGGTATTTCTAACGACAGTCAATTATATTTTTCTGCTGTTCTATTTCTAACAATAAGATAAGTCTCAATTCCCTTTCAGTTGTTGCCTTTATTGTCATATAACATCCTTAGTGCAATAAAAAAGAAAATAGTCTCGCTTCTATTCTCTCCTCACTACTGAAGTTATTAACTCGAATTTTATGAACCGTTGTAAGTGGTCAGCGTATCTTAAAAGTGGACAACATTTAAATTACATTAACATTGCTGTACTTGAATTAACACACTTCCCTCCTTTGGCAATAAAACCTGTCGATATTTAACTTTCATTAAATTTCGTGAGTTACAGAAACAGCAGAAAGCTGCGTAAAGAACTCATTGTAGAACTTTTTACAGTCATTTGAAGTCTTTTATGTTTGGTTGTTGATTGATTAGACTTGGTTTTGTCGTCTCAGATCAATAAAGAAGTTCTTGTAATTTTACTATTAATTATTTTATTGTTACATCTTCTGGAAGTGACATATGAACATATATATATACACACACACAGATATATTCTGCCAAATATACTATACATACATTCATGTATACATTGCTATTTCAGAGCACCAATACTAATACCTACTTTTTGCTGGTCCTCCACCCGCTCTGTTTAATTAGCTCTTAAATATTACTGGAATTCTATAAGAATCCAGCTTCTATCATTTTCGGCAAAAGCAGGGGAGTGTGTGGTCCTTATAAACGCTAACAAGCGAGAAACATATTGTCAATCACTCTCCCTTTATTTTTGCCGAAAAAATGACATAGTCACTACTTTAGAACTCATAGCGAATGTTCTTCAAGATGTTTTAAGTGTGTGTGTGTTTGCGCGCGCGCACGTGCGTGTGTACTTCGTTTTTTTTGTTTTTTTTTATCTGAAAACGTGTTGAAACAGATATTGTTATACTTTGGGAGGGTCATGTTGCCAATAAAAACATGCACCTGTTGGATTTCACTTCAATTTATTATAAATTTCCGGTTAATTGGTTGGTTCGATAACCGGAAGGTTGTTTATATATGTCAAAGCTCTTTCGTCACACATTATATGACCTCCTCGGTGATTAGGTTTTTATTTTGTATGTCACTTGTGTTCTGTCCTACACCATCTTGTTTTTGTGCGTTGTGTGTTGTGTGCTTAGTTTGGGCATACGTTACATACAGGTGTGTTTTTATTTATTTATTTATGTGTTTATTTAATTGTCACTAGTTGGTTGTTTGTTCTATCTGTGTGTGCCTGATTTGTTTTGTTAGTTTGGTTTTTGTGTGTTTGTATGTCTTCATTTTGTCCTTAATTACTAGTTGTGATGTTGCTATTCTACTCATGTTTTCTGTTTAATTTTGGTTGGAGCTCTTTTATGTTTATCACCTCTGTGATTTGTCTGAGCATTGCATCTTTTCTGTGCGTGGATATAATTTTAATCTCTATGTTCTCTAATGTGCCCATATGTTCTATTTTGGAATGTTGGTGGAGTACTGATGAGTTTTCCCATCCTGGACTTCCGACCAGTGTTCACTTATCCTTTCTCCCATGCTACGGGCTGTTTCACCTATGTATCTTATATTTCTATTCCTACACTGTCTGTCAGTTTATCTCATGCAATATATTACTTTCCTATTTTTGCAGTTAGTTTGTGGGCTTAGCTTGCAAAGTATGCATTTCCTATCAGCACAGAGGCATCTTTGAAATGGGTATGTTGAAATGGGTATATTTTGTGGGAAACATGGTACCAATGAGGTGAGACTTGCCTTGAATTTTGAATGTCGGCATAAATCCATATTCAACTATCTCGTTCAATGCATCAAATGATGTCATATGAAATGCAGAGTTGCATAGTCTAATATTGTTCAGAAAATCCTTTGACAGGATGAAAGTATGATCCATAAGATGTCGGGGAGGAGCTGGTAGTGCTGGCAATCTTACTTTACCACCTGAGCACACCAATTTGGACAGAATTATTATTTTTAGAAGAATGGGATGGATAATACCTTAAAGCAGCTCCAGGAGTTGTGAACAATGAATTTGTTGATGGTCTGTTTCTGAGAGCAATTCTATTGGATCTATACAAAATATAATTTACAGATATAGTAATATTCGTTTTTTGTGTTTTGCCAAATCTCTCTATAATTATATGTCTCTCACACATTATCTCTCTACCGCCACTCTCTCTCTCTCTCTCTCTCTCTCTCTCTCTCTCTCTCTCTCTCTCTCTCTCTCTCTCTCTCTCTCTCTCAATTCCAAACTTGAAAAAACAAACATCACCATGTTTGCCAAATTCATTATCTCCCTTTTCAGCTCTGTGTATGTTAAAGTAACATACAGGTACACAGACAGATAAACTGCGTGGCTTTGTAACCTCACTCTCTCACAGTGCTTTTCTGTATGTATACGTCTCTCACACTGTTCCACACTTTCTCTAATTTCTTACCTCTCTCTCTACCCTTCTGAGAGCCAAAGGTGGTAGTAGTAGTAGTAGTAGTAGTAGTAGTAGTAGTAGTAGTAGTAGTAGTAGTAGTAGTAGTAGTAGTAGTAGTAGTAGTAGTAGTAGTAGTAGTAGTAGTAGTTAGAGTAGTAATCACTCAGAGAGGAATAAGGGTAGTAGTGGGAGTAAGATGTGTGAGCGTTACATTGTTTTAATCCAAATGAAAATAAAAAATATATGTTCACACTTTCCCTGTTTCGTCCTCTCTCTCTCTCTCTCATTTTCTCTTTCTTTCTTTCTCACTCTCTCTTTCCTTTCTTTATTTCTCTCTCTCTTTCTTTCTCTCCCTCCCCCCTCTCTATATATTTCTCTCTCACTCTCTCTTTCCTTTCTCTCTCCCTCTCACCCTTTCTCTCTCTCTCTCTCTCACCCTCTCTCTCTCTCTCCAGTCCTCCACCTTCACCACTGTTAATATGTTAATAAAACCTGGCTTATCCTGTCTGTAATTTTCTGCTAATACTGCTACCACGTCTTTCTGCCACCCCCTCAATAAAACCCTGTAAAGCAGACGAAAAATTAAACCTTTCTGTTCACATGGAAATAGCTATCCAAAAAGACAAAATAAAATGTAGGGATTCAAGTGCAACATGTTAATTTATATCTAATTATTGTCATAAAACTGTCATTAAAAGACAGCAATAAATCAAATTTAATTCTAATTAGAAGCTTTTACATCTTTCCACCATTACCTTTCTGCAGCGTCTGTCTTATGACGTCACACACGCTACTCCTACTGTCACTGATGTCTGTACTCTTACTTCTACCACCGCCACTTTTATATAGCTACTCCTACTATCGCTATAAGTATTACTCCCACTGACACACTGTTTCGTTCTCTCTCTCTCACTTCCCTCTTTCTCACGTTCTCCACCGTCAATACTGTCAATAACTACCGTCTTTAAATAGCCCAAGAACTCTGGTATGTCGCATATCCAATCTCTTATATATTTTATCTGATGAAAACGTACTGAAACACCATTGTACCTTTGAAATATGTATAATAAAAAATATATTTTGGTTATGATATTTCTCATTTATTAATATTTTGAATAATATTATATATATATATATATATATTATTACTATTCCTCTCAACGTAAAGGGTGTTTATGAATGATACAAAATCAAACATATGTCCTGTCTCTAAAAACAGCTCAAGATATAATTCAGAGAATAAAATCGAGCCTTAATCATTATAAAACCCTTAATCACTTTCTTATAATGATTAAAGCTCGATTTTATTCTCTGAATTCCATCTCGAGCCGTTTTTTAGTGACAAGACATATGTTTAATTTTCTATCATTCATATGTTTAATTTTCTATCATTACTTTGAGAGTAATAATAAAAATATGTCTGCTCCTTATTTTGTGAGCTGTTTATTGTCGATACATTGGGCTGCTATTTGTAGAGGGCTCAAATTCATATATTGATAGCATGTGTGTTTAGACATTTTCAACCCAGTATTAGAGAGATTAGATGATTTGAAATTCCCTCACTGATGATCCGTTTCAAAATATCTAGTTTCGCAGGTATTTGGTGAAATATATTCATATTTTGTGGAGAATACATTTGAGGGAAATATATTTGATCGTTATCAGGTATTTTGTTTTAAATATTTTATTAAATTTAATAAGATACTCAACGAATTATGTAGTCTTACATTCATTACAGATTGTCTCATGTTCTACATTTTGATATACATTAATGCACACTTAACTGTGTATGAATATATTTCAATCACTTTCTTATAATGATATATATATATATTGGTAAACAGAATAGAAAATGCTGACAAATTTTTCACAGTGAAAAATAGTGTGTTAACATTTCTAAACTTCTGAATTTTTGAGGATAACATTTAAAGGATTTAGATGGCCAGCGGAAAGGAAAGTTTACCCTGTTGAATATTTTCCTAAATGTAAACTTTACCGAAGATAATCATTGTCAACATATTTGCTATGCATATATATATACACGTACACACACACATATATATATATATATGACAAGTAAGTAAGTTTTTAAATAGTGAGCAGGTTTGAAATTAGAAAATAGAATAGCTCTCACCGTATTTTTGACTAAAGACATTTTAGCCTGATAATGGGGTTTAGAACCCTCAGATAAATGGAAAAAATATGAGTATTTACGTACATGGGAGTCGAAACATGATGTGTTGGTGTAATGGTAGCACAATGGTCTGGATAACCAAAGATGTGGTTTCGACTCCCTTGTACGTCAATACTCATATTTTTCCATTTATCTGAGGGTTCTAAACCCCATTATCAGGCTAAAATGTCTTTAGTCAAAAATACGGTGAGAGCTATTCTATTTTCTAAAATATATATATATATATATATATATATATATATATATATATATATATGTGTGTGTGTGTATATATGTGAATGAAAATAGAGAAATTAATGTGAGCAAGAAGCCAACAGTATTTCATAATATAAAAGTGACTATAACGTCAACATTGAACTTAATTAACGTAAGATATGGGAAAATAATTCAAACTCAATTAAAAACATAATCAAGACAGAGATTTTATCCACATATTTTGTGAAATCCAAGGAAAAAACTAATAGAGTCTTAACTCAGAATAAAATAAAGTTTAAATACTCATCCTTCAATTTGGAAAAACTACAAATGCTCTATATAGTCTTAAAAAGACTATTTCACGAAACCTTTCAGGGGGATTAGTCACGGTTGGAGTCATTCCTCAGTAGAGCTCAACACAATAACCAAAACCACTGCTAAAATATGCCAGAAAGGTAATTTAAAAGCAGGCTAGTTCACCTCGTGCGGAATTTTGAAAATAAACACACATGTAGAAACATGGCTAGTGACGTCAGAATGAGACGAATGTCTGTTTACAAGAAACGGCAGTCAAAAACTTTACAGAATGTAAGGAGTTCAGAAAAATAGCAATATTATCGCGGGTTAAAATAAAAAAGACCGGGATTAGTCACAAATAATTTTAAGCACTCTAGGAAAAATTCCGAGTATAAATATAAATGAAAATAGAGAAATTAATGTGAGCAAGAAGCCAACAGTATTTCATAATATATAAGTAATTCATAATATATAAGTAACTATAACGTCAAAAATGAAAATAATTAACCTAAGATATGGGAAAATAATTCAAACGCAATTTTAAAAAAAATCAAGACAGAGATGTTATCCATATATAGAGATTATATATATATATATGTATATTTAATTGATCGAGGTGTCGTATGAGGCAACCAAGTAGAGGCGTTGCTTGACTCTACAAGATGTATAATTAGTTGTGGTGTCCGGGTGGCCGATTCCTGCCAATTCCTAGGTAAGCGGTTACTGGAGTATTAATAAAGCAGTGAAGAATAACATGGATCAGCTATACAGTAGGGTTTATTGCAAGTATTAACATATGTTTCATTGGCCTGGTGTGTCTAAATATCGCTATCTGCGTTCCAACTTTGACAATCGATTGCAAGTACAGTTATATACACACACACACACACACACACACACACATACACCCCCCCCACACACACACATACACACACACACACACACACACACACACACACACATACACACATACACACATACACATATATATATATATATACATACTTATATATTTATACATGCACATAGATATACCTACATCTGAGTACTAGATCAAATATTGTAAAGAATGACTGGTGACTACAGTGTTTCATGTATTTCTGAGAGGTTTGTTGGTTGTGCTAATGTATGGGAGCACAAAAATATTAATTAGTTTATGTTTTACGAGGATAGTAAACCTGGAATTCAACGCAGTTATCTCTATTATGTTTACTAAAATTGTAAGTGAAATTGATGTTTTCGTTACGCTGTTTCTTGTGAATTACCGATTAAAATCTAAGACATTCCTAGCAGACGTAGGGATATATTTTTTTCAATAAAACTGAACTAAGTAGATATGAAACCAGATTGCGGTCTACGTAATGTTTTGGGTGTTTTGAGTAACGTTACTTGATAGAAGGTGTAGCTCAGTGATCAGAGAAGTTCTCCGGGTAGAGCCGCTACTTTCGTTGCTGAAAGATCACAGCTCGGATATCGCTGACACGGGGATATTATGACTAAGCAAAAAGGCGGTGGATTGGCAGTATCGGTAGAGGGTCGGACGCCATGCTTTCCAGCATAGTTACGTCCCTTTACGATCTGAGTTCAAATCCCGCCGAGGTTAACTTTGCATTTCATCCTTACGGGGTCGATAAAATAAAGTACCAGTAATGCACTGGAAATTGCTGGTCTTGTGCCTAAAGTAGAAACAATTATGACTAAGCAAATTATCACTGGACAAAACCCAATCGGTAGGAGACCCAGGGATAAACTCCGAGCAAGATGGCTGGATAACATCTATGAGATCGTCTGGTCTCCCTTGCACTTCAGCTGGATCAATTGAAAAAGAAGAAGAAGAAGAAGAAGAAGAAGAAGAAGAAGATGATGATGATGATGATGCCTGTGGTTTCCCAGATGTCATTTTGTTACTGAAAATTACGGTGAAGAGAAAACATGTACACAAAACTTTCAACTTGAAATGAATTAAAACAATGAGAGAGTAAAATCTGAAATAGTATCTGAGATATGTAATCATGGAAAGATGTTGTGGTCACCCTGTATTGACCCTGACGGCAGAGCTCAAGCCGTTTCGACGGCTGTTCTCCTAAACCTCAATACTCATCTTTTTCCATTTCTCTGAGAGTTCTAAACCCCACTATCAGGCTAAAATTTTTTTAGTTAAAAAATACGGTGAAAGCTTCTATTTTCCAATTTCATATAAGTTATATTGAATTTGTTGTAATTTCGACAAATATAAATGTTTATAATTGATATAGAGCACTCAACAGTTTCTGGAGTAAATATTCCAAGATAGTAATAAATGGAAACTATATTTATAAAACTATCAGACTAAACTTTCTTCAGTCAAAAAATACGGTGAAAGCTTCTAATTTCTAATTTCATATATATATATATATATATATATATATATATAAACGGAAAAAATGAAACGAAATTTCATGTCCCACTCTTAGTACGGCTGTTACTTAAATATAAGTATGTACACGTACATACATATATGTATACAGACGTACAGTAGTATGTATATATATATACATACATGCACACATATATATATATATATATGTACGTATGGATTCACCGAACATTTATTATAATGCTCGGTGTGTTTGTAAACAAACATCCCGTATTAAGCCGTAGTGTCTAGCAACGATCGTTGCTCGTTTGTTCAACACTGACAAAGGAACGCTGTACTAGTTTCAAGCTTATTAGCTATCGTAAGCATCGTATACCCTCCTGCCAGATTGCTAAACGTATATACTTACCTTATGCATATTAACGGCTGAGTAGCCCTATTTGCATATCGAGTGGGTTAATCGGCCGGGTGCACCGAAAATGATAAACGGAAAAAATGAAACGAAATTTCATTTCCCACACTTAGTACGGCTGCTACTTAAATATAAGTATATATATATATATATACCAAGGTATTAATAAATGGAAACTCTATTTATATAACCATATTTATTTTATTATATATATTTCAAGGGTGTCCAAGAAATCTTGGTGACCTTTCGTCAGATAAAATACAAAATTTGTTTTATAAATAACCAAATTTATAAATTACAAGGACCATCTATTTGTTTTTAAAACAAATTTTGTATTTTATCTGATGTAAGCGCACCAAATATATATAATAAAATAAATATGGTTTTATAAATATAGTTTCCATTTATTAATATATATATATATATATATATATATATATATATATATAGTAATAATAATAAAATTGAAGACTAAAATCCAAAGAGGGCTCGATAAGGAAAAACCAAAGTATCGTCTTCCTGTCTTCCTCCGGTTGCAACGTTTTTTGAAATATCCACTTCTGCGTTTACAGATTGACTTTGTTAGTTTCAGAAGATCCCGTTAAGGGTGAAAGCAGCGATTCTTTGCTTACACTTTAATCTGTTATTTTAATTAATAAATATATATATATATATATATATATATATAAATGGAAACTATATTTATAAAAATATCATGCTAAAATTTCTTTAGTAAAGAAATTTTACCCTGATATTTTTATAAATATAGTTTCCATTTATTATATATATATGTGTGTGTGTGTGTGTGTGTGTGTGTGTGTGTGTGTGTGTGTGTGTGTGTGTGTGTGTGAAGGCGCATGGCTTATTGCTTAGAGCACTGGGCTTGCAATTGAGAGGTTGTGAGTTCGATTCTCGGACAGGGTGATGCGTTGTGTCCTTCGGCAAGACACATTATTGTACGTTGCTTCAGTTTACTCACCTGTAGAAATGAGTTGCGACGTCACTGGTGCCAAACTGTATCGGCCATTGCCTTTCCCTTGGACAAAATCGGTGGCGTGGAGAGGGGAGACTGGTATGCATGGGCGACTGCTGGTCTTCCACAAAACAAACCTTGTCCAGGCTTGTGCCTCAGTGGGAAACTTTCTAGGAGCAAAACCATGGTGGGGCCTTAAATATTTATATATATATATAAAGTGTAGGTGCCCCGGTATTGAGTTTAGGTGTGAAACGGAACAATAAAGGTGGGTGCATGCAATAGAAATTGAAGGTTTGGAAAATATGGATTCTACCGACAAGGAATGTCTTGAATCTTCAAAGAAAAGAAATGAGATCCACGTACATATCTCAGTCCCATATATAAAAACGTACCCCTCCATCAAATAGCTATATAATTTAACATTTGTGTACGTAACATCGATATTAATATATGGTGGACGTAGAATATGTGTTTTCCATTAAATGTTGGAAACGAAATAGGTTCGAGGTAATGTTTCCTAAAAGAGATTCCCCAGAAAAATGGTAATGGAAAACTCTGTCATATTTAAAGTACGTACACACACGTAATCATTGTAATTACATGTTATATATATATATATATATATATATATATATATATATATATATATATATATATATATATGTGTGTGTGTGTGTGTGTGTGTGTGTGTGTGTGTGTGTGTGTGTGTGTGTGTGAAAAGATTCAGGACCCCGTCGGTTGAGCTCCGGCCGTTTCGACGGCAAAATCCGGAACTCAGCCGTAGGGGTCATGAATAATTTCATATTGCCCACACGACTACCCCAATTATCGAATACTGTGATGGGTGATGGTCTTGTAGGTTTTGACATCACACTATCTGACCAGAAATAGCCGTCGGGGTCAAACTGTTTGCTATTACCCACACTACTACACTAAGTATTGAGTACTCTGGTGCATTATGGTCCATCTGGTTCCTTACTACACCTCCTTCGTTATATATATATATGTGAGAAAAACCACAGCCCTCCATCTCAACTCTACTTTTGAAAAGCAGAAGAACTGCGAAACCGGTAAAGGAACGAAATAAATATATATATTTTTTTTAAAATAAGACTCCAGTTGCATTTTCGATTTCATCTTTTTTTCTTTATACTTTCACTCGTGTAGGACACCTCGGTTATTTTTCATCTTGTAAAAAAAACCTCACTTTCTAATATATATATATATATATATATATATATATATATATATATATATATATATTGTAAAAGGTAAACTGAAATAGCAACACAATCGGTACAGTATATGGAAGGGATATATTAGGTTAACGGTTGATATAGCAGGAAGAGGGTTTTAACGTTTCGGACGCTAGTCCTTCATCAGAAGAAAGAATGAGAAATAAGTTTGAGGGGACAGGCGGGTTGGAATTAGAAAACTGTATTTAGATAAAAATAACAAATCCATTCTGGTTGACATCTCTTGAAAATATTTGCGCTTCGCTTTGTTTTTTACCACAGTCAAAATACGATCTCGCTGACATTATATTTGTATATATATATATATACTAGAATAATTTCATATATATATGTGTGTGTGTGTGTATATATATATTAATATATATCATGTTTAATATGCTAGCGCCGGATACGTAAGAGGAAGAACATGTTTTTGACTGCAGCAAATCACATAAACGAATACCCATCTGAAGAAATCGCTCCCATACCACCAACAAATGTAAACACTACATATTGGATTACATAAGGGTAGCCATACAAATAAATATAATAAATAAACGCGTTATGTAATTGTAGCATCGTTCTTAATGTTATTTTTCCATCAAGTTTCAAATAGAAAAGGCTATATATACACGTGTGGATGTGTCCTGATAATCTAAAAGTAGTGATGGGCTCAATTACTATAGAAGGACTTTGTAGTTACAAACTTATGATATCATTACATTTTATGTAGGCCACCACTAAATGTTTTCATACTAACACTTGTCATTGTATTAAAATTGATTCTTACCGACATCTGCTCGACATTCTTCAGACTAGAATAATTACAAATGGCTGACCGATGAGGTGAGAAAGGAAGGAAGTTTGCAAGTGTAGAAAATAGACAATATATACAAACTGAACAAGTCAGGATTGACATATATGTACTTTCATCTTCTTAAATTGACTATTCTTGCTTCGTATACTATGCTATGTATATTGTAAATATAGCTCATAAAACTAATTTAATTTGATCTCAAATGCAAATAGATATATGCACTCTCGTTTACAAACACAAATATATATATATATATATATATATATGTATATATAGAAAAAATGGCGAAGACATACAATACAACAGTAGGAACATAATAGTACCACTGACGATACTGCAGATGTGCGACGAAAGAACTTTGTTAGAATATATATATGTGTTTATATCTATATTATATCTGTATTTTTGACCAGTTAATGATAAACATTGAGGATCAAATGAATTAACTGTGGAGATATAGAATATACAGAATCGAAAACGAACCAAACAGTGAGGGTGTTCTGTTATTATTTCTGGTAATATTATTACAACAATATGACCCTCCCCAAGTATAACAATATATATATATATATATATATATATATATATATATATGTATATATATATATATATATATATATAATTAGTGAAATAGAGTTTTCGCCGTATTTTTGACTACGTAAATTGGGTTAATAGTTGGAGTTATAAAAAAAACCCAGATTCGAAAAAGTATGAGCATTGACTGACTTGGGACACGAACCTACATCTTTAACTACTAGATCTACTGTGTTAACCATTGCACAGATACGTTACTCACCAAATTTTCAATCAATTTGAAGCTATATAAGCATGGGGTATGAATATATATATGTATATAAAGAAAAAAAGATGAAATCGAAAATGCAACTGGAGTCTTATTTAAAAAAATATATATATATTTATTTGGTTCTTTTACTGGTTTCGCAGTTCTTCTGCTTTTCAAAAGTAAGGTTGAGATGGAGGGTCTGTGGTTTCACTCACATCTGGTTGGTCTTAGAATGTTATTTGTTTTATATGGAAAAAAGTGGCTCGAAACGCCAGGTTTTTAGAGAAGCAATTTGATTGGTTGGTCAATAAGTATAATAAATTTCGCGCCAGTTCGCGTTACAAAGTTCTTCAAACAAAGGGGCGGGCGGCTCGGGTTGTTTTTTCATATATCAGTGAAGTTTGGTTGGTTGATGCAGTCACGTGAATAAGCACATCAGCTTTGGTTCCAGTTTGTTTGAATTTCTTTTTACTTAAAAAAAGGGGCTCACGAAGCCTTTTTTTATAAATGTAATTTGATTGGTTATAAATGAAATTATTTCTGTCACGTGAACAAGTTCATTAAATTTCGCGCCCGTATTTGGGAATTTATTTTGTAGCCTTTTAGAAAATGTTATGACAAACAAAAGATAATTGTCAAGAGAAATGGGATGGGAGAGTTGTTCTGGTTCAGTGAATATACTTCACTCATATATGAAAAAACAACCTGCCATATTCACTGAACCAGAACAATTCCCCCATCCCATTTCTCTTGACCATTATCTTTTTCCATATAAAACAAGTAACATTCTAAGACCAACCAGATGTGAGGAAAACGACAGACCCTCCATCTCAAATCTACTTTTGAAAAGCAGAAGAACTGCGAAACCAGTAAAAGAACCAAATAAATATATATATATATTTTTAAATAAGACTCCAGTTGCATTTTCGATTTCATCTTTTTTTCTTTATACTTTCACTCGTGTAGGGTACCTCGGTTATTTTTCATTTTGTAAAAACCTCACTTCCTAACATATATATATATATATGAATATGTGTAGATGTAAACACAGTAAATCCCGTGTACGACGGTAGATTAAACCACAAATGTTATATATCATTCAACTGCAGGGTATCTATATGAGTTAATAACTATATTTTATTATATATATATATATATATATATATATTTAAAGGTTAAACAAGGTTCAATAAATAAATCAAAGAATGCGTTTTACAATAGATTGGAAGCACTCAACAATGTTGGTTTTCCGGAATTTTTTTTATTAACTCAAAATGTTAACAAAAATAGACTTTCCTGTGATCAAGTATATTTTATTATACATATTTCAGAGGTACTGAGATATCTTCAACAGTACGTCCTCATCAGATAAAATAATATGATGCATGACATACCCTGACTTAGTATAATAACATATACTTTATCACACGAATGTCTATTTTTTGTTAATATTTTGAATTAATATATATATATATATATATAAGATAAAGAAATTAGCGTTGTTTTGAAAATTAGCCAAAGATATGGTTTGGTGTCCCCTGTACATCAATACTCATACTTTTTCCAATCTGGAGTTTTTTTATCATTCCACCTATTAGGATAATTTACTTAGTCAAAACTACGGCGGATGGTCTACTAATTTTCAAATTCTCCGCTCTTTGTAAACAAGCTAATTTTCCAAACAATATTTTGTATTTATATATATTTTTATATATATATTCATATATACTAGCAGAAATACCACCCGCGGCTGGTTTTCTGCTGGCATGTGTAGTGTGCATATTGATATTATACGCAAGTATATATGCATGTAGATATGATACATCAAATACAATCGTAATTGACAATATACACATACATTGAACGAAGACTGCGTTACACTGTCATATGTAATCAGTAACGTAATCCATGATACATTAAAAAAAGACGATATTATATATAAACTGCATTAGGAGAAAAGTAGTGACAGAAATATATGAATGTTTATTTAAGCGATTGCTAACCGGAAATGTTGACTTTTGAAAATTTTAAAGTAGTGAATCTTAAAATAAGCAACACAATTATATATATTTAATAAAGATTAGCGAAATTTAGTTGATAAATTATTTAATATTCATTCATTATTTATTCAAAGTAATCCAACTTATTTTATAAAGATAACAAAATATATCCTGGACGCAGTCCCGCACTCCTTACTTTATTATAGTTTAGATACATAAGTAACATGAATATGACAAAATCGCAGCTAGAAGATCACTATTATATGTATTTACTTTGCCTTTCATCCTTACGGGGTCGATAAAATAAAGCACCAGTAATGCACTGGGTAATTGCTGGCCTTGTGCCTAAAGTAGAAACAATTATATATATATATAATGTTGATCCTCTCGCTTCGGTAGATTGGCAGTATCAGTAGAGAGTCGGGCGCCATGCTTTGACACATAGTGTTAAGGCCCTTGCCATTCTGATTTCAAATCCCGACGAGATTAACTTTGCCTCTCATCCTTTCGGGGTCGATAAAATAAAGTACCAGTAATGTACTAAGTATTTGCTGGCCTTGTGCCAAAAGTAGATACAATTAGATATGCACAATATACTTTATATACACAATATACTTTATATACACAATATACTTTATATACACAATATACTTTATATACACACTATAACTTATATACACAATATACTATATATAAACAATACACTTTATATACACTCTATACTTTATATTCACACTATACTTTATATTCACAATATACTTTATACATACAATATACTTTATATACACACTATACTTTATATACACAATATACTTTATATACACGCTATACATTATATACACAATATACTTTATATACACAATATATATATATATATATATATATATACATACTGTATTTAGCAATACACTGTATGCTTAATTAAAAGCATTTCGAAGACCTTACGCTATAGATATGTGTGTGCATGTATGTTTGCGTAGATCAAGTGAAATTAAAACATATTCTTCCTAAACTGAACTGTTAATAACATGTTTTCTTTTAGTCTGTGTAATATAAGCATGAGAAGCATGTATGACCGGCTATAAGTGTGGTGTCTATTGAAACAAAGAGTTTATAGATGGAGAAGTACGATTGTCTTGCTTGAATTTTGTCAAGGAATCAATTACTACAGATCTATCAGCTGAGGTGGTGGCTGTTATGTGAAAGAAAGTTTCTAAGAAACGCATCCGTATTAATATATGTGAAATATGCAATTTAAGGTTTCCATTAACGCTGGAAGAAAAATAGCTTCTCCGTATTGCTTACAAGTATTTTAAAGAGATTGCCAATCCCATAAGTATAGAGAAAAACCATTACTTTGGCATTAAATTCACATAGAATGAATATACTTTATATATAATTGTTTCTACTATTGGCACAAGGCCAGCAAATACCCAGTACATTACTGGTACTTTATTTTATCGACCCCGTAAGGATGAAAGGAAAAGTTAGCCTCGGCGTGAGTAGAAATCAGACCGTAAAGGGACGTAACTCTATGCGTCAAAGCATGGCGTCCGACCCCCTCCCGATACTGCCAATCCACCAAAAATAGCTGTAATACAAAGACAACATATGGAGTATAGAGTGT
>OZ024753.1:19198285-19243285 GCA_964016885.1 Eledone cirrhosa | reverse complement strand
ACATACACGCATATGTATACTAATACGATAAACACATTAAATAAACAAGGTAATTTATTTGCTAATTAATTATTGATATGTCTTTTCTGAAAGACTTGTATGTATAACACCACAATAATCTAAGCTTTCGCTGTTATGAGAAAATATTTTATTTAAAAGTGTCATTAGATACGTATTAAACAGAAATGTATTGAAACAAGTCCCATAGGAAGTGAACAAACACCAGCATATTTCAGTTGAATGTATGCATACACAACAAAAAGATGAATATACTTATTTACTTACTGTATATAAATTCATTTCCTAATCAGTAACTTCTTCTTATAAGTATTGTTGTGCTAGAAAATAGCACTCAATTCAAAACAACCCCAATATATATTAACCTTCTTGATAAAAATTCAAAGTTTCAGCAACAACGGAACAAATATGTAGTCTAGATTATAAAACACATATTAACAAATAGATGGAAGTTTCAGGTCAACATATTTTATTCCTAATCACGCGTTACATGTGTTTCGCAAATGACTAGCTCTGAGTTTTAATCAACTACAATCAGCTCGTCCCTACAATCGATTTGTTTATCATACGTAATGTAGGTTTGTATACTATTATAGTCATCTCAGGTCATTTGCCAATTATTTGGGAGAATACGTATGTAATATGTTCAACATAAACTTCGATCTCTTCTTTCATGTAAGCATTCTTTATATTTCGCCAATAATAAACATGTTTCCGTGTTAATCCGAGCTTTAATACAGAATATCCATTCCATTTAAAAGCGTTTACTGCAAAAGGTATGACGTAAGTATTAGGAACACTCTTGAATGTATTGTCACACATGTATACATATATTCATTTAAACACAAACAGACGTATGTGTATGCATGTATGTGCGTCTGTGTATATCTCACACACACACACACATACACACACACACACACACACACACACACACACACACACACACACACACACACCACACACACACACACGCGCACACACACACGCGCGCACGCACGAAAACAAATTTAGCGCTTCAAAGAAATTTAAGGTTAATATTGTTAAGAAGTTAAAGTTTAGGTTAATTTTAGGATTTACGAATTAAAGATTAAAATTGAATATTTTAAAATGTTTAAAAGATTTAATTAAATAATAGTAGAACCCGTACAATTGGCCGGTGAAGTATCGTATGCTAGGCAATCACCAATTATGTACACCCGTTATACTAATGATCTCAATGATAGAGTTGTGTAAAGAGGAGACCTAATAAACAAATAACATAATGTTAGTTAAGCTAAACTAAGTCAATATCAGCTTTTGATTCCTCTCTTAGTTCAATGTTATATTCCTATGAAGTGAAATAGTCCCACACTATACTATATAAAGATTATAGGAATACAAAATAACAAATAGGGTGTAACAAATAAACAGCAAAACTTAAAAAACAATAAAGTTTAAAAACTGTGAAGCAACGTAGAAACTAACGTGGAATCACTTTGCTGGAGGCCGTTGGCAAGTTTCTCGCAAGACATTTGCTCAACAGACTGGAGGAGAATATCTGTCCTACAGCTATCCCAGAATCACAGAGTGGTTTTAGAAGCGGAAAGGGAACAGTTGACATGATTTCCTCTGTAAGACAAATACAAGAAAAATGCATTGAGCAGTGTGTGCCCCTATATCAAGCTTTGTCGACCAAACGAAGGCATTTGACACAGTAAACAGAGATGGACTCTGGATAATTATTGGAAACGTAGGATGTCCACTCAAGTTTTTGAGTATGCTAAAGCAGCTGCACAAAATATGAAAGCTTGGATTACCTTCAATGGCCAACTCTCAGGGGAAATCCCAATTAACAACGGGGTAAATCAAGATGATATTCCTGCTCCTACGCTTTTCTCCATTATCTTTTCTGCCTTGCTCACACTTGCTTTCCATAATTGTGACAGAGACATTATTTTACGGTTCAGAATTAGTGGAAAGGTTTTCAACTTAATAAGGTTTAATGCCAATACAAACACTTTTCAAGCTTTGATCAGAGACCTTCTTTACGCCGACGACGGTGATTTTCATGCAACCCTTTATCTCATACTAGTGTACATCATTTGGGCTTATAATCAGCCTTAAAAAGACCAAAGCAATGTTTACACCTGCTCCTCAAGAACTATATACTGAAACCAATATCGTGGTTGATAGAACCAGGTTGGGAGTAGTAGATAAATGTGTCTACTTGGGTAGAACACTCTCAAATGATGGCTCCTTGGATGCTGAAATACATCTGCGAATCCAGAAGGCCTCTGGTGCATTCAGAAAATTGGAATATAGTGTTTGAACAAATCGCAACATTACCAACAATACCAAGGTGTGAGTGTAGATCATGTGTTCTGTCAACTCTTATATACTCCGCTGAAACCTGGACGCTCTTCCGCAAACACACCAAATTGCTTGAGCGTTTTCAGCAGAAATGTTTAAGGCGCATATTCACCATCATGTGGCAAGACAGAACTCCTGACATCCATGTTCTTATCAAAGAAGAATGGCCAAGAATTGAGTCCCAAATAACATCTTCTCAAATGCGCTGGACAGGATATTTCCTTCGCATGAAAAAAAAAACAGGATCGCGAAGCAACTGTTTTACGGTGAGCTCCATCTTGGAAAAAAGACTTCAACACAAACGGAAAATGAGCTTCAGGGCCAGTACCAAGAAGAATCTCAAAGAGCCGGCATTTGATATAGACAACTTGGATGAGATACCTCTAAATAGGGCTGAGTGGATAAAGCTCATAAAGGCAGTTGCAAACTTTTGAGGAATGCCGTCTAGAAAATAAACAGTTGAAACGTCAGCCCCGAAAGTGCTGTGTTCACAGTCTTGATGAAGTCATCAATAGTTTGACAAGCAATTTCTGTGAGCGTGTACTCCTCTCAAAGCTGGTTATGTTAATCACCTGAAGTCACATGAAAGGATAACTACCCGCAACTCCACTCAACAAAGACCTGGTGAAACAACGTCCTTGATATACGAAGTGTGTAGAACTAGTTCCGGACTTTAAAAAAAACACATGGTGGTATATAAAGATTGTGTCCTACAAGGTGACAGCACCGGTCCTGTGGAAAACACAACTCCCCTCTGTCACCTGTGTCATAAACCATGCAGATCTACAGTAGATCTATCATGCAGAACTACAAAGTCATCTACGAAGTCATGGACGCAGATGGGATGATAACGAAGAATGAATAAGAGACGGCAATCGTCTGTGAAGACGCCGTAATCCTCATGTATGTATGTATGCATGTGTGTATATATGCATGTATGTATGTATCTATGTATGCATGCACGTTTGTTCACTGTACTGCTTACCAGGGGTAGGTTGGTACATGACGACGGTTTTCTTGAGACTGACAGTCAACCCTAGGGCAGTGCAAGCATCAGAAAATGTGTTCCTATTGTGCAGCATATAAATCTCTGTGTGCGCTACAAGATCACAATCACCTGCATATAAGAGGTCTTTTATGATAGAGGTAAATACCTTTGCAGCAAAGTGCTTGATGTTAAATATGCTGCCAGGGATTATATAGTAGATGTAAGCACCAATCTTGCAATTGCTCAATGCAATATAGAAAACCATCGCAAAGTATATGGTAAATAGGAATATGGCAAATAAGAAAGTTGCTTTTGAAGCATCCCGAATCGTATGCGAAAAAGTAAAAAGGGATGTGAGGAAAGACATCGCTGTTGCATTTCCAGACAACAAAGGTCCTCCTGTGGTGCTGACATGCAATGTCTGTGTGAGACTCTGCCTCAGCAAAGCTGCACTCGCAGTCATAAAGTGAGACCAGTGGTTGACTACCAGGCTACTGTTGGAGATGCTACTCATCATGCTTGTCAAACACGTTGAAGAGAATGCAAATCAGGAGGAGGGCTCAAACGACATGCAAAAGTACATGAACTCCAACCACAGCCGGCTATTGCTAGTGAATGTTTTGGTTGCCAACTCTGTGCAAGACATTTTAAATCATTGGCTGGACTAAAAAAAACACATTCGATCGCTGCACCATTAATTGTTAATGTTTTTTTTTTCCAGTGCAATGACCATATTTGATAACTTGCAGACATCATGTATGTATATGTTCTTCTGATTTAAACATTTTTAGAAGTTTTTAAAACCAGAACATATATATATATATACATATATAAATATATATGTGTATATGCATGTATGTTTGTTAAGGGACTGTTCTGAACTGCCTGCTGTTGAACATCATCTGGTTTGCCAGCACTGTGGTCGAGTCTGCCTGAGCAAAGCTGGTTTGACTAGACACGAACAAAGTCATATCAGAAGACCTCATGTAGATTATGATCTGAAAAGTTGTAAGGAATGTGCTAGCATGGGAGGGCTTAAAAGACACATGAGAACACACAGTCAGGACAAAGCAATGCAAAGTCCCGGAGGAGCCTAGAGTTGCCATGTATATTTCAGAGGATGCAAGTCTTTAGCTAGTTTAAACTTCCACATTCGTGCACCCATTTTTGAGCATTTTATCGGCCGATGGCAATGCTCGAACAAGAGTTTGCAGCCATCATGTACGTATGTATGTATGTATATATGTATGTATGTATGTATGTATGTATGTATGTATGTAATATGTATGTATACATGTATGTATGTATGTATTATGTATGTATGTATGTTTTCTCTTTCTCTTAATTTCGAGTATATTTTTTTTGACCGGCAACCTTGTTGGTGGCAAGGTTGTAAAAGAAAAGAAATTGTCATCCCTTGAATCGCAAGAATGTTTTGCAAATTTTGAAGGTGTCAGCTATCGCAGCCATTTGTAGACTATGAATTAGGGAGCTGCGCTTTTTGTCCGCAAATCCAAGTTCAGTCATACTTTGGTCCAAGCGGGTTGGTATATAACCCGTAGCACCAATAATGATGGGTATGAAGCTAAAGGTGTATCTTGGATACTGGATTTGTAAATTCCTCATCAATGGTCCGTAGATGTCCTGCTTCTCCTGTATTTTTCTGACAACGTTTACATCAAGTGGGCAGCTGATCTCCACAACAGAACACGTTTTCAATGTGTGGTCCCAAACTACAATATCAGGCCGGTTGTGCTCTAATTTGGTGGCAGTTTTTATTTTCAGGTTCCACCAGTATTCCTTAGTGCCATCTGTCTCAATATATTCTTCCTCGTTTGTTGTTAATTTTGTTTTCCGAAGTGCGTTCCAGATGGTTCTAGCTATCCCATCGTGTCTCATGGGGAGGTAGTAGCGAGATGACATTCTTTCGCAGCTGGCAACAATGTGTCTTACATCTTCGATCTTTGTTTTACATAGCCTACATTTATTGTCAGCTGCTGGCCCTCCTCTTTTGTGCAGCAGATATTTGGTAGGGAGTTCTTGTTCCTGTATTGCATAGAGATATCCCTCAAGGTGTGATGTCATAAACTTGTCGGAACTCCATGCCAGGCTTTTTGAGTGGTTTATCCTCTCTATGGTCTGTGTTTTACGCCTCAAGTATCCATGCACAACTTTTTCTGTAAATTGGTCAATATTTTTATCTTGTTTGAACATTGAATAGGATCTTCCGATTTCTCTGGGTGAGAGATTTATATCAGGCTTTATTCCATATCTCTCCTCCAGATCAGTCACTATTCTAATGATATTTCTTTTTTCATGGTCATAAACCTGGGCAAGATGGTTGCCAACCTTTTTCCTCCGTTGAAGGTGTTGCTTCAGTGTTACTATCCGGGTCTCATATGTTGTTAATATTGATTTTAGACCTCGGCCACCTTCCTTGCGTGAGAAGTATAGCCTATCCACATCACCATTGATGATAAAGTTCCCAGTAACGCTGAGAAGTTTTCGAGTTCTAACATCCAGCTCACTTAGTTCTTGCCATGACCAGTTCAGTAGGCCAAATGTTGGCGTTAGAATTGGCACAGCATAAGTATTGTGGGAAATGTATTTGTTGTATGCTGACAGTTCTGATGACCATATTTTCTTTACTCTTCTGAGGTATTCAGTTCTGGTTCTCTCCTTATTTATGGGTCCATCATATCTGACATTCTCATCCTGTCCAAGATATCTGTAGTTGTCACCTGACTGCAGAGGTTGTATTGTCAGGCCGTTCATCTCTAGATTTCTAGAGGAGGGCACAGCTCTTCCAAGTTTTACTGCCAAATATGCACACTTGGACTCACCAAATTTCATTTTGATGTCGGTTGAAAATTGTGTAATGAGGTCCAATTGTTTCTTGATGTCATTGATATTTGGCCCATACAACTTCAGGTCATCAACAAAGAAAAGATGGGAGATACTTCTGGGCCCACTTCTTTGTCCACCTTGTTTCCTGAGTAGGTAAGATAGTGGATTCAGTGAGAGAACGAAGAGTAGCACTGACAAGCTATCACCCTGAAAGATGCCCTTCTGGTAATGTATCTTATCAGTCTTAACCTGCTCCTTCTCACCTCTAAGGATCACACTGGTGTACCAGTTCTTGGTCAGACATTCAACAGCAGCTACCAATGGTTGTGAGACTTTAGCTAACTGTAAAGCCTTAACAATCCACCCATGAGGTACACTATCAAATGCTTTTTGATAGTCCAGCCATACGACAGTCATTTTTCTGCGATTCTTTGTTGTTTTTTCCTGAATCATTTTGTTAGTTAGTAGGTGATCTATGCAACCCCACACCTCCCTCTTTCCACCAGCTTGCTCAGGTGTTATGATGTTGTTGGTAGCACAGTGATCCTGTAAGAACAGATTAAGGCACCCAGTATATAATTTGTACATGATGTTTTGGCAGGCAATTGGGCGGTAATTTTAAGCAAGGGTGGTTTGGCTATTTTGGGGAATGAGGAGAGTAGAGGCAGTTGATAACCATCTGGGCAGTTCTTGTGTGCCCTTAATGGTTTCTGTAAACAGCCGTATGAGATCTTGCCGATAGAAAGTGAAATTCTATGTATGTATGTATGTATGTATGTATGTACACAACAACATCAATTGCCACCACCACCACCACTACCGCCGCCGCCATCACCATCACCAGCGACCGGGCCGTAAGAAAACAACTTCAATAATAATTTTTCTACTTTTGGCACGGATCTTGCGACTGGCCCAGCGCATCACTGGTACTCTCTTTTGTTGACTCCGTGGGGATGAAAGGCAAGGTTGACCTCGGCGGGATTTGAGCTCAGAGCGTGGAGGGCCGTGACTCTATGCTGTAAAGTAATTATAATAATACTGGACTGTAGTACGATCGGCTTCAATTATAACAAACTCTTGAAAGTCAACAGTTGACAGTTGACATAATCTTGTAATCTTGTATCAGTAATGACGGTAATATATATATATATATATATATATATATATATATATATATATATATATGTGTGTGTGTGTTTGTTTGTATGTATGAGTGTTGCTGTGTGCGCGCATATGTATGCGCGTGTGTGTGTCGTACGTATAAGTGTCAATAAGTGATTTTTTTGTTTGCGCGGGGACATAGAAATAATCGGGCTGGATGACCGATCGCGCAGTTAAACAACTGGGAGTGAAGAACCCTTAGCCCTTGTCAGGGCATTCTTCTAGGAGAAGGCATCTCAGGAAACTGGGTTAACTCCGACATAAAACCTGCGGCTCAGTAGTTACCGATAATGTTGATCTTTTCTTCTTTTCGGGTTATAGCTACTGTCGCTCAGAGAGTGGGATTGGCTCAGTGCACAGTCTTTCCTCATTTTAAAAATATTCGTCACGCACAGGCATTGCACGAGTGCATTAATAATTATTAATAGTGTACTATTATTATTATTATTATTATTATTATTACTATTATTATTACTTTTTTTTTTTTTCCAATTCAATGATGTTCCAGAACAATATAAAAGAGATAATGGGCAATTTAGGTTCTGGAACAAAAAAGATCATTGGCAATAAGGGAAGAGGCCCCAGGTTATCACAGCCTGGACCCGCTCGTCATCGTGCCATTGTAATAGAGCCAAACAAGGCATTTAGTCTTGGCTGCTGGAACGTACGGACGCTGCATGACAGGGATTCCTTGGGGCGTCCTGAACGAAGGACCGCTCTTGTTGGAAAGGAGCTTCCACGTTACGATCTTGACATTGTGGTTTCATCTGAGACGAGGCTAGCTGGAGATGGTCATCTTACGGAATTTTGAGGAGAATATATATTCTTATGGAAAGGAAGAGATGAAGGAACCAGAAGAGAGGCTGGGGTAGGATTTGCTGTTAAGACTGTCCTTGTGAACAAATTAGAAGAATTCCCGGTAGGGATTAGTGAGCGTCTTATGTCCATGAGAGTTCCGCTGGACAAGGGAAGATATGCTACCCTGGTGAGTGTGTATGCTCCAACTATGAGTTCTGTCAATGAGGAAAAGGTGTCCTTTTACCATGCCTTGAAAGGTGTTTTAAGAAATATCCCTCAGGCAGACAAAGTCATCGTGCTTGGTGACTTTAATGCTAGAGTGGGTAGGGATTTTAACACATGGAATGTAATTGGAAGGCATGGGGTGGGAAAGTGTAACAACAATGGTATGCTCGTGCTGCATATGTGTGAGGAGCTGGATCTGTGTGTTACCAACACCATGTTCCAAAAAAAGAACAAATTCAAGACCACATGGATGCATCCTGCATCTAAGGAATGGCATCTTTTGGAATACGTCCTAGTCAGGATGCGTGACAGACAGGATGTGCAGTGTGTTCGTGTTCTTCGTGGAGCTGAGTGCTGGACGGACCACCACCTGGTACGCGCAAAAGTGAAACTAATTACTAAACGTAAAATCCGGGCTCCTGGTATTGCCCTGCCCAAAAGATTGAATGCTGCTCGTCTTAAGAATAAAAATGTGAAGAGGACATTGAAAGAAGAGATGCAGGTTGCAGATCTTGGTGAGGATTGGCCGACCCTTAAAAAGACGGTTTATGATGTAGGCAGGCGTGTTCTGGCATTGGCGCAGAGGAAACATCAGGACTGGTTTGATGAGAATGATGTACATATAGAAGACTTGTTGGCTGATAAGAGGCGTGCTCTGTCACGCTACTTGACGGCAAAACCACAGGAGAGGAATACGTTGCATGAGGAACTCAGGGATGTAAAATCACGTACGTGTTAGGCGGAGTCTTTCTCAGATGAAGGATCAGTGGTGGAGTGAGAAGGCTGGTGAGGTACAAACTGCGTCTGATTCCAATAACACAAAGCTGTTGTACAGTCTCTTGCGTGAGGTTTATGGACCGTCTTCTTCTCTGGTGACACCGCTTCGCAGCAAGGATGGCAAATAACTTCTTCGTGACTCACAGGGAATTCTACGAAGGTGGCGAGAGCACTTTGATGATCTTTTGAATCAGCTGTCTGGCGTCAGTGAAGATTTCCTCAATCTCATTCCAGAAAGTCCTGTGAAAGTAGCTCTCGCAGAACCTCCGACGCTTGTGGAGGTTGCAGTGGCTATTTCGAAGCTGAACAGTGCAAGATCTCCAGGTATGGATGGCAAACATGCTGAGCTCCTACAATATGGTGGTGAGAGACTCCTTCAACATCTTCACTCTTTGTTTGGCAGGATATGGGCTAATGAATCCGTACCTGAGGACTGGAGAGATGCAGTAATGGTGGTCTTGTACAAGGGAAAGGGTAACAGGAACGATTGTGGGAACTACAGTGGTATATCATTGCTTTCTGTCGTAGAGAAAGTTTTATGTAGGGTGCTTCTGGACCGTCTGCTGACACACATCGCAGATTGTGTTCTTCCTGAAAGTCAATCTGGTTTTCGTGCTGGACGCGGCACTACTGATATGATCTTCTCAGCTAGACAGCTCCAGGAGAAGTGCATGGAACAAGGCTTGAGTCTGTATCAGGTTTTTGTCGATCTGACAAAAGCTTTCAATACTGTTAACAGAGATGCATTATGGAAGGTTCTCCAGAAACTTGGTTGCCCTGATAAGTTCCTTGCTTTAGTTAGGTCTTTATATGACGACATGAAGGCTTGGGTTAATGTCGGGGGTAACATGTCGGAGCCTAACTCAGTAAAAAATGGAGTGAAACAGGGGGATATTCCAGTACCGACCCTGTTTGCCATATACTTTGCAATGGTTTTCTGTATTGCATTCAGGAATTGCGAGCATGGTGTTTACATCCGATATCGAACATCAGGCGCTTTGCTGCGAAGACAAAAGTATTTACATCAATCATAAGAGACCTCTTGTATGCAGATGATTGCGATCTTGTAGCGCACACAGAGAGTGATATGCAGCACATTTTGAATACATTTTCTGACGCTTGCACTGCCCTAGGTCTGACTGTCAGTCTCAAGAAAACCGTCGTCATGTACCAACCTGCCCCTAGTAAGCAGTACACTGAACCAAACATCTATGTGTATGGCAAACGACTTGGAGTGGTTGATCAGTTTGTCTACCTGGGAAGCACTGTCAATCGATACAGCAACCTTGACAGTGAAATCTCACTTAGGATTAGGAAAGCAAGTGATGCTTTCGGAAAGCTAGAAAGGCGACTCTGGGATGGGCGAGATATATGCAGGAGGACAAAGGTAAAGGTGTACAGGGCAGGTGTGCTCTCTTGTCTTCTTTATGCCTGCGAGACCTGGGTCACATATCGACACCACCTTAAGCAATTTCAGCGTTTCCATCAGATGTTTCTCAGACGGATCCATGGCGTTCACTGGAGGGACCACATCAGTGATGTCGAGATTTTGTAAAGCTCTATGTGTAACAGTATAGAAGCTCTTGTGCTTAAGCAACGACTCCGTTGGAGTGGTCACCTTGCCAGGATGAAGGATTCTAGAATACCAAAAGATCTATTTTATGGAGAGTTGGTTAAAGGAAAACGACCGCCACATAAATCAAAAAAGAGGTATAAGGATTCCTTGAAAGCCTCTCTGAAAGACGCTAACATCTCTGCTGATACATGGGAGAATATTGCTGCTGATCGTAATAAATGGAGAAAGACTGTATATAAGGGAAAAGTTGCCTTCGAGGCATCTCGAATCGCATACGAGGAAGTAAAGCGGGATGTGAGGAAGGGCATTGCTGTTGCACTTCCAGACCGCGAGGGTCCTCCTATGGTGCTGGCATGCAGCGTATGTGCGAGACTCTACCTAAGCAAAGCTGGACTCAAAGTCATCTTCGCAGTCATAAAGTAAGACCAGTGGTTGACTACCAGGCTGCTGTTGGAGATGCTACTCATCATGCTTGCCAAACATGTGGTAGAGAATGTAAATCAGCAGGAGGGCTCAAGGGACATGCAAAAGTACACGAACTCCAACCACAGCCGACTATTCCCAGTGAATGTTTTGATTGCCGACTCTGTGCAAGACATTTTAGATCATTGGCTGGGCTAAACAGCCACATTCGATCGCAGCGCTGTTAGTTGCTATCGCGTGTGTGTGTGTGTAGATATGCTTATGTGTGTGCGTGTGTGTATATATATATGTATATTATTATTGTTGGCGTTATTATTATTGTTGTTATGATTATTATTATTATTATTGTTATTAATGTATGTGTGTGTGTATATGTGTGTGTGAGTGTGTGTGTGTGTATATGTGTGTATGTATATGTATATATATATATATATTTTTTTTTTTAAATTTTTATTTTCTTTTTATTTATTTATTATTATTATTATTATTATTATTATTATTATTATTGTTATTCCTTGAATCTCAGTCATTGATGTTGGTTAACTGGAAAGTCCGTTGGATTGAATATCAAGCCACTACCTGCAGCCTCAGATATTCAGGACGTATCGGAGGGTTCTTGCCGTTCCAAGCAAGCATGCCTTTTGAAGCGTTCCAAAAAGCGTGAAGGGGCCGATTTTCTTTAACCATCCCTGGAAACCTTTGGAGATAGTCCCCAGTGCGCCTATGACAATCGGGATCACTTTGACTTCATGGCAGTTCCAAATCCTTTTCACCTCCCACTTTAGGTCCTGGTATCGGTTAATTTTCTCCCTCTCCTTCTCTTGCACTCTCGTGTCGAACGGGCAGGCCACATCCACAATCAGGCACGATCTTTTTTCTTTGTCCACAACCACCAGGTCAGGTCTATTGTGTTCCAGTTTTTTGTCCGTCTGTATCCTAAAATCCCACAGCACCTTCACCTGACTGTTCTCCATCACCGCCTCTGGCCTATGCTCATACCATTTCTCAGAATGTGGTAGATTGTTTACTTTGCACAGGTGCCAGTGGATCACCCTGCCCATCACATCGTGTCTCCAGCCCTTATAGTGGGTCTGGGCTAGGTGTTTACACTCGGACACAATGTGAGCCACAGTCTCCTCTCTCTCTCCACAGATCCTGCACAGTGGGCTAGCCTCCTCCTTGTAGATATGGTGCTTCAACCACTTCGTTTTGAGGGCCTGCTCCTGCGCAGCCATTAGCATTCCTTCTGTAGCCTTTTTGAGGTCTCCTCTTCTCAACCAGTTCCATGTCTGTGGATCTCTAAATTCAGTTTTCTCAAAGAAGGTACTATGAAGGGATTTTCCCTTAAGGCTGCTCTTCCTCCTTGATGTTATTTCCTCCTTGGATATCCCCTGGCCTACTGTCCCCTCCTTCAGTACAGCTCTGAGCATTGGCTCCTTACTATAGGTCACGTATTTGTATAGGTTGTTTTTCTCCATCTGAACACAGTCCTCTATGCTGATAAGACCTCTTCCACCCTCAGATCTCCTTAGGTAGAGTCTATCGACATCACTCCTCTTGTGGAACATGTTGTAGATAGTCAATAGCTTCCTAGTCTTCCTATCCATTTCTTTTTGTTCAGCAACATTCCATCTCAGAATTCCCGCACTGTACCTAATAATAGACACAGCTCGGGAATTTACTGCGCTTATGGCATTTCTGCTGTTCAGATGTGACTTCAATACGCTCCTTACTCTCCGAATGTATTCAGTTCTTAACAATTCCTTCATTTTTTTTTTCATTTTTTTGTTCTTTATGCCATCAGCCTCCAGAACGCCCAAATACTTGTATCCTTCCTCAGAGTCAATTTCCTTTATCATCTCACCTGTTGGTATCTGGATCCCGTTACTTCTGCTCAACCTACCCCTCCTCATCACAATGACTCCACATTTACCAATACCAAACTGCATACATATATCACTGCTGAAAATTATTATTATTATTATTATTATTATTATTATTATTATTATTATTTATTTTTGTTTCTTTCTCCTCGTGCAATGGCCATACTCGATAACGAGGGGGCAGCCATCATATGTATGTATGTATGTATGTATGTTTTTCTGGTTTTATAATTTCACAAATGCTTTCCCAGTAAAGAAAGAGTCGGTTTCTAACATTGAGAAAGACTATGATATGGCATTTGTAGATATGGTTGTTATTGTATGTGTGGATGTGTATGTGTTGAGTTGTATGTGTGCATGTGTATATGCTTTGTATCTGTACATGTGTATATGCAGTTATTAGATGCACAATTTTTGGAATATTTCACGTATTTTTACTGTACTGGATTGTACTTGGAATTTCCTAACTAGTTGTGTTCTTTCAGTTCCTGTGAAGCCTAGATTCTCAAGATTTGTATTAGGCAGTTACTAATATATCCTAGTGCCCCAATAATCACAGGCATAAATCTGAAGGTGTAATCAGGGTGGAGGATCTGCAGATTTCTCATCAGTTCTGCATAAATATTCTCGTTTTCACTAACCTTTGATATTTTATTGGCATCTGCTGGGCAGCTAACCTCCACTACTGTGCATGCTTTATTCTCCCTGCGCCATATCATAATATCTGGTCTGTTATGCCTGCATGTTATTAGGGTTTTTACTGGAGCATTCCACCAGTACTCTTTCATATTATGTACGTGGATGTCTTCCACATTGCTGTAGCTTTTAATGTGTTTATTATCGGGGCTATCTTTTTTTACGAATTGCATCGTACAGTTTTGGCCACTACATCATATCTCATAGGTAGATAGTACCGCGTGGACATCTTTGGACAGCTGCTGATGACATGGGTGATATCCTTGATGTTAGTTCTGCAGAGTCTGCTCTTGTTATCACATCTAGGTGTTCTGCCTGCATCCCTATCTATTTTGTGAATCCGGTATTTCGTGTTAATCTCCTGTTTTGGGATTTCAAAAGCGTATCCTTCAAAGTGGGAGCTAATATATCGGTTGTTGCTCCAAGATAGACTACTTTCCTTATCTATATTACTCTCGATCTAGAGCTTCCTGGCAACATATCCATTCATGATTTTTTGCTGATAAATATGCAGTTTTTCATCCATGGATTCACTGCGATACTGCTGAGCGACTTCCCTGGGTGTGGGCTATTGATTCCCAACTCTCATGATCTTACCTGTTTCATGCAGATAGACTTGCTCGAGAAACGGATTCCTACGCTTCGAGGTTCGTAGATGTTGTCGGAGGGATATGATGCGACATTCAAATGCTGTTTGGACTGATGTTAGGCCTCTGCCTCCCAGCTTACGTTTCACGTAAAGGCGGTCTATGTCACTGTTGATGTGGAAGTTTCCGGTGTTGTTTAGTATTTGTCGAGTTCCAACATCAACTGCTCCGATTTCGTCTATCATCCAATTAAGTATATATGTTATCTCTTTCTCTTAATTTCGAGTATTTTTTTTTGACCGGCCACCTTCCTGGTGTTAAGGTTGTAAAAGAAAAGAAATTGTCATCCCTTGAATCGCAAGAATGTTTTGCAAATTTTGAAGGTGCCAGCTATCGCAGCCATTTGTAGCCTATGAATTAGGGAGCTGCGCTTTTTGTCCGCAAATCCAAGTTCAGTCATACTTTGGTCCAAGCGGGTTGGTATATAACCCGTAGCACCAATAATGATGGGTATGAAGATAGGTGTATCTTGGATAAAGTATTAGTAAACTCCTCATCAATGGTCCGTAGATGTCCTCCTTCTCCTGTATTTTTCTGACAACGTTTACATCAAGTGGGCAGCTGATCTCCACACAAGAACACGTTTTCAATGTGTGGTCCCAAACAACAATATCAGGCCGGTTGTGCTTTAATTTGGTGGCAGTTTTTATTTTCAGGTTCCACCAGTATTACTTAGTGCCATCTGTCTCAATATATTCTTCCTCGTTTGTTGTTAATTTTGTTTTCCGAAGTGCGTTCCAGATGGTTCTAGCTATCCCATCGTGTCTCATGAGGAGGTAGTAGCGAGATGACATTCTTTCGCAGCCGGCAACAATGTGGCTTACACCCTCGATCTTTGTTTTACATAGCCTACATTTATTGTCAGCTGCTGGCTCTCCCCTTTTTGAAGCAGATATTTGGTAGGGTGTTCTTGTTCCTGTATTGCATAGAGATATCCCTCAAGGCGTGATGTTATAAACTTGTCGGAACTCAATGCCAGGCTTTTTGAGTGGTTTATCCCCTCTATGGTCTGTGTTTTACGTCTCAAGTATCCATGCACAACTTTTCTTGTAAATTGTCAATTGTTTCATCTTGTTTGAACATTGAATAGGATCTTCCGATTTCTCTGGGTGAGAGATTTATATCAGGCTTTATTCCATATCTCTCCTCCAGATCAGTCGCTATTCTAATGATATTTTTTTGTTCATGCTCATAAACCTGGGCAAGATGGTTGCCAACCTTTTTCCTCTGTTGAAGGTGTTGCTTCAGTGTTACTATCCGCGTCTCATATGTTGTTAATATGGATTTTAGACCCCGGCCGCCTTCCTTGCGTGAGAAGTATAGCCTATCTACGTCACCACTGATGTTAACATTCCCAGCAACACTGAGAAGTTTGCGAGTTCTAACATCCATCTCACTTAGTTCTTGCAATGACCAGTTCAGCAGGCCAAATGTTGGCGTTAGAATTGGCGTTAGAATTGGTACAGCATAAGTATTGTGTCACAGCATAAGTATTTATGTATGTATGTATGTATGTATGTATGTATGTATGTATGTATGTATGTATGTATGTATGTATGTGTGTGTGTGTGTATGTGTAGAATGCAAATATGTAGATGAGTGTGCTACACACGCCAAAGATTAATTCAACTAAGTTAATAGGAATATAATAAGCCTCTTAAATAATATAGAATTTATAACAAAACGGCCAATTATTTCTGTTTTTAAAGAATACTTTATATTTCCCATGGCTTCATCAATAGTTGTATCTAGAATAATTATAAACTGAACTCATTAAACTACTTTTTAAATGGGTTCTCTTATAATTAACATCAATTTTTAAGTTTCTTGTCATTTATATTGTATATTATATGTACACCGTCCAATTCCACCTCGTTCACATTGCTTATTTCCATCTGTGGTCGTCAATACACACACACACACACACACACACACACACACACACACACACACACACAAATATATATATGTAAATGAATTGGAAGCAATTCTTTCAAGTGCCGTGAGTAAAGAGGCAGAGGCAGGGAGGTCAGTCGGCTCCCGTTATAACTAGCAGCAGTCAGAACAACCAAATTGTTTCCCAGCCAAGACGTGAATAGTAATAATAGAGTATATGTTCCTACACGCACAAGGCGCTTAGGGACACATGTATTGTCCAACCATATGCCAATGTGGTTCAATGGCAGGTTAATAAATTAACGAGCCAGAACATATATAATCAAGGTTTAGCAAATAAGAAAAAGTTTCAAAATAAATTTTTTAAAATTAACTTTACTTACTATGATTACCTTTACCGAATCGGTTTCGAGTCTCAAAAATAAACGGACAGTCCATACGGCATACGTTGCAAAGAAAAGCTCTCGTCAGAAGGATCTTTTCACTCGGAGAATATAAAATTCCCGAGTTCAAATTACGAACTGGCGCTATTCAAAATTGTTCCCGAGATGAGAGTAAATGAAGTGGAAGCAATTCTTTCAAGTGCCGTGTGTAAAGATACTTTTGAATAGTGCCAGTTCGTAATTTGAACTCGGGAATTTTATATACTCCGAGTGAAAAGATCCTTCTGATGAGACTTTTTCTTTGCAACGGATGCTGTATGGACTGTCCGTTTATTTTTGAGACTCGAAACCGATTCGGTAAAGGTAACCATAGTAAATAAAGTTAATTTTTTAAAATTTATTTTAAAACTTTTTCTTTTTTGCTAAAACTTGATTATATATATATATATATATATATATATATATATATATATATATATATATATATATATATATATATATATACATATACATTATAAATAACAATCAGAGAGTGTTTAAATCATTTAATCACTTACGATCGTTTCATCATATCACAAGGCCGTCTCCATCAGAGTATATAATAAAGATTAAAACACAAATATATTATCACAAGTTTGTCATAAGGACATTAGGAGGATACATAATATGGGAAGTAATCATAAGTATCAACATTTATATAAGGAAAGATAGCCAAGGTCGGTGGTGCATTTTGACTGAATTATGCAGTCAAACTTTTTATATCCATTATTATTAAAATATCTTTTGGAGATGTATTTTTATGTTTTTAAATTTATATTTGAACTTGACACCTGCTCTTATTAACTCTATAAATGTTTGTAATGTTTACGATATATGTTTATTTACTCATTATGATATATGTCTTGTACTATATTTAAACTTTCTATAGCAGCATGTTTCTCTACACCAGCGTGTTTTTAATTTTTAATGCTTTTAGCTGATCTTATGTATATACGTACATATATATATATATATATATATATATATATATGTGTGTGTGTGTGTGTGTGTGTGTGCATGTATGTGTACATAAACATACTACTGCACGTCTGTACACATATATGTATGTACGTATACATACTTATATTTAGGTATCAGCCGTACTAAGAGTGAAAAATGAAATTTCGTTTCATTCTGTTTCTTTTATCTTTTTCGGTACGCCCGGCCAACTAACTCACGCGATATACAAATTAGGCTGCTCAGCCGTTAATATGCATAAGGAAAGTATATACTTTCAAACGTTCAATCATCTGACAGAATGTTATACGATGCTGACGATAGCTAATAAGCTTGAAACTAGTACATCGTTTCTGTTTCAGTGTTGAAGAAAATGGCAACAATGGTTGCCAAGCACTGCACGGCGTAGTTCGGGCTGTTTGTTTACAAACAAACCGAACATTATAATAAATGTTCGGTAAACCCATACGTACATATATATATATGTGTGTGCATGTATTTATACTACTGTACGTCTGTACACATATATGTATGTACGTATATCTTACGCTTGAAATATCAGGAAGAGAGAGACTAACCTTTCGGAGACTAGTCTTTCATCAGAAGACATATTTAGAAATAAAAGATGAATAGAAAGTAAAGAATGATGAGAGGAAGGAACGGTGGAAACATGAGGAAAAAAGGGGGAAAGAAAAGACACGAGTGTAATAAGTCAGCATTCTTGATATATATATATGTGATGATTGGGGCTTTCTCAATTTATTGTTTTACGATCGATTGAGAATGGTGATTGATCATCATAAATCGATATATTCACGAACTGGTAATGATTATGTCACCAAATATTGTTAATCTCGATATTGTACATCTATCTCACCATCATTTGCTTTATGTAGATAAAGTAAATGAAGTTTCACTTGAAAATATTTACTAATCCCCTGACATCCCCTTCGTTTATTTTATATGGAATTATATTTACTAATTCCCTGGCAAACTAGATGAAATGATTGGAACTGTTTCTATTTCCTTTTCTCCTATTTTAATGCAAGTTTGTATGGTCCCATATGATGGAGTTGTCCAGGCGCCATATTGACGGCGTTTCTAGCGCATCCTCAACCTACTGAAGTCGTCTCCTCTCGAAGTCTGAATACAGAATATTTCTTTCAGAGAAGGATAAAGAGTAAGATAATTGTTTCTACTTTTGGCACAAGGCCAGCAATTACGCCAGTGTATTACTGGTACTTTATGTTATCGACCTCACCTTTCATGCTTACGAGGCGATACAATAAAGTACCAGTAATACACTGTGGTAATTGCTGGCCTTGTGCCAAAAGTAGAAACAATTATCTCACTCTTTATCCTCCTTCTCTGAGATAAATATTCTGTATTCGGACTTCGAGAGGAGATGGATTCAGGGGTTGAAAGTAAAGTGAGAAAGAGATATAAAGGAAGACTCAACCGCAGTATTTTGATTAGTATTTTTTTATTGGATGAAAGGCAAATTGACGTAGGTGGAATTTGAACTAAGAGAGCAGAGAACCGGCACAAGTAATGCAAAGTATTCTCTCTAAGGACTCTGCTAATTCGGCATTTTTTAATGCTGATCACAAAACATGACTGTTACTGCGTTTACGTTGTAAATATTTTTTAACTACATAGCCTTAGATCTGTGTAATTAGATATCAATTCATAGGTTTTTATTATTTGTTTATTACCATATATCTTCGACATAGAAATAACCACTATGCTGTTTATGGCAAACCTGAATAAAACAGCTTCTTTCCGAAAGCTAATGGTATTTTTTTAACTTAAATTTCAGAAAAAAAAAAAAAAATTTCCCATTACACTAGATCATTACTTTCCTGAAAATATTCACTACTTTGTGCAGGAAAAAAAATATTATTACACACCGAGCAAGATACAGCTATCTAAAATATGTTGTACCCTCTCAGATGTTATGAAGGATTTAATTAACTTTTAAATTATTGTTATGCATCTCTCAGGTATGTACGACGTTTAATAAACATATGCCTGACACGATTACTCTTTCTGTATCTCTTTAATTCTCACACCTTCTAAGTGTAAAATGATCACACGTTCTTAATGGTTGGAGAGTTATCCATATGAGAATATCACCGTAACCATCACAATATATAAGGGAAAAGAGAAATATGTTTGCAAGTGCAACACCTACCACCGAAATATTTTATTGCATTTTGTTTTATATATATGATATATATATATATATATATATATATATATATATATTGTTATACTTTGGGAGGGTCATGTTGCCAATAAGAAACACTCGCACGAGTTGCTTTCACTTCAATTTATTATAATAAATTTATAATAAATTTATAAATTTCTGGTTGGTTGGTTGGTTCCACAACCAGATAGTTGTTTATATATAGTCATAGTTCTTTCGTCACACACTCTGTGACCTCTTCAGCGACTGGGGATTCCTTTCATTGTTTCTGTGCCTCTCCTTTGTTCTGTCTTACGCCATTTTGTTTCTGTGTGTGTGTTGTGTACTCAGTGTGCGCATGCGCCACATCCGGGTGTGTTTATGTTCATTTATTTATTTGTTTATTTACATGTTACTGGTTGGTTGTTTGTTGTATGTGTGTGTGTGTTTTCATTTTGTCCTTAATTGTAAGTTGTGATGTTGCTGTTCCACTCATATTTTTTATTTAATTTTGGTTGTAATTCTTTTATGTTTATTGCCTCTGTAATTTGTCTAAACATTGCGTCTTTTCTGTGTGTAGATTCTATTTTTATTTCTATGTTCTCTAATTTCCCCTTGTGTTCTATTTTAGCATGTTGGTAGAGTACAGATGATTCTTTACTATCTTGAAGGTCTCGCCAGTGTTCATTTATCCGTTCCCCTACACTACGAACTGTCTCACCTATGTACACTATATTTTCGTCTCTACATTGTCCTTCAGTACATCTTATGCTATACACTACATTTCTAGTTTTACAGTTAATATGGGGGCTTATTTTACAGGTTATACATTTCTTATCTATAAATGAGGGTCTTTGAAAAGGGTATGTCTTGCTAATAAGTGTTTTTACGAAGGTACCTGGTCTTTCTACTATCTTAATTTTGAGTTTATGTTTATTTAGGGGCCTTCTAAATTTGTAAGCGAATTCGCCTCTAGGGGTTGTATCGATGAACATTACACTCTGGTATTTATTGCTATCATACCATGAGTTTATTCTATTAGCCTTGTTCCTAGTTCTTTCTATTCTATTCCGTAATTTGCTCCTATACAAGGGGCAGGTCTCATTTATGTCATTATTTACCATTTTTTCCCATTTGGTTCTGGCTCCTCTATACACTGTGATTTTATCTCTCTGATTGTAGCCAGAGAACTGCATACGGTGGATGAAGTATTGTATGTGTCTCTCTAGTTCATCGGAGTTGCACATGCGGGACACGTTTCTCATCACCCGTACCAAATCCGCAATCAGTATGTTGATTTTGGTATGGTCCGAAACGGCCGAGTTTGGAAGTCATGGGTTTGGCATAATGGGAATGGAGGGTTTGTTTTTTGTTATTAATGGTATCTAACCAGAGCTCTGTGTATAGTACAGGTAATGGATGGCTGGGGTGTTTACTTGGGTAGTCTATAGTAACTCTAATGCTCTGGTGGATGGAGTTAGCTATTTGCTGGATGCTTTCCATTTTGTTTTTCTCTAGTTCCTGACTGTTCTCTAGTGGGGGTGTCTTAACTACGATGTTTATATCATCAACGTAGCGGGAGTACATTATCAGGGTTAAGGGGTCTTCTAATTGTTCTTTAAGTTTAAGTTTAAGTCTACTGTCCCAACATACCATGAATAAGTTAGCTATGTCGCCTGCAATGCTAACACCAATGGCTGCTCCTTCTTCTTGGGCATATGTTTTTCCATTAAATTTGAACATATGTTCCTAAGGGTTAGTTTTATGCTGGCCCCTACCGCATGTGCAATCATTTTCTTCAGTTCATCGTGGTTTTCGGGTGTCCGTATGGCTCTGGTCCACCCGTTTCATCTATCTGTGTGGGTTTTCTTGGCCATTGAGATAATGGTAGGTGGTCTGCCTCTTGCTGGTCTTGTAGGGCACAGGTTGCTAAGGTCGTATGTGTCTAGGTAATTATTACTATAGGTAAGTTTAAGTAGGAGTCCCAGCTCACTGGTATCAATCCCACGAAACTCAACATTGCTCTCACTGATCATTTCTACGCATTTCTCCACAGCAAAATCCACGTCAATAGATGGATACAGGGACACAACATCCACACTACCTATTATGCAGTTTGCTAGGTCCCTAGATCGGTTACTCACGCCGATTCTGCTGAGGAGGTCATCCGTGCTGTCACATTCATCTGGGGACATTTCAATGATGGGGCGTATGATCAGGGAGAGGAAGTAGGACAGTCTGTAGTTACTAGCAATGAGTGTGTGGCGAAAGAACTATGACTATATATAAACAACTATCTGGTTGTGGAACCAACCAACCAACCTGAAATTTATAAATAAATTTATTAATTTATTATACATTTATTATAATAAATTGAAGTGAAAGCAACTGGTGCGTGTGTTTCTTATTGGCAACATGACCCTCCCAAAGTAGAACAATATCGGTTTCAACACACGATTTCAGATAAAGAATCTTGCTAAACAAATTCAGAAACGAAATATATATATATATATATACGATATTAATAAATGGAAACTATATTTATAAAACCATATTTATTTCATTATACATATTTCAGGGATACCAAATTAAATTATGGTATGCCTTCATCAGACAAAATACAATATATAATTTGGTATATACAATATATTTAATTTGGTATCCCTGAAATATGTATAATGAAATAAATATATTGTTTTATAAATATAGTTTCCATTTATTGATATCGTACATCTACTCCAAATACTTGTCGAGTGCTTTATATTAGTTATAAAAATATTTACTTGTTGTATCCCAAGAATTTTAAATAGAACTTTTGCATATATATATATATATATATATATATATATATATATATATATATATATATTGGAATAAATGCTCTGAAATAGCGATATATATGTGAATATAGACATAGAATATTCGAAAATATTCTGTATGTTTATAATAAACATTTTGAAGACCTAATCGCTATAGAATAGAATACGTCACGTATTACAATTAGATTCTCGATAAAAGCAAGGGAAGTAATCTACGCGTTTCATTCTTGTTAGAAATCATCAGGACTACATATCCAGTGCTTTTATCGAGAATGACACAGCTAGAGACTTATAGAATACTTAGCTGTGTACAGGAACTGGTTTGAAAGAGCGGTTGCCGGTCCGGCAGAAATTAGAAATTGGAATAAATGCTCTGAAATAGCGATATATATGTGAATATAGACATAGAATATTCGAAAATATTCTGTATGTTTATAATAAACATTTTGAAGACCTAATCGCTATAGAATAGAATACGTCACGTATTACAATTAGATTCTCGATAAAAGCAAGGGAAGTAATCTACGCGTTTCATTCTTGTTAGAAATCATCAGGACTACATATCCAGTGCTTTTATCGAGAATGACACAGCTAGAGACTTATAGAATACTTAGCTGTGTACAGGAACTGGTTTGAAAGAGCGGTTGCCGGTCCGGCAGAAATTAGAAATTGGAATAAATGCTCTGAAATAGCGATATATATGTGAATATAGACATAGAATATTCGAAAATATTCTGTATGTTTATAATAAACATTTTGAAGACCTAATCGCTATAGAATAGAATACGTCACGTATTACAATTAGATTCTCGATAAAAGCAAGGGAAGTAATCTACGCGTTTCATTCTTGTTAGAAATCATCAGGACTACATATCCAGTGCTTTTATCGAGAATGACACAGCTAGAGACTTATAGAATACTTAGCTGTGTACAGGAACTGGTTTGAAAGAGCGGTTGCCGGTCCGGCAGAAATTAGAAATTGAAATAAATGCTCTGAAATAGCGATATATATGTGAATATAGACATAGAATATTCGAAAATATTCTGTATGTTTATAATAAACATTTTGAAGACCTAATCGCTATAGAATAGAATACGTCACGTATTACAATTAGATTCTCGATAAAAGCAAGGGAAGTAATCTACGCGTTTCATTCTTGTTAGAAATCATCAGGACTACATATCCAGTGCTTTTATCGAGAATGACACAGCTAGAGACTTATAGAATACTTAGCTGTGTACAGGAACTGGTTTGAAAGAGCGGTTGCCGGTCCGGCAGATGTTTATTATAAACATACAGAATATTTTCGAATATTCTATGTCTATATTCACATATATATCGCTATTTCAGAGCATTTATTCCAATTTCTAATTTCTGCCGGACCGGCAACCGCTCTTTCAAACCAGTTCCTGTACACAGCTTAGTATTCTATAAGTCTCTAGCTGTGTCATTCTCGATAAAAGCACTGGATATGTAGTCCTGATGATTTCTAACAAGAATGAAACGCGTAGATTACTTCCCTTGCTTTTATCGAGAATCTAATTGTAATACGTGACGTATTCTATTCTATAGCGATTAGGTCTTCAAAATGTTTATTATAAACATACAGAATATTTTCGAATATTCTATGTCTATATTCACATATATATCGCTATTTCAGAGCATTTATTCCAATTTCTAATTTCTGCCGGACCGGCAACCGCTCTTTCAAACCAGTTCCTGTACACAGCTAAGTATTCTATAAGTCTCTAGCTGTGTCATTCTCGATAAAAGCACTGGATATGTAGTCCTGATGATTTCTAACAAGAATGAAACGCGTAGATTACTTCCCTTGCTTTTATCGAGAATCTAATTGTAATACGTGACGTATTCTATTCTATAGCGATTAGGTCTTCAAAATGTTTATTATAAACATACAGAATATTTTCGAATATTCTATGTCTATATTCACATATATATCGCTATTTCAGAGCATTTATTCCAATTTCTAATTTCTGCCGGACCGGCAACCGCTCTTTCAAACCAGTTCCTGTACACAGCTAAGTATTCTATAAGTCTCTAGCTGTGTCATTCTCGATAAAAGCACTGGATATGTAGTCCTGATGATTTCTAACAAGAATGAAACGCGTAGATTACTTCCCTTGCTTTTATCGAGAATCTAATTGTAATACGTGACGTATTCTATTCTATAGCGATTATGTCTTCAAAATGTTTATTATAATCATACAGAATATTTTCGAATATTCTATGTCTATATTCACATATATATATATATATATATATATATATATATATGGTATATTAAAGAGTTAAACAAGATTCAATGAGTATATCAAAGAATGAGTTTTACAGTAGATTGGAAGCACTCTACAGTAAATAATTTTCCAGATTTATTAATATTAAAATACAAATATTAATAAAATATATGTTCTTTTGATCAATTACATTTTATTATACATATTTCGGATATACAACAGTACGTCCTCATCAGACAAAATATAAGGACATACCCTGAGATGTTACATGGTTAAGATTTAATCAAGAGAAAATGTAACCTTTATACCCTAATAATGAGAAAATGCGAAAACGTAATAAATTCAATAGAGAATGTGTGAGTAAGAAAAACGTTGCTTAATGTAACAGTTATAGAGATTTTAAAATGTATGATACTACAACTTATGTTTATCTAGGAGAACATCTCATCAATTATAACAGTCAATGAGAGCCACTGGAATAGGATTTATAGAGGCAGAGATAAGGGGGTAATATATGCAGAAGGAGATTTTTTCCTAAAGTTAAACTGTTAAGTTTGAAAATATTTAATTTATGCTATTTTAGGGTGAAGAATCAAGATTTTAGGTTTTTTCACAAATTGCTGGTTATTTATATTTATTAGTTTTATTTTTATTCTATAAGTGTGTTAACATTTCTAAACTTCTCAATGTTATCAGGATAACGTTTAAAGGATTTAGCTGGCCAGCGGAAAGGACAGTTTACACTGTTGAATATTTTCCTAAATGTAAACTTTACCGAAGATAATCATTGTCAACATATTCAGTATGTAAAGCTTATGAAGTACTTACAGTTAGAAATATTTAAATAACGATTATGTATATAGATATATATTAATGAGCCAGTATATTTTAGGTAAATGATAACGAAATTAAAAATAAAGTAATAGATTGAGGCATGCTAAAGTTAATTATTTTTACGGAACTTATTTCTAACTGTGAATCTTTCATGCGTTTTTGATCTCTTATTTATAATATGTATGTAATTATATTTTCTATGTTTTTAAATATACCTACTGCATGTTTATATCCATGATTCAAATATAGAGCAAATATACAAACTATAAATTATTATAGACCTTATATTGAACTCTGAATTATCCATGCATTTATTATAGTTTTTCTTATATATATATTTTCGGTCAGTTGCTGACTTGACCGATTAACCCCACAATTACTACGTAGCGGTTCTTGCACGTGACTGCTGGACCTGGATGAAACGAAGACGAAGAATTTCCTTGTGTACCGTTTTGTACCACAGATGCGATCTCACCCTGCCTCGTTAATGTTCTATCGACACCAAAGTTCTACGATCGGGGCAATATAATTGAATCCAACCACCAACAACATAGCTGGATGACCGATAATCACACCAAACCGGAGTACTGTGATCCTTGTGATTTCCAGATATACAACCGCTGACACTGTTACGAAGACCAGAAAACCATACTCCATAATATTGAACCAAGTGATTGATTTGTGCGACCAAAATAACACCACACACATATTGAACTAGGAATATTGGATCCTCCGTCAATGTCCGGGTGAGCAAAAATAGATTTCTACCTGCATTGGAATTTACGAACTTGTGCATCTGCTGTGGTGTCAAAAACAAACGCGCATGACCGCACATATAAACAATGGACTATGCCACGTGGCTTGAACCTGTAAGTGAATTTAAGGTTCTGTAACTCTGATACACATATTATTTATTATTAAGATGTATAAACTTGACATAACTATTATCATCTTATATTCTCTCAACTAATCACATTTGATCATATTTTTCTATCCCGTTTTCTCCCCCCATAATTATAATATTTTTATTTTTATTTGAAAAAATCGGTTTTTTTACATTATGTTTTCCCCTCCAAATACTCGCTTATATTTCTTTATATATTCTCTATATATTTTTTTACATATATATTTTTTATCTTTATTATTTCCACTTTTATCCTCCTTTATATGTTACATTATTCTTACTTTTATACCTTATTATAGTGTAATCTTCCCCATTCCTTATTATACATTATTAATTATAGATTATTATTATTACTCTTTTTCCATTTCTAATTACCTCATGTACTTTCTCCTCCGTTATATATATATTGTATGCCCTTTGTGTTTGGGTAGCCTCTGCACACCCTCTGTACCATACTATCGACGCCACCCCATCTATGGTTCAGCTAACCACTCGACTCCCGGGAATGAATATGACCGCAGCTATTAAACAAGGACCCACACCCCACCCTCCCGCACCAAAATTAGACTTATCGTCCCCTACTTTTGCTCTTTACTCTCTTTACTCTTTGTTCTTGAATGTTTGGTTGGTAGAGTCCATAACACCAATCAAACCCCTTTTATAGCTCTGACGAATCCTGCGGTTACGTAAGGAAGAAACAATGTAAGCCAATAACAATCTTTTGATGTTGTAGACGCTCTTGTGTTCTTTATCATATATATATATATATGTATTTAATTGTAACACGTAGAACTTTATTATATAAAATTATAACCGTTATCATTTACCTAAAGTATATTATATCACTAATACCTAATATATATCCATATATACATCCCTGCATCTTTCTATAGGTAATGTTTAGTTAACATTTAAATTTCTTGATTATTATTTATTTTGAACTATGAATAATTAATGCATTTACACCCTATAATATATAGGTATATATTTAACTTTAGCATGCCTCAATCTATTATTTTATTTTTATTTTCGTTATCATTTACCTAAAATATACTGGCTCATTATTATATATCTATATACATAATCGTTATTTAAATATTTCTAACAATAAGTACTTCATAAGCTTTACATACTGAATATATTGACAATGATTATCTTCAATAAAGTTTACATTTCGGAAAATATTCAACAGGGTAAACTTTCCTTTCCGCTGGCCATCTAAATCCTTTAAATGTTATCCTGATAACATTCAAAAGTTTAGAAATCTTAACACACTTATAGAATTTACAAACCTAATAAATATAAATAACCAGCAATGTAAAAAAAAAATTTAATTTTGATTCTTCACCCTAAAATAGCATAAATTAAATATTTTCAAACTTAACAGTTTAACTTTAGGAAAACATCTCTTCTACATATATTACCCCTTATATTTCTCTCTATATATATCCTATTCCAGTGGATCTCATTGACTGTTATAATTCATGAGATGTTTTCCTAGATAAACATAAGTTGTAGTATCATACATTTTAAAATCTCGATAACTGTTACATTAAGCAACGTTTTTATTACTCACACATTCTCTATTGAATTTATTACGTTTTCGCATTTTCTCATATGGATAACTCTCGACCATTAAGAACTTGTGATCCTTTTACACTTAGAAGGTATGAGAGATAAAGAGATACACTATATACATATACATACACACACACACACACATATATATATATATATATATATATATATATATATATATATATATTCAGGTTTGAGGTTCACCACTGGATAGAGCTGGTCAATTCCGTGTGGTCAATCGGGTCTTTGATTTTCAGCCCCATGGATTATATATATTGCATTCACTTGTTATATTTCGAATACCTGATGATATCACCGGATTTATACGGAACCCGGTCATTGAAATCATCATAGTATAATAAACCTTTCAAGGATTTACACAATCCAGCTTCCTGTCATTTCATTATATATATATATATATATATATATATATATATATATATATACTGTAGGTAGGACGGTGAAATACTGGTGTTGGTACCAAATCAATCACTCTATACACAAGCAGAGTGTGTATAATAGAAAATGCGTATCTACCTGTTACACGCGTTTCGCAGCCGATTGGCTCAAGGTGACCAAGGACTCCAGTATCGATCTACTCTTCAGACTATTGATGCGAAAAAAGAGATATTTGACTGAGAATTTATATATATAGGTATTGGCCCTATTTTATGTGTGTCGTCGTTTATGTGTGTTTTGGTGTAATTGGTGGGGTGGTAATACCGGTGTGTATTCATATATATTCATGTGCGTGTTTTCGCGTGCGCGCGAGCAATTAAGGATTCGTGTGTCTGTGTGTGTGTGTGCATGCGTGTTTGCGCGTTTTGGAATGTGTATTGGTCAGTCAAAGACTTGTTTTGTTGTAAACAGGAAGCAGGGGTTTGTGGGTTGTGTCACGCTTGGAAGACCCGGTGCTCGTTTATCGTGTGGGTAAAGGCATTTCATGAACTATCGATTTACGACCCCACACATAACGATTAACGACCATAAACCTGACTTTGAGACTAAACTCCATGTAAGACTAATCGCGCCCTCAAAGTCTGACCTAGGTAGGGTCAGCAAGTCCATTATAGACAGAATTATCCCAGAACTTAAAGCTAATTTAGGAATTAACTTATGGACTTGCATCAACGACGTTATCGAAAGGTTTAGCAACATGGAGTTCATTTCCGCTGTACTCATGAAGAAAACCCTCCACGTAGCTATCCAAGAGTATAACATCAGCCATAGTAAAGTGGACATAGTTACTGTAGCTAGGAATACATTGAGATAATTCGAAGGAAAACTCTGGGAACGTAACGACTGACCGGACTGCTTCGAAATAACAATGGACTCCAGTGATTTGGCGGAAATCTCTGACATTGTCGGCATCTCCTTACTCCATAATATTCTGATTGAGTTCCCAGAGTTCAGGGGCGGATTGTACAGAGACAACACCCTTTTTACCTTCCACAACCTTAACGCCAACTTATTAGAAAGAAAACGTAAAAAACTTAGAGTATTCTTTAAAAAAATATGTGACTTAAAATAGAAATTGAACAGACAACTTTCTCGACGTAACTTTAGAAATAGAAACCGGACTATGACGGCAACAGCCTAATGAATATCTCCGTTATGTAACCAACCATTCCAACCACCCCAAGACAGTGCTAAATACCATCGTGAATAGTGTATCCTACAGAATATCCACCTTGTCGGCCAACGCCAAGATATTCGAACAACATGCTGAATACTACAACAACGTACTGACCAGGGCTAGTTATACCGAATCTATTAGGTTCAATAGACGTAGTAATGTTAATGTAGCTAACTCCGACACCCGATGCACAGAACTTCGGGACACTAACCACCAACCTGCCCTCGACGGCATTTTGGCATCCGCTAATCTAGCCCGACCAGATCCAAGCGGAACCTCCGGGCCGTGACAACATACAGGCCATGATTCAACAAGGTGCAGTGGAAACTCCGACAATGGTTGCCCTCCTACGGACCATTACCAGTTCGCACCGAGAACCACGCCGACAATGACCACTACAACTCTACTTTACTGGTGTTGGTAACAGCTGTTACCCACACCACAACTAGTCTTGATAATAACAACAACAATGCCCGCCTTCAAATCGGACGAATCAAGCGAGCCTTAGGTACCCCCCCCCCCCAACTACGTGCCTGTCACCTCCTTCACACAGAAGGGACCAGGGGCAGGACTGCCAAACCCTGTTAAATGTAAACGTTGTTTACCATGGCATCTTGCATTATAATTTCACTTGCAGTTAGTTTCCGTGATATATAAAACAAAATATTCTGAATATAGCGAGTCGAAGTAACTAGGTTTGTATAGCATGAATGTGGCATCACGGAATGATCAAATTTCTTGATACAAGTACGTTGCAGTTCCTGTCTGCGCATCTTTCACCGGCGTCATCTATGCTTGCATCTGATAAGATGTTTCGTGGGTGCTTTTTCGAACAGACGAGACGTAATACAAATAAGGGTGTGACAGATGCAGATGAATATCAAGAGTTACTTAATCTGATGCTTCAAAGATCAGCCAAATCACAACCTAATCCACACTGTATTCCTGTAAATACAGATAAATGCTAATAGACCTCAATATCTCCTTTGCAATCACCTTCAGGGACATTGAATCCGACTTAGACTTTGTAATCTTAGAATTCTGAAGAAGTATTCCTTAATTTTGAACGATTGGTGAATTAGCAGAAATGTTAGAGCGTCGACAAAAAGAAAAAATTAATTGTGTTATTTCGACACATTACATTCTGAGTTCATATCCCATGGAGGTCAGCTTTACCTTCCATCCTTCCGAGTTCGATAAATTAAAGCTTCAGCAAAATACTAGGATTGATTTAATAAATAAGGTGTATTCTTATTCTCCCAGTTTTGCTTTCTCTATTCCTGCCTGACTTCGTACCTTTGTAATCTAACCCACTTGCATTGCACGGCTTTTAAAACAAACAAACCGTCTTCTCAGTTTGATCTAATAGTATTTACCTTTCTCCCAAACGTTGCTCACCTTTGTACCTAAATTTGACGAAATCTTTTTTCAATATGATCTATACCTCGAAATTAGCTGCTTTTGAAGTAAGGAAAGTTCAATTTTCTAGAACTGAACGTAGGCTTAGAATTACATTAATAATACCTAACAACGGGGATATGGAATTTATCTATTACATAAATTTGATGAAAATATAGTTTGAATGGAACTGTCATGTCACAAACAAAAATAATAATAACGACCAGGTCACCTTGTACTGGCCCGCTTCAATTCTTCAAAAACACGTGAAGGGCTGCAAGAGAACAGACAATAACAGAACCAAAGAGAGGGTGTGTGAAAGAGACAGAAATATTGAAGGAGTGATAGAAATCTCGTCCTATTTCAATAGTGAAGGGTTGTGAAAGAGTAGAAAGTGACAGAGACTAAGAGAAGGTGTGTGGAGAGACAATGAGAGGAGTGATAGATATGTCATCCTATTTTAATACTGCATTTCCAACAAAAATCATACGGAAGTAACTGACTATTTGTAAGAAAGGGGACTAAGTTCAAATTTCCTTTTGAAGAACGCTACTCAATCACTACAGAAATGAAAATATAAGTTTTGCTGAATAAAAAGAGCAATAACATATAAATATGTCTGAATAAACATGATGCGCACTAGCTAATACATGAAACACACTCCAGCTAAATTTGAAAGAAATGCAATATATTTTGTAGATCTAGGAATAACTCCCCACATGGAAGTTATAGAAAAGCTTTCTTCATATTAGCCTTTATGCCATTGTCAAGAATTATACGAATTTTAAATTCTAAATGTCGTCGCAGAATGACCTGCAAGCTAAAACCAACTTTTCAAAATGTTAGATTTTTATATTTTCCCAGTTTGATATGAATGTCCGTCAAACTTCATGCTTGGTAGTTTCATATCAAGATCAATATTTATCAACATAAGGTTGAAAGTTCGATGAACGACCACCAGTCCAAAAACCTTTAGCTAAATAATACAATATATTGGTAAAGTCATAAAAATATTTGATGTTTGTTCTCTAAACAAAAGTATATATCCTGAATAAATATATCCGGAAAGAAAATATAAAATATAAATACATACCTTTTAATGGTGTAAGGAAGCCATTTGACTACATTATCTATGATATTCGAATAGGGCCAAACAAGATTGCAGTGATACAATATGGTCCTCTGGTCCCTCCAGCCTCGGGGCAACGGGCAACATAGTGGATTCTGTAGCGAACGAGTCTTTTGACGTGGTAGGAGTATAGACCCTACACGCAACCTTTCTCCTCAACCTGGTTCAGGGAAGCTAGAATCATTGTAGAACATAGGAAATAAATCATACAAGAAGAGGAAAAGTAAGACTAAAACCCGTTATGATGACATGTGTAGGTTTTAGATAATATAATGATTATTTTTCAGATGTACCAGAAACTTGGGTTAGGGTATGTATGTGTATTATGCATATATATATATATACACACCTACACACACACCAACAAATACACACCCACACATATAAACACACACCCATATACCCACAACCACACACATACACGCACACACACACACATACATACATACACACACACATATATATATGGATGTGTGTGTATTATACATACATATAAACACACTCCCACACCTATACACACACACAAACACACCCTCACACACACACACACATATATATATATATATATATAAGAATATATATATATACATGTATGTATACATGTGAGATCATCCAATGATATAGTGAATTCTCTGAATCTCGCCCTGAATACAATGATTGGATGTATTAAAGAAAGATAAATAACTTTATGTGAGAAACTCTTTACTTGATTCCCAGTTAATATTGATGGGGCTCTGCCATAATCTTCTCACATGCAATGGATCATCAACAGATCTGCAGAAAATAAAAATAACTACATTACACAATAATCAATAACGCTGATTGTACAAGGGTACGAATAACAATTTAAAAACAACAGGAGATAAAAAGACTAACCGAATCAAAAGAAAAGAAATTTAATATTAAATAAAAAGCCCCAACCACACGATATATAACAGAAATACAATGTAGTTTACATCTCTGAAAAATTTCTTAATACCAATCTATAGAAACCCTACTTATACATTAATGTCATTGCAGAAATATTTCATAATTTCCCCATTATGTATAATTCTTCCCCCTTGTAAAGTGGCAAAGGTCATATCAGAGTGACATGTAAGTCCATACACAAATCTTCCAAATGCTGCTATCTCATAAATATGCTCATGTCAATAAGTTACAAACATATTTTTGTAAACATGTCAAACTTTAAGCTGGTGGTTTGCCTACCTAAATCGATCGAGATTCGGTTTAAAGTTGGGTAAAAAAAAAACATTCTGGAAACCATTATTCAAGGATTGGCAGTATCAGTAGAGAGTCGGATGCCATGCTTTCCAGCATAGTTACGTCCCTTTACGGTCTGAGTTCAAATCCCGCCGAGGTTAACTTTACCTTTCATCCTTACGGGGTCGATAAAATAAAGTACCAGTAATGTACTGGGTATTTGCTGGCATTGTGCCAAAAGTACAAACAATTATTCAAATTTAAAAAATATATTATTATAAAAGTCACAAAGTTTGAGATTGTTATTTATATAGAAAAAAATGTGAGCTTATGTTATGCAAAGGAAGCTAGAAAGGGGTAACGGACACGTTCATGGCACAAAAAGAGGACATAAAATAGTAGAGAAGAATCCGATACAACAGGATAACACAATATGTCAATATAGTGTTTTAGAGACCAGACGTAGTATGTTTCTCGAAGCAACAGTCTCACACACATATACACAGGCCCAAACACACGCAAACGATGCAGGTGATGCGTTATGTCCTTCAGCAAGACACTTTATTTCACGTTGCTCCTTCTACCTGGAGTTGCGATCGATAGATAGTATTAGCAATTGGAAAGACCAATGGAAACATTGTTTCCTCAGTCCGATTTGACGAAAGTCGATCGTTCCTTTATTTATATATATATATATATATATATATATACATATACATATATATATATATATATATATATATACATATACATATATATATATATATAACAAAGAAGGTGTGGTAAGATACCAAGTAGACTATAACGCATCAGAGTACTCAATACTTAGGGTAATAGGGTGGGTAATAGGAAAAGAGTCAGGACCCCGATAGCTGAGCTTGAGCCGTTTCGACAGCTAGATCTGAAAGAATCTCTCTCTGTATATATATATTTCTCTCTCTCTCTCTCTGTATATATATATATATATATATAATATATATATATATATATATATATATATATATATAGGCTTAAAATCAAAAAGAAAGCAAAAACGGTTGGGGGGGGGGGGAGGCTCATCAGTTGTCTACTGGGCTTCTTGGATATTTCAACGCTGTAAAGACAATATATCTACCCCCAGAGCGTTAAATAACTGTGTAAGCTATTGGGAAAACGGAGGAGGGAGGGAAGGAAAATAGAAAGGGAAAAGGAAAAAAAGGGAAGAAAAGATGAAATCAGCGAAAAAAAGCAACAAACCGTAGAATGTGCGAGCATTCTCTTTTCCTTTCTATTTTCCTCCCCTCTCTCCTCCATTTTCCCAATAATTTATCTAGTCATTGAACGCGCTGGGGGTAGGTATATTGTCTTTAAAGCGTTGAAATATCCGAAACCCCCAGTAGCCAATTGAGGAGAAAAACGTTCCCACTTTCTTCTTGATTTTAGGCCTACCTTAACTAGCAACTACACAACCTTCCTATTCTGTCTGCTCTCTCTCTATATATACATACATAAATACTTAACACCTAAATGAGACTTTCAAATATTAATTGACAGTATATCGTTTAACAATATCGTTATTAAATTCTTAGAACATTAATATGACGGAATGTATTGTGTAACATTTTATGTACGTGTTTTGCGATTCAAAAGAAGCTTATATGAAGCTGTATAAAGAAAACAAGGTTTAACATTAAAGGAACAATTAGTTAATTATTTTCTTAAATTATTCTTAAATTATTTCCCTTCGCAATTACGTGAATCTGAATGTAAAAACACTTATGCAATGTAAAATGGGATAAATATTGTAATGCATTTTTAATATGATAACCAGATTCATCCATGTTCTTTAGATATTAGAAATGCAACAATTATTTCTATACGATTGTATTATTATTTATGTGTTTCTTTAGTAATTAAGTTTACACTATTTCAATCAATTTAACTTAAAATAATCCAAGTCCACTCCGCAGAGATGGAAATTCTTAATGATAAAATAAATGTCATCTTTGCACATTTTTTTTATTACACTTCGATCTCTACTTCTAAACATAAATATGAGTCCAATTTATTATTTACGACCCTGTTTCAACTTGCTCCTCGACAATAACGTTTCCAAAGAGAATATGATATATTAAGTAGATATCCAACTATTTAACGATACTACAGTTTTTCTTTTGTTGCATCATTTATTACATGACATGGGCTTTAATTTGAATGTGCATAGTCATCCCTCTCTCTTTCTCTATCCCTCTCTCTCTATCTATCTATCTACCTATCTATCTATCCATCACTCTCTCTATATATATAGTTATGTAATAAACATCATAAGATACTTATTTCATTTACCAGTGGTTTCCTGAGGACAGGTATTTCTATCAGTCTTCAGTCATCAGAAAGAATAGTATATCTGGGATGGACACACGCGTATAACTTGCTGAGTAAGTTCTGTTTAAATTTCTATAGAAATCCTTGTCTGATAACTTTAATTTTTGTACCATTTTGTAGAGAGACTGCCAGGTCAAACTTTGATCTGGTCAGTCTCTCAAAATATTCTACGCCTTTAGGCGAAATAGTTAAACAAAAAAAAAAAAAGTTTTTTCTTGTTGAAAAGTCAATATTTTTTAAATAGCCGAAGCTTCTTCACCAAAATTCGAAGGAGGAAAGGGGAAGATGAACTTACAGCTTCCCCCTGCCACTGTCACAGTAGCAGAGGTCAAGAAGAAAGGTCAGCCAGAGGAAGAATTCTCTCTACCTGTTAACCAACAACTTGACGTTGCCATGGCAACAACCCAAAGAACCAGCAGCAACAGGAACAACAACAACAATGCGACGGACGAAAACAACACCAATAACAATAACAATAACAACAACAACAAGACCAATAACGGTGACAACAACAACAATGACAACAACAACACCACCAACGACAACAACAACACAAACAAACAAAATTTCTCCTTCGCCGAGACGACAAGGAAAACCCTCGACTATCTGCCAGTAGATATAACAAAATCGAAGGAGCTACTGGCGGATGCCAAAAAATATATAGTGTACGGAGAAAATGGTTCATTCACAATCCATTCCTCCCCGGAACTAAAAAGCCAGAAACTCCTAAACACGGTCATGTTTAGGACAATCTCGAACAGAAGTAAAAAACCAGCTCAACCATCACAGAGCGAGATAGAGCTGGTTTTAAAAGACGTCATGAAGGACATCACCTTCATTCAGAAGGATAGACTCTACGGGAGTCTATCCATTCTCATGAAGGACAGGGACACAGCAGTGAAACTGTCCATCAAACCAATCACATCCACCGCATACACCTTCTACCCTACGTACATGGGTAGAAGAACACAAAAAATAAAAATCCACACCATCCTGCCGATTATGGACATATGGTGGGTTTTGACAGGTTTTCTGGACCTGGAGGATGACATGCTGGTGTCCATGGGAAAGGCATCGGGTGACGCGTTCAGTGGAACGAGCCTCGAACTTGTAGTTCAAATGAGGCCCGAAAGGATCGCCCAGATCCCTGAACGCGTCATACTGGATGATCTAACCTTCATCAACATTGCCGTTGAGGGTAGACGGCCCTCGTGTTACCTCTGCGGAACCAGAGGTCACCTGAGGGCTGTCTGTCCCCAACTTAATAAGAAAACCCCAATCCTGCCTACACCACCAACAACTGCACAACCAACACAATCACCACAACTACCACTACAAAAACAACCACCACAGCTCAAACCAAAACAAAACAATGTCCAACCCATCCCCTCCACTCAAAAAACAAAAACAATTTCCAAAACACCCGTACCGCAAACACAACCCGAAAATATACCCCTCCCCTCCAACGCGGAAGATAACCCTAGTTCGTCGTCAGACGAGGAGGAGCACTTCCACACAATCAAAAGAAAAAAAGAAAACACACCTCAGACACACAAATGAAAAAAAACCCTCCCCAAAACATAACACTGACACCAACACAAAAGAGCTCACAACAACAGCAAACAAAAAACACTACACAAAAACAAAAACATGCATACACATACATAAACACAAGAAACAAAAAACTGTTAAACATTGTGTACAACAACAATCTAATAAAAACACAAGGGCCTAACTTCACCCAGGCAGGGGATTTCCCCCACCTCAAAATGATTAAGGCCCCACAGGACACCTATAAAACTTTAAAAAACAATTTTAAAGAGGACGAGGGTCCCCCCTGCGTCGGGCCCATTAACCGCGTCCTCCTAAAAAACTATCCCACTCCCTCCCCAAACACCCACACAACTCCAAGCTCCCCAACCACACAACACACTGATGGCCCCACACTTCCACAAACCACCACCCCACCCAACAACCCATCCCCCACCCTAATGGAAATTGTGCAGCCCGATACCCGGGACGCAGAGAGGTAAGTGCCTTTTCTCTTCACCACCAACATGGCTATGCTAAGAGTAGGCTGTTTAAATGCGCGTGGCCTGGGCTCAACTTGGAAGCAAGCAATGCTTCTAAATGACCTCAGGTCACAACGTATAGATGTGATGGTTATTTGCGAGGCCCGGATCAGCAACGTGCGACAGCTGGCCCCCACCTTTGATGACTTTGAGATGCACGCATCTCTCTGTCAGCCCGGAGGTGGGGGTGGAGTTGTCGTTTTGCTGCAAAAACATCTGGGTCTCGCAACACAGATGGTACATTTGGACCCGGAGGGTCGACTAGTGGTTCTGGACCTTGGCAGTGGTAAAGGCGGAGCGTTTAGGTTGGTAGCCGCCTACGGCCCTTTCGGGTCAATGCGGCCGGACTTCTTCCATCGTCTGGAGACTTTTCTGGGGACGTCCCGCTCCTTGGTATTAGTGGGGGACTGGAATGGTATCCTGGATGCACGCTGGGACTACGTAGGGGCCTGCCCCGATAGAGAGGGGTGTAATATCCTCAAAGGGTTAATCGGTCGATTTGACCTGGCCGATAGATATCGACTAGATTTTCCGACTGCGCCAACCTGGACTTGGGCAAATCGTAGCGGATCATCTAGGTCGTACCTAGATAGGGTCTTAGTTAGAATTAAGGATAAGGAATTTTTAAGTTGTCCAAAAATGCGCATGGTTGGCTATTCAGACCACAAATTAGTGACCTGCATGGTCAACCTTGACAGAACTCATAGACAGGGCCCCGGTTACTGGAAGCTCAACTTGTCCTTGCCGGCAAGTAGAGCCTACAGGAATTGGATTAGTACGTTAGTTAAGGAACGGTTGACTGGAGCGATCGTCAACAGCAGGTGGTGGGTATCTCTAAAGAGAGAGATTAGAGTAGTCTCGATAGAATTTAGTAAGGTTCTAGCTGCGGATAGGAATAGGAAGGAAATGGAGCTAATAGATAGAGTAGAAGAGGTAATTAGAAGCGGCGACGTGGCCAGAGTGCTAGCGTCGAGAACGGCTTTGAGCCAGTTTTTCGACGCGAAGCACGAAGGCTGCGTTGTCCGAAGTAAAATACGTGCTCTAGGGAACGAGGGGACCAAAGCTGTTAGCTGGGCCCGCGTGACAGAGGCCAACAGTGGAACTAAATCCACCATCTGGTCTTTGCGAGACCTGGATGGACGGGCGATTCTTGAGCCTAAGCAGATGTGTGAGGCCTTTCAAAGGCACTTTGCCCGACTGTTCGGGAGGGGCGGGGAGCCGGTTGGGAACGTGGACTTCGGTCCATACCTCGACGGCCTGCCGCGCCTCTCGGACAGGGAGGCGAAGTCCTGCGAGGAGCCGATTTCGGCCGCTGAGATAGAGGTCGTGCTGAGCCAATGCGGCAAACGCAAATCCCCGGGTCTCGATGGTCTTCCTTACGAATTATATCTAGCTATGCCGGACTTGTTCCCCGATCTCCTCGAGGCGGTCTACTGCAACTGGCAACAGAACGGGAGAATTCCCTGTACTTTGACCAAGGGCGTAGTCACGCTAGTGAGGAAGGACGAGAACAAGGGGGACGAAATAAGTAACTTCAGGCCCATAACTCTGCTAAATACAGAGTTACAGATTTTGGCCAAGGTGCTAGCAAAGAGGTTGGCGCTTGTCGTGGGCAACCTGGTGGGAGATGCGCAGACATGCGCTATCCCGTCCAGGTCCATCCATGACAACCTCCACCTCATGCGATACATCATAGAGAGGGTTGGGAACGAACCCGGCTTTGGTGGGGCTCTGATCAACTTGGATCAATCTAAGGCGTTCGATAGGGTCGACCATGGTTACCTGGATGCGGTGCTAGCGGCGGCAGGCTTCGGACCCGTTTTCAGGTGCTGGATCACTGCTATGCACAGCAGCCGCATCTGCTCTAGGGTCAAGGTGAACGGCTACCTCTCGGAGCCGTTCAAAATCGCGCGGTCCATCCGACAAGGGTGCCCTCTCTCCTCCCTTCTGTATGTGTTGACTCTCGAGCCACTACTGCGGAAGTTGGAGTTGTTGCAGGGCATCCCTTTGGAACCGGGATTGCGGAAGCGGTGTCAGCCTACGCCGATGACGTGACAGTAATGGTGTCGACGGCCTCTGAAATCGAGGCGGTCGGCACCTTACTGGAGGAGTACGAAATGTTCACATGGGCTAAGCTGAACCGGGACAAGTCGATCGGTTTGCAAATCGGCACGTGGAGGGGCAGACCGATGCCCTCCGATGGCGTCGTCGGACGCTGGACGGAGGGCCTGGTGAAGTTGCTCGGGGTCTGGTTCGGACCGGACCTCCAGGTGGAGAAAAACTGGGCGGAGGTTACGAACAGGGTGTTTGCACTGACCCAGAAGTGAGCCAGTTGCAAACTATCCCTGAAAGCTCGGGCGGAGGTGGCGAACACGTACATAGCGTCCGTCATCTACTACCGCCTGACCGTAGTGCCCTGCCCAAGGGAAACCCTCACCAAGATGGAGCGCGCGCTCTTCCAATTCCTTTGGAAGAGGCGGGCTCCTATGGTGAGGAGATCCATCTGCTGTCAACACCCTTCAAAACGAGGGCTGGGGATGCCGTGGCTAATGATGCGTAAACACGCATTAAGGCTACGGCACCTCTACGTATTCCTCACCGGACAACCGGTGTGGGCCTCGTTTGTGAGACGAACCTTTCCCAGACTCGTATCACTCACCGAGCTGCAATCCTGGGTCAAGCAAAGACCGAGAAAACTGGGCGCCTGGCACACTGAGTGTGCCCAGGCGCTCACCGCCCTCTGGCAGGCGGATCAGGTTATCAGTGGAGACTCCACCGCAACATTCTATAGAGGGCTGGTACGCAGCACGTGCGACGACGCCCTCGGAGAAGCCCTAGACATGGAGGAGGACGAACTGGCCAGCCTGTTCGGTAGGAAATTCAGCCCGGGACCTATGGACAACTTCCAGAAGTCCCTGGCCTGGCAGTGCTACCGAGGGGCTTTACCCGTTCGAGAAAGGCTCTACAGTCACGGGCGCCCGAGTAGGGACCCCGCCAAAAAGATCTGTCCCAGATGCGTGTGCGACGTGGAAACCGTTGCACACGCATTGGTACACTGCTCGGGCGTACCCGATCTGTGGGGCTATGTCGAACAACTGCTGTCAAGGGTGGGACCGATCCGGTTGACCACCGAGTCTATTGTAATGATCAAGCCGCCTCCCCCCTTCAAAGATGAAGCAGAGGCGGTGTTTCTGTGCGTAATAGCCATGGCGAAAGAGGTTGTATGGTGGACGCGTCTGAAAGGACTGAGGTCAGGCACCTTTCTCTCTGGCCAACAACTGGTCCGTTTCTTCCGATATCATTTCGGAAGAAGGATCAGGATGGAGAGAGAGGTGCTGCACCCCAGCCGTTTCTATGAAAGATGGGTGAAAGTGGCGAGAATGGCCCGTGTGAATGGGCCTTCACTCTACATCAAACTATAGGTGAGGAAGATGAAAGACCAAGGGAGCACCCCTTCTCTGTGCTCCTGAGGAGAAGGGTTGCACACTTTTTTCGGGGTTGTGTGCGACCCCCCAAGGCGCCTCCTCTCTATTGAGGATTTTGTTATAAATTTTATTTTTTGTTATATCTTATTTTATTTTTATATGTTGTTATTGCCTCCTCCTTATTGAGGACGCCTTTTTGTGTAAACTCCCCCCTTTGTACTTGTCCCACTGTTGATGCCCTAGTGGCAAATAAAAGAAACATATCTATCTATCTATCTCTCTATATATATATGTATATATATATATTTATATATATGTATATATATATATATATATATATATATATATATATATATAAATTAATATAAATTAATATGTATGTGATGAAACACATCTGTATATATATTGCAAATTCTTTTGCAATATATATACAGGTGTGTTGGTATCTGTGTTTCATCACATACATATTAATTTATACACTGCTCAGGGGGTATTTTTCCTCCTTCGAGCTGATTCCATTGTAAAATAATTCATTACCTTATATATATATATATATATATATATATATATGTGTGTGTGTGTGTGTGTATATATATATGTATGTATACATATCCTCCTCAGCATCTGGATGTGACTGGTGCCTGATCTTCCCTCTCTGAAGCCGTTCTGGTTGTCCCTGAGCTTCTTCTCCATCTCAGGCTGGATCCTGTTAAGAATCATCCTGTTGAGGGTCTTTGCCACAAGTGACGTCAGTAAGATCCCCCTGTAGTTGTTGGTGTTAGAGAGATCTCCCTTCTTTGGCACTGGGACGATGTTACTGATCCTCCACTGATTCGGGGCAACTCCTTTCTCCAGTGCCCGGTTACAGAACCCGAGGATGCTATCATCAAAATCACACCCCTTCATCACCTCTGATGCCACTCCATCTTCTCCATGAGCCTTGCTCTCCTTGACACTCTTCTTGGCTCTCTGAAACTCCTTTCTGGTGAAGGGCTCTGTCTCAACATCCAGTTCCTCAAACAGCCGCCTGATCTCCCCAGTGCTCTGGGCGGTGGAGGGTGGCTCTCCTAGTAGGGTCCTAAAATGGTCTAGCCATTTCCTCTTCTTATCCTCGGGCCCCGTTCCCTGGATCTGACTCGAACACCTTCTCTTTCTCCCTGTGATCTCGTTTATGATCATCCAGCTCTCCTTACATCCAAATCTGTCAACAGCTCTCTCCACACTTCTGATCTTCTCTATCAATGCCTCCTCTCTGGCCTCAGTGTAAGCGGTACAGAGTTCTTCCGTCATCACCTCCACAATCTCCATCCTCTCCTCCGTAGGATCAGCATAGAATTTGTCCTTGGCAGCTTTCAGGTGTTCTCTGGCTGCACACACTTTTGGGTTTGCAGAGCTGACGTGCTTACTTTTGTTCTTTTTCCTCGGCACCGGTGTTTCACTTGCCTCCGCCACTGCATTGGTGAAGTGCCCGTACCTCCTCGTCACACTCTCCTCAGTCCATCTAATCTCTCTCTCCTCTGACTCTCCACACAGAGCACTGAACCTGTTCCTCACTTCCACTGTGAACCTCTCCTGTAGCTTATCATCTTCCTTGAAAGTCCCCAGTCTTAGATTGCTCTCCGGGGCTGAGCCTTGCTCTTTCTTAAGCTCACGCGGACCTCACTCATAACAAGCCGGTGGTCACTACCAAGTGTACTGAAATAGTTGTATGGTGTCTGTGTTCAGAACACTATTCCGCCACTTTTTCCTCACCAGAATGAAATCAATCTGGGACTTGGACAGGTGCATATCTGAGATGTAGGTCCACATCTTCCCCAGATTCTTCCTAAACCTTAGGTTGGTCGCTATCAAATTCGCCTCCAGCAGGGTGTCTCTCAGTAGCCTTCCATTTCGGTTGGTGTTGTTATGGAAAAACCAGCAAGGATCTTTACTGCCCTCCTTACTCAGATGTGCATTGAAGTTCCCCCCAAAAAGCAGGATGTTGTGTGCCTGAATGGTGTTGACAGCTCTACACACCTCCTCATGGAAATCTTCGGCACTCACATCACTGTCCCCCTCGGTGGGACTATAAGCTGAGATGACTGTCAGTCTTGGGTTTCCATTGAAAGTCACCCTCAACACTCGCGGGGAGGCAGGCATTATTTCCCTCACCAATAGACTGGTTTTTGTGCTGAAAACAAACCCCACTACTCCCACTGCAGCATTGGTCATGTTCCTCACTGCCGATGTGGTGATGAGCTGGCTCCTCCTCCCAATCATCACACTCATCGTGTAGGATCCTGTGTTCTTGGATCGCAAGTATCTGTATACCACTCTCCTCGAACAGATGTCCCAACTCCTCTCTCTTCTCCAGCGTTCGAATAGTCCTCACATTCAAAGTGCCCATTTTGATGGCTCTTCTGCAGGACAAAACTGCTCTTCTTTATATTTGTCTCAGAGACAGTTGATCCATCAAACACTGGCCCTCTCTGTGGCTCTAAGCCAGCAGAGTCATAACGACCAGACTGCTCCTTGACAGTGTAATTAGTGGCTCTAACCCTTGTGCTGTTAGATCGACTCTCCATATTTCTTTTCAATGGCTGACAATACCTTACCGGCACCACTCGAATAAGGTAGTTATTTAACCCATAAATGGAGCCCTAACAGGTACTACTACTCCGGGCCAGAGAAGACCTGGGAGTTATGACAACTAAGGAGTAACTCCACGTTACCCACAACTCCTGAACTCCCGAACTGGAGCCTTGCAACTGGATGTATTTTAATGTCATACCCAAGACAAAGACACGAGAATGCTGAGGATGGCTCTTAACATTAATCAGTAAACACTGAGGATGAAAAACTCAGAGCTGTATGGGAGCCTCCCAAAAGTCAGCTCAAAAGTGAACACAGAGAAGACTGAGGTTAGCTGGACATGCTCACGGACATCCAGAGTTGACGTTGCAACAGTGCACCTGTGGGAGCCCCTACATGGACATACTGGAACAGGAAGGCCAAGGTTAACGTATGTTGATGCCCTAAGGACAGACACTGGTCTATTGGAGACGCAAGACATGGCAGCGATAATGAGGGACAGAAACCTCTGGAGAGAACGCGTCCATGGATCTCGGGAATTTTACCCTATATATATATATATATATATATATATATATATATATATATATATATATATATATATATATATATATATATATGTATATATATATATATATATATATATATATATATAACGAAGGAAATGTGGTAAGGAACCAGGTGGACCATAACGCACCAAAGTACTAAATACTTAGGGTAGTAGAGTGGGTAATAGGAACGAGTAGTACCCCGACGGCTGAGCTCAAGCCGTTTCGACGGCTAATTCTGGACTAAATGAAAATGTTTATGCTGGTATATGAATAGCCGAGCTTCTCAGGGACTAATTCCATATGTGGTAAAAGTGGTTGTCACAAGGATTGGTCAAAAGTTTGTTGTTGAGACACATAATTCTATCATGGCAATTTGTGGAGTGGAAGGGGTAGCTGAACCTGCCAG
>OZ024753.1:19183285-19193285 GCA_964016885.1 Eledone cirrhosa | reverse complement strand
CGAAGTTGCGTTTGACGTTGTATTTGGGTTTGCAGTCTAGAGTTAACAATGACGTCGGGAGTACTATTACTATTATTATGATATTCAGTGTTGGAAGGAAGAGATTTAATATTTAGTATTTTATTGTTGTGTTTAGAGTTAATGTTGGAGATGTTGGAGGAGGTCGAATAGGAACATTTTATAGTGTGTTTGTTAAATATTTTACTATAGATATGTGAGGGAGGGAAGCATTTATTTAAGGCACTAAATAATAATTTAGGTATATTATTATTAATAGAGATGGAGAAAGGAGCATTATACCAGATTATGTTTTTGATTCTAGGTCTTTTATTAAAGTTATTGGAATGATCATGATTAATTATTCTACTGTAAGATATTCTAGAATTTGTTTCTTTACTATATTTGATTTTATCGGGATAACCAGCTTTAGAATGCGCGTTATTATAGTGATTGGCGTTAGCATCAAACATGTTTTTATTAGATGATAGGTTGGATATTCTTTTTCCAATATTACTAACTATAGCATTCTTAATATAAGTGGGGTGGTTAGATTTAAAATTAACATAATTTAGATTCTCATTGTTTTTATGGTAAGGGTAATATAGGCCAGTGTCAAGATTAAGAGATACATCCAAGAAATTAGCTAGTTGGATGTTGTTATCAAATTCAATTTTTAAGTTATGTTGGTTAAAGAGATTACGTATATTCTTCTTAATAATATAAAGGTTAACTATGTTGCAATTTAAGAAAGTAAAGAGTCCATCGTAACGATAAATTCCGCCGCGAATTTGAGGAATTTTCCGAATCAGAAATAAATGGGAGAACAAGAAAATATTGTCAATTTACATTTCAATTTACATATCATACTTATATGCATATATATTTGCGTATAATACTAATATGCATAGTACAATAATACTAGTATACATAGTACAATAATACTAATAAACAAACCACCCGCTGTAGTTCTTCTGCTAGTATATATATATGTATATGTTTTTAGTCCGAGAGGGACAACACATGACCACGTGTTGTCCCTCTCCGACTAAAAAATATTTCCCCTCGGAAACTCCAAGTTGATGGATGCGAAATCCGAAATATATGGACAATTAAATCACTTCCAAGGCAATACTATCTCGTGTTATTATTTTTACACTCTTTTCTACATTCTTCTACACCATCTACGTCTCATTCAAAAAATTCCTCTTACATCTCTCTCACCTGTTTCTGTTACCCGGAAATTTACGCATCTGCATTGTTTAGGCTTCAAAAAAGACCAATTTTATTATACCACAATGCTTCAAGCAATCTTCAACACTCTCATATATATATATATGGTTTCTACTTTTGCCACAAGGCCAGCAATTACCCCATTATATTACTGGTGCTTTATTTTATCGACCCTGTAAGGAGGAAAGGGAAAATTAACCGCGGTGGGATATGAACTCAGATCATAAAGGGGCGTAACTCTATGCTGCAAAGCTTGGCGTCCGGTCCTCTACCGATACTGCCAATCCACCAATAATAAATGTGATGACTAAAATCCGAAGAGGGCTAGATAAGGATAAAATATATATTAAAATACATAAAACCATAGACCAGATATTTATTTTTTCCGTTCATTGCCAGAGAACGTCTTCACGAACCAAAGTATCGTCTTCCTGTTTTCCTTCGGTTGCAACGTTTTCCGAAATATTTACCACTGCGTCCACAGATTGATTTTTAAAAAAAATTTTAGAAGATCCCGTTAACGGTGAAAGCAGAGATTCTTTGCTTAAACTTTAATCTGTTATTTTCATATATACGAGGTGTGTCAGAAGAGTTCCAGGACTGATGTTACAAAAGATTTATTTCAAACCCAAACTTCACATTAAGAGTTTTCTCCTTCAAAGTAATCCCCCCTGGACTATGTAACTGTAATCTTAGCTCTCTGCGGCGATCAAACTTTTTTCTTCATAATTTTATACACATGTCCTCTGTTTCAGGTCGTCAAGCAATGAGCACAGAGCAAAGAAAAAACTTGAAAACTTCGTCAGAAGCACAGGGATTGCTGCAGCAAGTGTATGGAGATGAGACAATGTGTTTGAGTTGTGCAAGAGGTTTAAAGAAGGACGCGAGGATGTGGAAGATGACCCCAGGAGCGGAAGGCCCTCAACAACCAGGACTGAGGTCAACGTTGAGCGTGACATGCAGATGGTGCGTAGCGATCGTCGGCTGACTGTTCGACTGATGGCAAATGAGCTGGGCATAAATCAGGACCGCGTCTGGAAGATACTCACTGAAAATGTGGACATGCGGAAAGTCTGCGCGAAGATGGTGCCAAAACTGCTGAACGATGGCCAGAAGGTTCGACGCATGCAAGTGTGCCAGGACATGCTCGAGCATCTTGAAACCGAACCAGACTTGATAGGGACAGTCATTACTGGTGAGGAGTCATGGATCTTCGAGTACGACCCGAAGGGGAACTGTTTTGAAGACGTGGACGACATCAAAAAGGCCGTGGTGACCGATCTGCGGAGGATCTCGGAACAATCCTTCCAGGAGTGCATGCAAGTGTGGCAGAAAAGGATGAAAAAGTGCATTAGACTCCAGGTGAATTACTTTGAAGGAGAAAACTCTTAGTGTGAAATTTGGGTTTGAAATAAATCTTTTGTGACATCAGTCCTGGAACATTTCTGACCCACCTCGTACACATATATATATATAATATATATATATATATATATACCCCCAATATCGATCGTAGCTTTAAGACATTGTCATATTATTTATTTGTCACATTGCATGTTCGCTAAATACCCCCTTCCCCTCCTCCCTATCGCTTTATATTGCAATTAGAATTTTGAAATTGGAAGTGAAAGTTGCACAAAAAATGACTCATTTTTGGTTATGCAATAGCAAACGTCATCGATCCTACAGTATATGATTAGTTATCACACATATTAAACTAATCACTTTTCTCGTATTCCATTTCTCTTACGCTTTCTATATACATAGACATCTATACACACACACACACCGCATATATATATTTATTTTATATATATATATATATATATATATATATATATGTGTGTGTGTGTGTGTATATATATATATATATATATTTATATTACACACACACACGTATATATATATATATATATATATATATATATATAGGAACGAGTAGGACCCCGACCGCTGAGCTCAAGCCGTTTCGACAGAATTAGCCGTCGAAACGGCTTGAGCTCAGCCGTCGGGTTACTACTGGTTCCTATTACCCACTCTACTACCCTAAGTATTGAGTACTTTGGTGCGTTATGGTCCACCTGGTTCCTTACCACATTTCCTCCGTTATATATATATATATATATATATATGAATATATATATTAAAGAACGAGCTACCTCATTCAAAAAACACATCGCAATTGTAGAAAGATCAACCAACATATTACCGTTACCATTAAAGCCAGTGATAGAAATGTGGGCAACTTAAGAATTAGGGAAGCCTTGCTCATATGTAAACTCAACCCGGAAATAAATAATATATTAGGAGCTCAGTACACAGTACTTGACATAAAAAGACAAATCCACAGGCACACAAACTAAACATCTCATAGAAAAAAGTAAATTGATTTCGCGAAATACTATATTGGCAATTGACGTCATTCACGTGGGAAATGAAGAAAACATCGAAAAACGCTTGAAAACGCGAGGAAAATTAAACGTTATCCACTGAATGTTCCTTAGAGCCTGACGGAGGGACTTTCAGGTACCGAAATATTGGACAGATAAAAGAACAACAACAACGACAACAACAACAGCAGCATCAAAACAAAGATTACTAGGTAACTTTTACTTTTCGTTACCTCATCTTACAGTCCATGTTGCATTGTTCAGCCTTCTATATCTCTTTCAACGTTATATATTATGTACAATGCTTCAACCAAACTATGACACACACACACATACATATATATATATATATATATATATATATATATATATATATATATATATATATATATATATATATATACATATACATATATATATATATATGTATGTGTGCGTACGTATGGATTTACCGAACATTTATTTCAATGCTCGGTTTGTTTGTAAACAAACATCCCGCCATATAAAATGTATCCAATTTTTTTTAGCCCGTAGAAATTGACTAGACAAATAATTAACTACACGGAGTTAGGTAGAAAATAGAAGTTTGAAGATAAAATGCATATAAACTTTACCAAAATTCCTCTAGTCAATATATATATGAGTTTGTGTGTATGTGTGTGCTGGGTTAAATCGGGTGCAACCACAGTAAGTAAGGTTTTCAGTATATATTAATTATATACGATATCTAACATAGAAATGGCTTCTACAGAACTACAACTGTTTCATTCGAAGTAGATCCTCAGGAAAGCCAACTGTTATTGTTATGGTGGTATTTATACGTTTTCTGTTGGTAGGAGAATGTGGAGATTGGAATGGGTGGAGGACTTTGGCTGAGGGATTATAAATAATGGGGATTTTTGGAAAAAACTATATATACAGAATTATACATAGTAATACAAAGACAAATGTAAAAGGCATTCACACTAAGTACCTATAGACTAACACATACATAATGACAGCCACATTCACACTAATTACCTATAGACTAACACATACTGACAACTACATTCACACTAAAGTACCTATAGACTTATATACTGACAACTACATTCACACTAAAGTACCTATAGACTAACATACTGGCAACTACATTCACACTAATGTACCTATAGACTAACATACTGACAACTACGTTCACACCAAGTACCTATAGACTAACTTACTAACAACTACATTCACACTGAAGTACCTATATACTAACATACTGACAACTACGTTCACAGCAAGTACCTATAGACTAACACATACTGACAACTACATTCACACTAAAGTACCTATAGACTAACATACTGACAACTATATTCACACCAAGTACCTATAGACTAACATACTGACGACTACACCTATTTTCATATTTATATATATATAAATTCTAAAACATTGTAAGCACTTCGGAAGTATGAGGTTCCATCTAAAGGTTTGTAGTCTGACTGACTCTAATGGAGTGATGCTAAAGCATGAGGCCATGCTGGGGCACTGCCATATATATAAATCAGATCAATTACAGCTATACAATTATTCCATTTTGCAATATCCCGTATAGCTTTAAACGTGTTTTCCTCTCATTCAATTTAAATTTGTAGACGTCGTTTTCTGTTCACCAATCTTTGACATGCTGTTACTTGAATATGTGATGAATAAGTATAAAACATATCTACATGACAAGGTCATTCACTGCCTAGACATGCCGTTGTCATGCATGTATTGAAGTTATTGATGTAAGATTTAACCCACCCAAACCAGTGCATCTAGCTTCTGATATATGCAATTACCTATCTCTATAGCGATGGAGTACAATAGTTTACTATTGTAATATTGCTATATAGCTATATTGCATTAAACGATCTATATGACTGTGGTAGTGCTTAATAGCTTAATACAAATATGTCCGAATTAAGCTTTGTTTCTATTTCAATCGGATACCGACATACATTGTTCCCTTCAAAGAAAGGTCTATGAATGGCGACATTAGAGTTATGAGTTTTGTATATCTACAATGATTTCCTGGATGCGGATCGGCGTTTAAATCATTGAATGTTTACAATTACTTACATAAATGTTATGTAACACTACAAAGGAGACACTTGTATTGAAACCAGAATCTTTGTATTTGCACTAAATCCCCAACGCAGACAATTCGGCCTTTTCACAAAATTTCCGATAATATTATCTGCTATTCCATACGGTTTTTTCCTTCTAATAGCAAACAGATAATTTAGAGGGTCGTCTGCAAAGCTGTATTATATAGTCAAATCTCTTTTTCACACACACACACACGTATATATATATATATATATATATATATATATATATATATATATATATATGTATATATATACATATATATATATACTTATACATATATATATATATATACTTATACATATATATACTTATACATATATATATACTTATCATATATATATATATATATATATATATATATACGTTTGAATTTGGTTGTTTACCGCTGGGAAGAATTGGTCATTCTGCAATGTTAACCTTGACGTAAAATGGGGAAAAGCACTCGACTTTATGCAACTCATCAATCTTCAATGTTGAAACATGTTGCTGGTGGCGGTACGGAGAACATGTATTATGAATTGAAATGATAGGAGGCCAAATATGTTGAATTTCTTAAATTTTGTACTTCTGTAAAAAAAATAGTTGAGGAAATTCAACATATTTGGCTTCCTCTCAGTTCACTTTATAAAATATATATATATATATATATATATATATATATATATATATATATATATATCCAGGTTATGAAGAAGCCTACACATAGTCCGTAGGAATATATGCAGGTGGGCACTTATAAATCATCAGTGGATGCCCATCAAATATCGATATAAAAAAAAATTTCTTTCCGATATCCTATGTTCAGCGATTGTCCCCTTCCGTGTCAGAATGACCGCTAAATTTGAAATTCCACCAGTCTCAGAATGAGAAAGTTCACACTGTCATCAAGCGGAAAGGGGAGGTCATCGCAAAACATAAGAAAAGAAAATAATATGCACGCGGGTCAATTAATTCTTTCAATAATTTTAACCTTGCGTGTGAAGAACTAAATTAGATTTTAAAAAAATAAATATATGCATGTATTATATATACACGCTTATAGATATTTTCGTAGGCTAAAAACAGAGATTAAGATACCAAAATAACAATCAATATTTCATACAAATAATATATACGGAAAGTTACACTTAAAATGTATCTGGAAATATTCATCTCTGGCCAAATCAAGAGTATAATATTTAATACATTAACAGAGAAAGCTTTAAGCAATACTCTGACCGGCTTTCATCTCACTCAACAAACATTAGGATATACTTTAGTATAATCCCAATTTTATGTTTGGGGTGCTAACTATATGTATTTTGCGGATAGCCAGTTGTATCATTTTATATGAGACATAATTAAAATACATCTCCCTTTCCAAACAATTGTTTCATTATAAGTTTTCTACAAGTCGGGAAAATATGTCCAGGTTATGTAGAAGCCTACACATAGTCCGTAGGAATATATGCAGGTGGGAACTTATAAATCATCAGTGGATGCCCGTCAAATATCGATATAAAAAAAATGTTCTTGCCGATATCCAATGTTCAGCGACAGTCCCCTTCCGTGTCAGAATGACCGCCAAATTTGGAATTCCAGCAGTCTCAGAATGAGAAATTTCACACTGTCATCAAGCGGAAAGGGGAGGTCATCGCAAAACATAAGAAAAGAAAATAATATGCACGCGGGTCAATTAATTCTTTCAATAATTTTAAACTTGTGTGTGAAGAACTCAATTAGATTTAAAAAAAATAAATATATGCATGTATTATTTATACACGTGTAGGCTTCTACATAACCTGGACATATTTTCCCAACTTGTAGAAAACTTATAATGAAACAATTGTTAGGAAAGGGAGATGTATTTTAATTATGTCTCATATAAAATAATACAACTGTCTATCCGCAAAATACATATAGTTAGCACCCCAAACGTAAAATTGGGATTATACTAAGGTATATCCTAATGTTTGTTGAGTGAGACGAAAGGCGGTCAGAGTATTGCTTAAAGCTTTCTTTGTTAATGTATTACATATATATACATATATATATTTATTTATGTATTTTTTTTATATAATGGTTTTGTGTGTATATATAATAGCCTCAGAAAAAGCTTGAGCTCTGTCGTGGGGTCAGACTTTTTCCTATGTGTGTGTGTATATACACATATATATATATATATATATATATATATATACGTAATTGTATGTGTGTCTGTATTTCTGTGGTGGTGTTTTTGTGTGTGTGTGTGTGTGTGTATATATATGTGTATATATGTGTGTATATGTATATATGTGTGTATATGTATATAAGTATAAGGGTGTATGTATATGCCTCATTACATATAGTGATTTAATGATTATTTTCATTGATCTTTTGCTCCAGGAACTTGTTGAGTGCTCTAAATCTGCTATAAGCATTTATACCCTTTTCTAAATATATATTTTTTTATTTATTATTTGTCGTATTCCCAACTTTTTATTTTCATTTTTATTTTTATTATTTTATATATACAATATTTTTTATATATATATATATATTTATTTTTTATATATATATATAATATTTATGTTCTTTCTCCATATATATATATATATATATATAGTTATATATGTATATGTGTGTATGTGTGTATGTACGTATGCATACGTATGTGTATTTATATATGTGTGTGTAAGTATATATGTGTATGTGAGTATGTATGTCTGTGTAAATACGTGTATGTGTATATATATATATATATATATATTTTAGAGTTAAATAAGGTTCATATGAATTATCTAAGAATGAGTTTTACACATATATATACATATGTGTGTGTTTGTATTTGTATGTATGTGTTTGTGATATGTATGTATATCTATGTGTATATTTGTATGGTTATATATTTATGTGTATATATATATATATATATATACTTATACATATATATATATATATACTTATACATATATATACTTATACATATATATATATATATATATATATATATATATATACTTATATATATATATATATATATATATATATATATATATATATATATATATATATATATATATATATATATATATATACGTTTGAATTTGGTTGTTTACCGCTGGGAAGAATTGATCATTCTGCAATGTTAACCTTGACGTAAAATGGGGAAAAGCACTCGACTTTATGCAACTCATCAATCTTCAATGTCGAAACATGTTGCTGGTGCCGGTACGGAGAACATGTATTATGAATTGAAATGACAGGAGACCAAATATGTTGAATTTCTTAAATTTTGTATTTCTGTAAAAAAAATAATTGAGGAAATTCAACATATTTGGCTTCCTCTCAGTTCACTTTATAATATATATATATATATATATATATATATATATATATATATATATATATATATATATATATATATCCAGGTTATGAAGAAGCCTACACATAGTCCGTAGGAATGTATGCAGGTGGGCACTTATAAATCATCAGTGGATGCCCATCAATTATCGATATAAAAAAAAATTTCTGACCGATATCCTATGTTAAGCGATTGTCCCCTTCCGTGTCAGAATGACCGCCAAATTTGAAATGAAATTCCACCAGTCTCAGAATGAGAAAGTTCACACTGTCATCAAGCGGAAAGGGGAGGTCATCGCAAAACATAAGAAAATAAAATAATATGCACGCGGGTCAATTAATTCTTTAAATAATTTTAACCTTGCGTGTGAAGAACTCAATTAGATTTAAAAAAAATAAATATATGCATGTATTATTTATACACGCATATAGATATTTTCGTAGGCTAAACACAGAGATAAGATACCAAAATAACAATCAATATTTCATACAAATAATATATACGGAAAGTTACACTTAAAATGTATCTGGAAATATTCATCTCTGGCCAAATCAAGAGTATAATATTTAATACATTAACAGAGAAAGCTTTAAGCAATACTCAGACCGGCTTTCGTCTCACTCAACAAACATTAGCGTATACTTTAGTATAATCCCAATTTTATGTTTGGGGTGCTATTTTGCGTATAGCCAGTTGTATTATTTTATATGAGACATAATTAAAATACATCTCCCTTTCCAAACAATTGTTTCATTATAAGTTTTCTACAAGTTGGTAAAATATGTCCAGGTTATGTAGAAGCCTACACATAGTCCGTAGGAATATATGCAGGTGGGCACTTATAAATCATCAGTGGATGCCCGTCAAATATCGATATAAAAAAATGTTCTTGCCGATATCCAATGTTCAGCGATAGTCCCCTTCCGTG
>OZ024753.1:19145785-19178285 GCA_964016885.1 Eledone cirrhosa | reverse complement strand
CATCATTGTCAAGATCTCTTTTAGATAAATTAATTATTTTAGGATCTACGTTTCAGTTGTTTTGGGTATGTTTCCTCCGGAGTTTTTTTTTTTTCGGTTTTTGTTGTCCTGACGTTAAAAAATGGATTTTTCTCTGTTCAGGATTTATATTCCTGTTGGTGTTCGCTTGATGAACTTTTGGTCGTGATATTATATTTGGTTTCGTTATGTATTTTGTCGTATTTTTGGTATTCTGTATATTAGTTTTCTTCCTGTTAGCATTATTTTTAATAATCTGGGAAAATGACCTAGGTTTGCTTTCAGGTTTAGATCGTTTTTTCGTCCAGTTTCTTGTGGGCAATCTCTGTTGAGATCTTGAGAGTGTTCTGGTTATTCTACGTTTTGTTTCCACATTCCTTGTTGGTAGTCTCTGTTGAGATCATGAGCATGATCTCCTGGTTTTACTACTTCTCATGGTCTGGTCAAAGGAATATCTATCGTGTTTGTGCTTTTTGTTCATTTTGTGTGCGATAGGGTGTTTTTGTAGAAAAAGCAAAGAGTTATTACCGTAGTTCTTCTTTGATTCAAGGTAAGGTGAGTGTTTGTGTTGGCACGTGTTCTGGCGTATGTTGTGTTGATGAGATTGTCCACTTTCAATGCTTTTTCTCAGGGTTCCAGAGTCTTTACCGTAATTTGCAGCATATTCATCGAGAAATAATTGTTTCTGCTGCCATACCTTTCTTGATTTGTTTTCTTCTTTTGAGATATCTCCGATCCATAGTTCTCGTAGTTTTTCAGCTATAATACCAGTCCTTAGCTTTGGAATTTCAACTTCAATTTGGTCATCAATAGCTTCATATTTGGCTTTGTAGCGGGATTGTTTACATTCAGAAATGGAGATGTCGGTCCTGAATTTTGTCAATGTAAGTTCCCATCGGAGTTTTGTTTCTTCTTCTGGTTCTCCTGAAATTTCTGTAATTAGGTATTTACGAGGGAGTATGGGTGCCGTTAGAGAGAGCCATTTCAAATGTGTTTCGACATATTTTTCGCATCTGTATGCTTTCCAGAAATTTTGTTTTCTTATACTCTTTTACTCTTTTACCTGTTTCAGCCATCCGGCTGAGGCCATGCTGGGGCACCGCCAATGTTAAGGAATTTTTTCCATGACTTCCACATTTCTTTTAATATTCGATGTGTTTTGTTTTCCAAATTTCTTTCGTTTATTTCTGACATCCAAGGGGGTTGTGGTAGGCTTTCTCTTGTATCTTTGATAACTGTTGGTATAATTTCAGCTAAATTCTTAATTTCAGAGATTATATGTTAAGTTATATGTTTTCCGTCTGTAGATTGTTTTTCTATTTCCTTTAAAATAGAGGATTGTGTGTCCATCATCGTGATAAGTGTTGATAATTTCGATGATATCTCCTTTAGAATTCTTTCTGATTCTGTTGGTTTCATTTGGTGCTTTCCAGACATGTTGGCATATACACAATAGGAATATATATATAGATATATATAGGTAAATATACAGTCGTGCCATCCACCTCATACAAAACGCAACATCCCATACTGCCTAGCCAGAAGAATTTGTACCATTGTAGAAGATACGAATACCAGGTACAAACGCATAACAGAACTAAGAGAATCTTTGCTCAAACAAAAATACCCATCTCTACTTATAGAAAATGGCATACAGCGGGCTATAAAAATACCTATACAACAACTTAGAACAACCCAAGGAAGAAGAAACCAAGAACTGGTCATACCATTTATAATGACATACAACCCATGTCACCAGAATATCTTCAACACTTCCAAAGCAAACCTACCGCTCATTGCTCAAAGTAATGAATTAAAAGGCTTAATCACAGATCGATCTTTGACTCAGTAAAAGACAGCCAAATAATTTGAAGCAATTACTAACAAAAGCAAAGTTTGACCTTAACAACAAAGACCAATCATTCACTGTCTCTAAATGCAATGATAGTCGATGCGGCACATGTCAATCCATACACGCCGGTCAATATATGAAAACAAAAACTGGGAAAATATTCCCAAATGCAAATATGAACTGCAAAAGCAGAAATCTAATTTACTGCATTAAATGCCCGAATTGTGAAGAACTATATGTCGGTCAAACTGGAAATGCACTATCGGAACGTGCACGGGTACACCGTCAACAAATCAGAGACCCAAATGTCCGTCAGATACCCCTAAGCAACCACCTAGCAACATGTGGTCAGAGAATATTTATAATATTCCCATTCTACAAATTACACAGCCCAAGTGAAATCAAGAGAAAAATCAAAGAAAAGAATTTTATTGATAAATTCAAACCCAAGCTAAATGAAGAATAATAACGCTTAGGGGTATTACTTCTACTACCACTATGACCACGACCACTAACAACAACAACAACAACAATAATAATAATAATAATAAAAGTGATGTTGATGGTGATGATTAATAGAAAATGCTATTTTCATCATTTCTAAAAATAGCAAAACAATTGATGCTTTGGATATGATTATTGGTCATTAGCATGCTCAACCAGCCGTGACGCTTAAACCAATCAGCTTTAGTAATTCAGTGAAACTACACACTGATTGGACGAAATACAGTTTATAGGGCTTAGCATTCTGGAGCCACTTTTCCCTGTTAAAATGTATAAAAGGTAGGAAATTTACCCATCTCATTACAGTTGAAAATTGCAAACTCGACTGTCACCACATATTATGAACCTGAAGATTGCGAAAGCATGAAAGTACTTGTTCAATTAACACTTAGAATTTAATATTCTATCATACTATTTCATTATATTACCATTATATATATTAAAGGATTGTAAATAAACCGAGTAAATCAGACAAAGTTGGAATTCCTCTTATTAATATAATCTTCTATACACAATCATACACACCCGTGTATATTTACCTATCTATATCTATATATATATATATATGTATATAATTGTGTGTGTGTGTGTTTGCATGTCTGTTTTTATTTTATTTTTCCTTTCCTTCTTCTTTTTCCAGCCTCACTTTCATATAGATTGCATTTTTGTTTTTAAAATCCAATGTCACCAGGATTTTTTTCACTTTGATGATTGAAAGCAACATTTTTTTTGCTTTTAAGAAACCACTGGTAAATGAAATAATTGCCTTATGTTGTTTATTACATAACTATTAAGCTCTGTTACCTACATAGAGCACTCTTTTTCCTTGGACTTTTCCGACGGAATTACTTCATTCATACATATATATATATAACTGAATATAAAAGAAAAACGAACACAGACATATACATATATGTGTTCAAATCGTAAGGGACCAGATTCGCTAATGTGAAAAGAATACTAACTATAGACAATAGGGTTTGCCAGACTTGATTTAAGAATAGATCAAGAAAGTAAATACAAACCGGAATTGTGGTAACTACCAATCACCCAGGCAGCTTTGTCTATGCTGTTTCGCAATATTAATTGTGAAGAGGAATACCAATTATTGCTCATCGGTGGTTGAAGAATTAGTATCCCCATCACTTCTAAATATATTAAAAACTGGATAGTTTGCGTATATAAAACAACGCACATGGTATCTGAACTTAGTGTGTCTCACAAACTCGCACAACTAAAAATACCCGCCAGGTTTACTCGACATTTGAATTAGCTCAACAAATTAACGGAGCCGAATATATCAAAGGTTAAAAACTCAAAATAGTCTCTTACGGCTCGGAACAATCTCTTTCCAAGAGGTATTTTATTGTAAGAAACTATTTTGAGTTTCCATCTAACTCAATATGTACCTTTGATATATATATATATATATATATATATATATATATATATATATATATATATATATATATATATAGGAAAATGACGAAAATGTTTGACCCCGACGGCAGTGCAGAAGCCGTTTCGACGGATATTTCTGGACGAAATTCATATATATATATATATATATTTATTTATTATTTATTGTATTCAGCCATGTAGAGCGAAATTTGTTTCGTTTTATTTGAATTGGACAAAGCCGGCCATTTATCACTCGTATACAGGAAACTGACTGGCCAGTCTGCTGATATGCAAATCTGGCTGATCAGTGGATCTGCTAATATTCAGATCTGACTGATCTGCCCGTCAGCTAATATGCAAATCAGGCCGATCAGTCACTGTGTATTTTTGAAAATATCTTATATTTTCACTAGCTCTGACAGTTCGCAGTTGAACAGTGAGCTGTACTGATGAAGGGCAATACCCCAAAACATTAGTGTCTGCAGTTCTGTTCGCATGCCAACACAAGAGCAAGAATGAAGGGATCATTTTACTGACATGGGTACACAATTGACGCTCGTTTGCATAATTGCAAACGAATCGAATGTTATTATTATTAATAATCGAAAACTCAGATTACATTTATTGTATTCAGCCATGTAGAGCGAAACATTTCTTTATATCTATATATTATATATATCTTATATTATATATATATATATATATATTAGGTGGTCTCTCTATATCAATAAGGAGGTTACTGCAATTAAAAAAGGACTCAATAAGTTTGTAGAATCTATGAAATAAGTTTCTAGTAAGCAACAATGCAGTTATTAACAAAAGGAGATGAAATTCATGCATGCAAGATTTCACACCTGTGGCATCACTCCATTATAGTCATTCAGGTGGATTGGCAGTATCAGTAGAGGGTCGGAAGCCATGCTTTACAGCACAAAATTACGTCCCATTACGGACTTAGTTCAAATCCCGCCGAGGTTAACTTTGCCTTTCATTCATACGGGGGTCGATAAAATAAAGTACCAGTATGTACTGGGTAATTGCTGACCTTGGGCCAAAGGTAGAAACAATTATAGTCATTCAGGCTAGGACCATTCCAAGTACTTACAATGTTTCACCATTTCAATATGATCCCTTCAGAATATCTCTGTATAAATTAACAGGTCCATTAATTATTACTCAAAAGTTTTGACAGTCTTTATGTTTGGTAGAATTTGTGTTAAAAGGGATGCGGCATTGATAGATATCATTACTCTAGATATCGCTGAATATATACGTAAATATCTTGTGTTAGATGTAAACCTTAATATTCAACAATGAAGACATTAGCATTCCAGATCATATAGCCTCGTACCATATAGACGAGAGTAGGGGACGATTTCTTATCTTATGTCGCATATCTAGCCCTCAATTAGGCTGAAATATTCCCTGTAAAAACTTTGGAAAATTGCATCATTATTCATCAATATACTGAATGTGTGTAAAGGGTTGTGGTTTAATGTTTAAAGAGTTCTGTTCATGTAATTTCAGTTGCTAAACACCAGTTTTACCTGTAATTCAAAGAGACAAACTTATCGCTTTCAATCTCCATATTCGTTAGAACTGTTTTAAAAGTGCCAGAATTCTATAGAATGCTCAGTCACTCGCATGGCACTTTAATTTGACTAGCAACAGATTTCATTCATCTTAATCAATTAACGTATAGCTATCCTCCTCGAAACATACGGAGGCCATGTTACCTTTATTATTATTGACCGTATATGGAGCGGTGGATTGGCAGTATTGGTAGAGGGTCGGACTTCAAGCTTTGCAGCAAAGTTTTGCGCTCCTTCATGATCTGTGTTCAAATCCCGCCGAGGTTAACTTTATCTTTCATCCTTACAGGGTCGATAAAATAAAGTACCTGTCACGTACTGGAGTCGATTTAATTGACTTATCCCTCCCCCAAACTTGCTGGCCTTGTGCCTATGAAAGAAACCATTATTACATTACAAGGCGGCGAATTGGCAGTATCGGTAGAGGGTCGGACGCCATGCTTTCCAGCATAGTTACGTCCCCTTACGAACTGAGTTCAAATCCCGCCGAGGTTAACTTTGCCTTTCATCCTTACGGGGTCGATAAAATAAAGTACCAGTAATGTACTGGGATAATTGCTGACCTTGTGCCAAAAGTAGAAACAATTATTTTTGACTGTGTATATCGATAGAGCGGGAATATCCTATAAATCTTTTACTCTGGTGGTGAGGAGATTTTTGGAATATCAATACATATAAAACGTGGAAATCGTATGAAAGATATTGAATTAAAAAAAAAGATTTATTGAGGAAGGATGTAGGATATTTTTTAAGCATAATATTAAACATTACAATAACAACTACGACATAATTATTTAAGATTGGATATGTTAACATTCTATTATTACATTACAGCTTAATCAATATCAAATACATCAACTTGAAGGTCAACTATATAATAGCGAATTGACTTTTATAAGTATATATGATGTAAACCGTCTCTTATTTCATCACTGCCATTGAATAACATTGCAACATGTATAATATACCAACATATATCAGGAGAATAGATTAACATACATATCATTATAGCTTGTGTATTGGAGGCCTTGCTTTGAAAAGATGGGAGTGGAGGCCCACATTCCACTGTCATCTCTGAACATGAAAATGATTATCTTTATATGTTTCAAAAATGATTGACTCGTCAGGAGAAGATAACTATGCTCGTGATCCTGTCTATAGAAGGGTCTTTATGACAATACAATTTATGGGAAGCTGGATGTAGTGCAGGCTAATCTCCATGGAGAGCATTACTTTGGTAACTAATGATATTAACCATCACAACAGCGCACCACCACCACCACAGCCACCACCACAGCTGCCGCCAACGCCGCCAGCACCATTACCACCACTACAACCACCACAACCACAGTACCCCACCACCACCACAGCCACAACCACCACCACCAATACTTTCTATACCTTTCATTTATATATTTATACTCGGATTTCTTTCCTAGATTGCTTAAATTATTTGTGACTAATCCCGGTATTTAAAAAAAAAAAACCGCGATAATATTGTTTTTTGCTGAACTCATTATTGTAGAGTTTTTTCGGAATGTTTTTGACTGTTGTTTCATGTAAACAAACATTCGTCTCATTCTGACGTCACCAGCCCTGTTTTTCCACATGTGCGTTTTATTTTGATAATCACGCATGATGGTAAACTAGCCTGCTTTTACATTCCCTTTTTGGCATATTAATCAGTGAGAATCTGGCTATCGTGTTGAGCTCTACTGAGGATCGTATTCCAACCGTGACCATCTCCACTGAAATTTTACGTGAAATAGTCTTTTCCAAGACTATACAGAGCATTTGTAGTTGTCCCAAATTGAAGGATGAGTATTTTAAACATTATTTTATCATGAGTTAAGGCTCTATTGATTTTTCTCTGGATTTCCCTAAATTCTGTTGGATAAATCTATATCCTGATTCTTTTTGAATTGAGTTTGAATAATTTTTCCCACATCTTACGTTAAGTATTTTCCCATTCTGACGCTATAGTCACTTATATATTATGGAATACTGTTGGCTTCTTGCTACAATATTTTCTATACCTTTCATTTATATATTTATACTCGGATTTCTTTCCTAGAGTGATTAAATTATTTGTGACTAATCCCGGTATTTAAAAAAAAAAACACGATAATATTGCGTTTTCCTGAACTCATTATTGTAGAGTTTTTTTCGGAATGTTTTTGACTGTTGTTTCATATAAACAAACATTCGACTCATTCTGACGTCACCAGCCCTGTTTTTCCACATGTGCAATTTATTTTCATAATCACGCATGATGGTAAACTAGCCTGCTTTTAAATGCCCTTTTTGGCAAATTAACAGTAAGAATCTGTATATCGTGTTGCCCTCTGCTGAGGATCGTATTCCAACCGTGACCATCTCCACTGAAAGTTTACGTGAAATAGTCTTTTTCAAGACTATACTGAGCATTTCTAGTTGTCCCAAATTGAAGGATCAGTATTTTAAACTTTATTTTATCATGAGTTAATGCTCCATTGATTTTTCCCTGGATTTCACTAAATTCTGTTGGATAAATCTATATCCTGATTCTTTTTCAATTGAGTTTGAATTATTTTTCCCACATCTCACGTTAACGATTTTCCCATTTTGACGCTATAGTCACATATATATTATGGAATACTGTTGGCTTCTTGCTACAATATTTCTATACCTTTCATTTATATATATATATATATAAGAATTAAAATACTAGAGTGTGTTGGAGTTAAACACCCTCTTCATATTATAGAAATGACAGTATAAGATATAGCTCAATGTAATTAAACAGAGCCGAAGAATTATAAAAAATAAACCATAGTCTACCATAGTTCTATTTAGAGAATTATAAAAAATAAACCATGGTCTACCATAGTTCTATTTAGAGTCATTTTATTTGATAACGTTATTCGACTGAACGGAGCATTTTTACTCTATTCTTGATAATTTTATTGAAATATCTCAAACTTATACGTTTTTGATGACTTAAACTATAGCCAATTTTGAAGTGACTAAATATGTATTTTAAATACTTTTAATATTAATTAATTTGAAAAGGTTTTCTAGTGAATTCGCCGCTTACATTTCTATCTCTTATTTTACTTAACCGCTTGTGACACCTAAGTAAATATACTTGTTTTTGTTTTTCGATCTTCGGTTTATTTTATTTATTTTTTTACTACCACACGCTGTGGTAATATATGTCTGTGTATCTCAACCACGTAAATATTTATTAAGCATTTCCTTAGACTCTGTTTGATATTTGATATTAATGTTGTTATATCATATCATTTTTATGTAATCGTATTATAGATTTTAATATATGGTACTTGAAGTACTGTTCTGTTATATTTTGTAATATTTTGGGATATTTTGGTAATATTTATGCCAATGTAAAACGACTTGACCTCCGTGTATTTGTTGCAATGGCATAGATATTATTTTCAACACAATTTTTTCAACACTATTTAGTTCTATATGATTTTTTTCTTGCGTGGTGTAAAACTTTGTACTATTTGTTAACCTTGAATTATATATATGATGTAATTTTGTATATCTTTTGATGCCAATATATTATAATATTGTTATTATAATGTTATTATAATGTTTTTATATTGTTTATGCACACTGACAGGGAATTATATATTATATTTTATTTTTATTTTTATCTTTATTCTTATTTTTATCTTTATTATATTATACTGTAAACAATATATATATATATATATATATATATATATATATATATATATATATATATATATTTAAATACTTAATAAGTGTTAGTTTATGTTTGTACTAGTTATATATGTATAAATATATATATATATATACATATATTAAGCTTTTTATTATAACCATCTATTATATTATTTTATATATTATATTATATTCTATATCGTACTGTAATTCTCGCATTATATTACCATTTGTGTTTCAAGTTTTTGCATTATATAATATTTACAATGTGGGTTCAACATGTTAATCACTTCCTTGCTATTTGGTCTATATCTATGTTTGTAACTGCTCGCTCTTAATCTTAGCCTACTTTTCCTTGATATCCTTCCTAGGATTTAATAGATGTATACTACATATTCTTCTGAGTTTTTTACTTGTATTGGCCGATAGTGCTTCTTGTAGCTTTACTTGTCCTGATGAGTCCTTAATAGGACGAAACATTGTTGGTTAATAAAGACTTTTGATGTATTGACGGCTTCTTTGCTTTATTTTTTATAATATATATATATATCTATATATATATATATATATATATATATATATATATATATATATATATATATATATATATAACGAAGGTAACGTGGTAAGGAACCAGGTGGACCGTTTTAGTCCAGAATTAGCCGTGGAAACGGCTTGAGCTCAGCCGTCGGTGTCCTACTCGTTCCTATATATATATATATATACATATATATATGTATATGTATATATATAAGTATATATATATATATGTATATATATATATATATATATATATATATTTTATTTTATAGAAGGAGCTTCTACAGGACTAGTACTGTTTCATTCAGATGAAATCTTCAGGAGCTTCCTGAAAATTTCATCTGAATGAAACAGTACTAGTCCTGTAGAAGCTCCTTCTATAAAATTAAAAAAATTACTCTGCCATGTATTGAGTACCTTACTTACTGTGGTTATCCCCGACTCAACCCCCGGACCTACGTATATATATATATATATATATATATATATATATACATATATATACATATATATATATATATGTATATATATAAGTATATATATATATGTATATATATATATATATATATATATTTATATATATATATATATATATATATATATATATATATATATATATATATATATATATATATAAATATATATATATATATATAAATATATATATATATATATAAATATATATATATACTTATATATATACATATATATATATATATGAAGGCGTGTGGCTGAGTGGTTAGAGAATTGGATTCGCAATCGAAAGGTTGTGAATTCGATTCCTGGACCAGGCGATGCGTTATGTCCTTGAGCAAGACACTTTATTTCACGTTGCTCCTTCTACCTGGAGTTGCGACTGATAGATAGTATTAGCAATTGGAAAGACCAACGGAAACATTGTTCCCTCGGTCCGATTTGACGAAAGTCGATCGTCTTCCTTCGAAGGAGGAAAGGGGAAGATGAACTTACAGCTTCCCCCTGCCACTGTCACAGTAGCAGAGGTCAAGAAGATAGGTCAGCCAGCGGAAGAATTCTCTCCACCTGTTAACCGATAACTTGACGTTGCCATGGAAACAACCCAAAGAACCAGCAGCAACAGCAACAACAACAACAATGCGACGGACGAAAACAACACCAATAACAATAACAATAACAACAACAAGACCAATAACGGTGACAACAACAACAATGATAACAACAACACCACCAACGACAACAACAACACAAACAAACAAAATTTCTCCTTCGCCGAGACGACAAGGAAAACCCTCGACTATCTGCCAGTAGATATAACAAAAGCGAAGGAGCTACTGGCGGATGCGAAAAAATATATAGTGTACGGGGAAAATGGTTCATTCACAATCCATTCCCCCCCGGAACTAAAAAGCCAGAGACTCCTAAACACGGTCATGTTTAGGACAATCTCGAACAAAAGTAAAAAACCAGCTCAACCATCACAGAGCGAGATAGAGCTGGTTTTAAAAGACGTCATGAAGGACATCACCTTCATTCAGAAGGATAGACTCTACGGGAGTCTATCCATTCTCATGAAGGGCAGGGACACAGCAGTGGAACTGTCCATCAAACCAATCACATCCACCGCATACATCTTCTACCCTACGTACATGGGTAGAAGAACACAAAAAATAAAAATCCACACCATCCTGCCGATTATGGACATATGGTGGGTTTTGACAGGTTTTCTGGACCTGGAGGATGACATGCTGGTGTCCATGGGAAAGGCATCGGGTGACGCGTTCAGTGGAACGAGCCTCGAACTTGTAGTTCAAATGAGGCCCGAAAGGATCGCCCAGATCCCTGAACGCGTCATACTGGATGATCTAACCTTCATCAACATTACCGTTGAGGGTAGACGGCCCTCGTGTTACCTCTGCGGAACCAGAGGTCACCTGAGGGCTGTCTGTCCCCAACTTAATAAGAAAACCCCAATCCTGCCTACACCACCAACAACTGCACAACCAACACAATCACCACAACTACCACTACAAAAACAACCACCACAGCTCAAACCAAAACAAAACAATGTCCAACCCATCCCCTCCACTCAAAAAACAAAAACAATTTCCAAAACACCCGTACCGCAAACACAACCCGAAAATATACCCCTCCCCTCCAACGCGGAAGATGACCCTAGTTCGTCGTCAGACGAGGAGGAGCACTTCCACACAATCAAAAGAAAAAAAAGAAAACACACCTCAGACACAGAAATGAAAAAAAAACCTCCCCAAAACATAACACTGACACCAACACAAAAGAGCTCACAACAGCAAACAAAAAACACCACACAAAAACAAAAACATGCATACACATACATAAATACAAGAAACAAAAAACTGTTAAACATTGTGTACAACAACAATCTAATAAAAACACAAGGGCCTAACTTCACCCAGGCAGGGGATTTCCCCCACCTCAAAATGATTAAGGCCCCACAGGACACCTATAAAACTTTAAAAAACAATTTTAAAGAGGACGTGGGTCCCCCCTGCGTCGGGCCCATTAACCGCGTCCTCCTAAAAAACTATCCCACCCCCTCCCCAAACACCCTCACAACTCCAAGCTCCCCAACCACACAACACACTGATGCCCCCACACTTCCACAAACCACCACCCCACCCAACAACCCATCCCCCACCCTAATGGAAATTGTGCAGCCCGATACCCGGGACGCAGAGAGGTAAGTGCCTTTTCTCTTCACCACCAACATGGCTATGCTAAGAGTAGGCTGTTTAAATGCGCGTGGCCTGGGCTCAACTTGGAAGCAAGCAATGCTTCTAAATGACCTCAGGTCACAACGTATAGATGTGATGGTTATTTGCGAGGCCCGGATCAGCAACGTGCGACAGCTGTCCCCCACCTTTGATGACTTTGAGATGCACGCATCTCTCTGTCAGCCCGGAGGTGGGGGTGGAGTTGTCGTTCTGCTGAAAAAAACATCTGGGTCTCGCAACACAGATGGTACATTTGGACCCGGAGGGTCGATTAGTGGTTCTGGACCTTGGCAGTGGTAAAGGCGGAGCGTTTAGGTTGGTAGCCGCCTACGGCCCTTTCGGGTCAATGCGGCCGGACTTCTTCCATCGTCTGGAGACTTTTCTAGGGACGTCCCGCTCCTTGCTATTAGTGGGGGACTGGAATGGTATCCTAGATGCACGCTGGGACTACGTAGGGGCCTGCCCCGATGGAGAGGGGTGTAATAGCCTCAAAGGGTTAATCGGTCGATTTGACCTGGCCGATAGATATCGACTACATTTTCCGACTGCGCCAACCTGGACCTGGGCAAATCGTAGCGGATCATCTAGGTCGTACCTAGATAGGTTCTTAGTTAGAATTAAGGATAAGGACTTTTTAAGTTGTCCAAAAATGCGCATGGTTGGCTATTCAGACCACAAATTAGTGACCTGCGTGGTCAACCTTGACAGAACTCATAGACAGGGCCCCGGTTACTGGAAGCTCAACTTGTCCTTGCCGGCAAGTAGAGCCTACAGGAATCGGATTAGTACGTTAGTTAAGGAACGGTTGACTGGAGCGATCGTCAACAGCAGGTGGTGGGTATCTCTAAAGAGAGAGATTAGAGTAGTCTCGATAGAATTTAGTAAGGTTCTAGCTGCGGATAGGAATAGGAAGGAAAGGGAGCTAATAGATAGAGTAGAAGAGGCAATTAGAAGCGGCGACGTGGCCAGAGTGCTCGCGTCGAGAACGGCTTTGAGCCAGTTTTTCGACGCGAAGCACGAAGGCTGCGTTGTCCGAAGTAAAATACGTGCTCTAGGGAACGAGGGGACCAAAGCTGTTAGCTGGGCCCGCGTGACAGAGGCCAACAGTGGAACTAAATCCACCATCCGGTCTTTGCGAGACCTGGATGGACGGGTGATTCTTGAGCCTAAGCAGATGTGTGAGGCCTTTCAAAGGCACTTTGCCCGACTGTTCGGGAGGGGCGGGGAGCCGGTTGGGAACGTGGACTTCGGTCCATACCTCGACGGCCTGCCGCGCCTCTCGGACAGGGAGGCGAAGTCCTGCGAGGAGCCGATTTCGGCCGCTGAGATAGAGGACGTGCTGAGCCAATGCGGCAAACGCAAATCCCCGGGTCTCGATGGTCTTCCTTACGAATTATATCTAGCTATGCCGGACTTGTTCCCCGATCTCCTCGAGGCGGTCTACTGCAACTGGCAACAGAACGGGAGAATTCCCTGTACTGTGACCAAGGGCGTAGTCACGCTAGTGAGGAAGGACGAGAACAAGGGGGACGAAATAAGTAACTTCAGGCCCATAACACTGCTAAATACAGAGTTACAGATTTTGGCCAAGGTGCTAGCAAAGAGGTTGGCGCTTGTCGTGGGCAACCTGGTGGGAGATGCGCAGACATGCGCTATCCCGTCCAGGTCCATCCATGACAACCTCCACCTCATGCGATACATCATAGAGAGGGTTGGGAACGAACCCGGCTTTGGTGGGGCTCTGATCAACTTGGATCAATCTAAGGCGTTCGATAGGGTCGACCATGGTTACCTCTGATGCGGTGCTAGCGGCGGCAGGCTTCGGACCCGTTTTCAGGGGCTGGATCACTGCTATGCACAGCAGCCGCATCTGCTCTAGGGTCAAGGTGAACGGCTACCTCTCGGAGCCGTTCAAAATCGCGCGGTCCATCCGACAAGGGTGCCCTCTCTCCTCCCTTCTGTATGTGTTGACTCTCGAGCCACTACTGCGGAAGTTGGAGTTGTTGCAGGGCATCCCTTTGGAACCGGGATTGCGGAAAGCGGTGTCGGCCTACGCCGATGACGTGACAGTAATGGTGTCGACGGCCTCCGAAATCGAGGCGGTCGGCACCTTACTGGAGGAGTACGAAAAGTTCAAAGGGGCTAAGCTGAACCGGGACAAGTCGATCGGTTTGCAACTCGGCACGTGGAGGGGCAGACCGATGCCCTCCGATAGCGTCGTCGGACGCTGGACGGAGGGCCCGGTGAAGTTGCTCGGGGTCTGGTTCGGACCGGACCTCCAGGTGGAGAAAAACTGGGCGGAGGTTACGAACAGGGTGTTTGCACTGACCCAGAAGTGGGCCAGTTGCAAACTATCCCTGAAAGGTCGGGCGGAGGTGGCGAACACCTACATAGCGTCCGTCATCTACTACCGCCTGACCGTAGTGCCCTGCCCAAGGGAAACCCTCACCAAGATGGAGCGCGCGCTCTTCCAATTCCTTTGGAAGAGGCGGGCTCCTATGGTGAGGAGATCCATCTGCTGTCAACACCCTTCGAAAGGAGGGCTGGGGATGCCGTGGCTAATGATGCGTAAACACGCATTAAGGCTACGGCACCTCTACGTATTCCTCACCGGACAACCGGTGTGAGCCTCGTTTGTGAGACGAACCTTTCCCAGACTCGTCTCACTCACCGAGCTGCAATCCTGGGTCAAGCAAAGACCGAGAAAACTGGGCGCCTGGCACACTGAGTGTGCCCAGGCGCTCACCGCCCTCTGGCAGGCGGATCCGGTTGTCAGTGGAGACTCCACCGCAACATTCTATAGAGGGCTGGTACGCAGCAGGTGCGACGACGCCCTCGGAGAAGCCCTAGACATGGAGGAGAACGAACTGGCCAGCCTGTTCGGTAGGACATTCAGCCCGGGACCTATGGACAACTTCCAGAAGTCCCTGGCCTGGCAGTGCTACCGAGGGGCTTTACCCGTTCGAGAAAGGCTCTACAGACACGGGCGCCCGGGTAGGGACCCCGCCAAAAAGATCTGTCCCAGATGCGTGTGCGACGAGGAAACCGTTGCACACGCATTAGTACACTGCTCGGGCGTAGCCGATCTGTGGGGCTATGTCGAACAACTGCTGTCAAGGGTGGGACCGATCCGGTTGACCACCGAGTCTATTGTAATGATCAAGCCGCCTCCCCCCTTCAAAGATGAAGCAGAGGCGGTGTTTCTGTGCGTAATAGCCATGGCGAAAGAGGTTGTATGGTGGACGCGTCTGAAAGGACTGAGGTCGGGCACCTTTCTCTCTGGCCAACAACTGGTCCGTTTCTTCCGATATCATTTCGGAAGAAGGATCAGGATGGAGAGAGAGGTGCTGCACCCCAGCCGTTTCTATGAAAGATGGGTGAAAGTGGCGAGAATGGCCCGTGTGAATGGGCCTTCACTCTACATCAGACTATAGGTGAGGAAGATGAAAGACCAAGGGAGCACCCCTTCTCTGTGCTCCTGAGGAGAAGGGTTGCACACTTTTTTCGGGGGTGTGTGCGACCCCCCAAGGCGCCTCGTTTCTATTGAGGATTTTGTTAAAAAAAAAAATTTTATTTTTTGTTATATCTTATTTTATTTTTATATTTTGTTATTGCCTCCTCCTTATTGAGGACGCCTTTTTGTGTAAACTCCCCCCTTTGTACTTGTCCCACTTTTGATGCCCTAGTGGCAAATAAAAGAAATATATATATATATATATATCTATCTACGTTATTATGGGTTGAATCGGAGGTAACCACAGTAAGTAAGGTACTCAATACATTTCAGAGTATAAAAGTTTTAATATAGATGAGATTCTACAGGACTAGAACTGTTTCAACCCTTAGAAATCATCAGGAATCTGGGTATCAAAAAATAAATATGGTATTTATAGGTCTCTTCAGGTGGTAAGAGAGGGTAGGGAGTAGGGTGGGTAACGGTCATTGGTTGATAGAAAGGGAATTCATTAAAAGCTAATTCTTTAAAGCTATAGTTTATATTTAGAGTAACAAAGGCAGAAATAATTCTATAAACAAGTTCAGAACGGGGTGCCAATCCTTATTTTTAAGTTTCTCTTAAGCTAACAATTCCTAGATTTCAGTTGTCTATAAGATCGTTGGGAGTCAGTCATGGTTGATGGATTTAAAGAAAAGGGAAATTCTTTAAAAGCTAATTCTTTAAGGTTCTACTTAGTGACAAAGGCCTAGAGAATTCTATAGACCAGTTCAAAATATTGAGTGCATATCATGCATATCATACCAAATTCCTCTTAAACTATATTCCAAAAGTCAACAGACATTTTCACAAACACACACACTCACACACTCGCGCGCACCCACACCCGCACACACACACATACACATATATATATATATATATATATATATATATATATATATATATATATATATATATATATATTAATATATATATATATAAATCAGGAAAGAAGGTTTACATGGTTTGCTATACAAAAAAGTTTTTAATCACATAGCTTACATTTGTTTCACTGAACTGGTATGTCTAGAGATCGCTATCCGCCTAATTTTGCGTCACTCGATCGCCAATACAGAATTATAACCAGTCAGATCTTCGGAGCATGCGAGAATGAAGAAAATACACAGGCAAGAAAATAAAAGAAAATATGGAGTAGTTATGGCATTCAATTAGAACAATAAACAACAACAATTATTACAACAATGCTATCAATAAACTATTTAAGGAGACCCTGACATTACTTAGGTGGGGTGTATATAATGTATCTAATGTTACGGCGTGAAAACCAGCTGTCATAAGGCAAAAAGTATCGTAGTGTGTATCAATTTTAAATTATAAAGATAAGCTAGTTTTTACAGTCTTTCTCTTCATCTTCAACCGTATACATGAGTGGGACCACTGTCAAAGCTCAATAGTTGTAGAGTTAATACAGAGGTTAACGAATTAATATACGCATATATCTACACACACACACACACACACACACACACACACACACACACACACACACACACACACACACACACACACACACATATATATATATATATATATATATATATAAATATAAATACATATACACATATATGTGTACATAGACACATACATACACACTAATATACACTCGTACAAAAATATACATACATGCAAAGAGAAAAGCGTGCTAATTGTAATATGGCAAAAAGAAGGTAAAGTAACATTGTAGTAGTGAAATGAGAAAAACTAGGATCTAGGATCAAATGATTGCAGCAGCTGAGAAGGAGTAAGATTGTTGGTAGATGAGGTATTTACAGACTATTGTGTGGTATAGACTTGTGAAGGAAATAGTATACTTAATGAATATATATATTTTTTTTTTTTTTTTTTTTTTTTTTTTTTTTTTTTTGTGGGTAGTAGGTATCCTAATTTAAAGCTATGTTATGTTGGTTCGATTCACGGAGGTTTGAATCTTATGAATTTAGTGGCTATTCTATGCCTGCAGAAGATAGATCTTTCTAACTTATTATTAAGTAGTCTTTTAACATTTCTAAGGATATACAATAGCTCAAGATCACACAGCCCGCAATAGGACATACCTGTACTATAGGTTTTAGCAGCCGACAACTTCGACCAGTTGATAGTGTAGCTAGCGTTGCTGTCCTTCAATTCCCATATTTTTCTGGCGAGGGTGGTGGAACCCATAAGAGCTCGGTTTTTCATCGAGTGCCTGTGCACATACCATCTTTTCTTAAAAGAACCCGCGGTGGATCCTATGTAATTCCAAGTGGAGTTACAAATAAAGGGTAAACTAGAAATCAATCTATGGGGCAACACTAACGAGGCAATTAAATGGTTCAATAAAATACAAAATAGGGATACGTGTAACTTCATACAATTTGATATAGACGACTATTATGCATCCATATCCCCAGCTACCCTAGATAAGGCGCTTATATTTGCCCAAAATAACTCTGATCTTACCCATGATGAAATTGAAATAATAATAGCGGCTAGAAGGACTATCGTAAAATTTGAAAATAACTACTGGGTAAGAAAGGATAGAATAAATAGCTTCGATATTACAATGGGTTCAAATGATTCTGCGCAAATTACAGATATCGTGGGGCTATTCATAGCACACAACCTACATAAGGAATTCAGTAACCTCCAAGGAGGAATTTATAGGGACGACACGTTACTTATAGCTAGGAACCTAAACAACCAGAGCATGGAAAGACTAAGGAAAAATATTAGAATATTCTTCAAAAAACTAGGCCTAAGTATTACCTACGAACTAAACCATAAGAAGGTAAATTTTCTAGATGTAACTCTAAATCTAAATACTGGATTAATAGAACCTTTCCACAAAAATAATGAAAATCTTGCCTACATTAGTTACAACTCAAATCACCCCAAATCCATAATTAAATCCATAGCACGTAGTATATCCCTCCGAATATCCCGCCTATCCTCAAACCTAGAAATCTTTAACGAGCATGCTGACTATTATAATGCAGCATTAAGTAGGGCCGGTCATAAAGATAAACTACAGTATATAGTGAATAAGGACAACATAAACAATCCTAGTAATTTCTACTCCAACCGCTCACATAATAATAAGAATAGCTTGACTAGACATAGGGTTAGACATGTAACACCTAGAGTAAACGGCCAAAACACTAATAATGTAAACCCTAGAAACAATAGAAGAAACAGACAAAGGAAATACCTATGGTTCAACCCAATATTCAACTCCTCTATAAAAACTAGACTGCCCTCTATATTCTTTAAACTAATAGATAAACACTTCCCTATCTCGCATAGATATCACAAACTACTCAATAGATCTACTATAAAACTCTCTTTTTCAACAGCAGCTAACATAGAATCACACATACGCAAGATCAACCGCAGAAATATCTCAAGTAAATCAATTGCACCTATACATAAGCACAAACTCATCACAACATCACAACCACAAGCGCATACAAACGCGCAGCAGCAAAACCCCATTGGGCATATATCACAACCCACTTATAACAGGGTACTAAATAGGAATGTAAAAGCTGCACATAATAGCGCCTCAAACTGCAACTGTCACCTCCCAGATAGGTGCCCATTGGCGAATAGATGTCTCGATTCGAGTCTGGTGTACATGTGCACTGTCATCTCGGGTAACTCCACTTGGAATTACATAGGATCCACCGCGGGTTCTTTTAAGAAAAGATGGTATGTGCACAGGCACTCGATGAAAAACCGAGCTCTTATGGGTTCCACCACCCTCGCCAGAAAAATATGGGAATTGAAGGACAGCAACGCTAGCTACACTATCAACTGGTCGAAGTTGTCGGCTGCTAAAACCTATAGTACAGGTATGTCCTATTGCGGGCTGTGTGATCTTGAGCTATTGTATATCCTTAGAAATGTTAAAAGACTACTTAATAATAAGTTAGAAAGATCTATCTTCTGCAGGCATAGAATAGCCACTAAATTCATAAGATTCAAACCTCCGTGAATCGAACCAACATAACATAGCTTTAAATTAGGATACCTACTACCCACAAAAAAAAAAAAAAAAAAAAAAAAAAAAAAAAAAAAAAAATATATATATATTCATTAAGTATACTATTTCCTTCACAAGTCTATACCACACAATAGTCTGTAAATACCTCATCTACCAACAATCTTACTCCTTCTCAGCTGCTGCAATCATTTGATCCTAGATCCTAGTTTTTCTCATTTCACTACTACAATGTTACTTTACCTTCTTTTTGCCATATTACAATTAGCACGCTTTTCTCTTTGCATGTATGTATATTTTTGTACGAGTGTATATTAGTGTGTATGTATGTGTCTATGTACACATATATGTGTATATGTATTTATATTTATATATATATATATATATATATATATATATATGTGTGTGTGTGTGTGTGTGTGTGTGTGTGTGTGTGTGTGTGTGTGTGTGTGTGTAGATATATGCGTATATTAATTCGTTAACCTCTGTATTAACTCTACAACTATTGAGCTTTGACAGTGGTCCCACTCATGTATACGGTTGAAGATGAAGAGAAAGACTGTAAAAACTAGCTTATCTTTATAATTTAAAATTGATACACACTACGATACTTTTTGCCTTATGACAGCTGGTTTTCACGCCGTAACATTAGATACATTATATACACCCCACCTAAGTAATGTCAGGGTCTCCTTAAATAGTTTATTGATAGCATTGTTGTAATAATTGTTGTTGTTTATTGTTCTAATTGAATGCCATAACTACTCCATATTTTCTTTTATTTTCTTGCCTGTGTATTTTCTTCATTCTCGCATGCTCCGAAGATCTGACTGGTTATAATTCTGTATTGGCGATCGAGTGACGCAAAATTAGGCGGATAGCGATCTCTAGACATACCAGTTCAGTGAAACAAATGTAAGCTATGTGATTAAAAACTTTTTTGTATAGCAAACCATGTAAACCTTCTTTCCTGATTTATTATTACTCCAAGTGTTTACAACATAGGAATTACAGCATACCCGCAGCATCACTATGAAAACGCCTTGTTGAGTCAAACCAAGCCAAGCGTTAATATCATCCACTACCTGGAATACCATAACTGGACTTCACCTAAGTGGACTGCATTTAACTATTATTTGTTAATCCGTATATATATATATATATATATATATACATATTTATATATATATATATATATATATATATATATATATATATATATATATATAGATAATTTAATATATCAACTAACATAAGCGCACAGATGCACGCCCATGCTAGCAAATACACAGGTTATGTCATAGTACCTAGGTGGTTCAATGCAGGAGAATGCAGAACAATAATATAAAAGACGTAAAATAAGAAAATATTTTTTAAAAAAAATTTTTTTTTTTTAATTTTTTACTTACTTAAATTTTCACTCCAACTAATTAGTTTCTGCAATGGGATAAAGACAGTTACATAATCCAACTGTCGAGAATTCATTGCGTCATCAGGGAGTCTATTCTCAGTTAAGTCTCCAGGCAATGCGCGGACACTGGCGGCTCATATAAAAATAATAATAATTCGGTAGATCGAACAGCTTGCGAGGACTGGATTCTATGTACCGAAATTCTCACTGCTTCAAGTCAAATGGCCGATTCTAAAGAATCAATCACGTGACACAGAGGCTAGTTAGAAGGAATGGGATGGTAAGATGACTGACGCCTACTAACACCCCCAAAAAAAGTTTTTTTAGAAGTGGTTTTGGCAAGTTTGCTCGACAAATCAGTGATTTGGAGATAAATATAGATAATTTAATATATCAACTAACATAAGCGCACAGATGCACGCCCATGCTAGCAAATACACAGGTTATGTCATAGTACCTAGGTGGTTCAATGCAGGAGAATGCAGAACAATAATATAAAAGACATAAAATAAGAGAATATTTTTTTTTTTTTATTTTTTAAAAAAAATTTTTTACTTACTTAAATTTTCACTCCAACTAATTAGTTTCTGCAATGGGATAAAGACAGTTACGTAATCCAACTGTCGAGAATTCATTGCGTCATATATATATATATATATACATATATATATATATATATACATATATATATATATATATATATATATATATATATATATATATATATATATATATATATATATATATATATATATATACGATATTAATAGATGGAAACTATATTTATAAAACCATATTTATTTCATTATACATATTTCAGGCATAACAAATTAAATTATGGTATGACTTCATCAGACGAAATACAATATATAACAGTTTTACAAATAAGCTTTGACGTACCCTTTTAAAATGTAACCATTATTTTTGGAGGCCATCTGGATAGTGAGTTGTTTATATTATTTTAATAAGTCATAGTGTTAAGGACAATTAGAAAAAAGACGGAGAGAAAGAAAAAGACGGAGAGAGAAATAAAAAACGTGGAGAAATATCCGACTTTTTTCTAATTGTCCTTAACACTATGACTTATTAAAATAATGTTATTCTGAATTCCTTCAACTTCATCCTATAAATTTAAACTATATTTTAAAGTTCCAACTTTCTGTCGGACTGTTGGGTGGGTTTTAATGGCGGCACGACCGGCCCCCTGGGGCAAGGGCCTACCTTGAGTGCTTGGAAAAATAAATTTCCCCTTCTTTCGGTAAATGAAAATACTCGGATTGGCTTAATCCGCCCCGGGGGCCCCCGGAGCGCGGCCGGTTTTTAACCGCCACATAGTACCTTTAAACTATAGATCAAATCAGAACTATTAGATATATCAACCTTAAAATCTTAAACTGTTTAACTTTAAATTTTCTAATTTCTCTGATATTAATTATTAATTATTAATTATTAATCTTTGACCTCATCCTATAAGTATAAACAAAAACGTAACGTTTCAATCTTCTGCTCACACATTATAACACACTGACCCCCACTATATGCACCTCTGCTAAGATACGGGTCCCTGTGAACATTTTCTCGCGCCACTCCTGGCCTGACTGTTGTCTGACATTAATATCGACCTTTCTTCCTCTTTCATTCTATCTCCCTTCTTGTAGCCATCAACCCTTACTCTTCTACTTCTTCCTTTTCTTCCTTCTTTTCTCCCCTCTTTCTGTCTTCCTCCCGCAGACTTATCTTCCTTCCCCCTTTTTGTTCGCCTATATCTGACCAGTAGTAGTGTTTAGATACGGGTCCCGTAGAATAAAAAAAGTTTTCTTCGCGACAATCCTGTCCTGACTCTAATACCGACCTTCCCTCCTGTCTTTCTTCTTATTTCTGTCTTTCTTCTTATAGCTGACATTAACCCTGGCTTCTCTTCTTCATTCCCCCTTCTTCTCTCTCCTTCCTTTCTTTCTTTCTTTCTTTTGTCTTGTAACTTATGTTCCCATCCCTTTCTGTTTTCCTTTATCTGACCGGTAGTAGCACACTGTGAGCTTTAGCCACGTCACTCGAGGGCGACCGGCTAAGTTAGAGGGTGCAAGATAGCGGTCGCCCTCGTGTCCTCGATTTTCAGCCCCATGGATTTTATCTATTACATTCACGTATTATATTTCGAATACCTGGTGATATCACCGTATTCATACGGAACCCGGTCATTGACATGATCATAGTATAATAAACCTTTCAAGGATTTACACAAATCCAGCCTCCTGTCATTTCATTATAATATTTAACTCCGGAATAGCACCACCAACTACAAAAACAAAGACGGTTGAACTGCTTTACGTTGAGTACTCTCTATATTATTACATTACGATTGACCATACGGAATAGACCAGCTCCATACAGTGGTGAACCTCAAACCTGAATAAATAATCCTCCTGAGATGTCGAGCACTTCCAAATGTAATAATGAACATCGACATGGGACTGAATATATCTAACGACCATTCGGACTGTGGCTACTCGGTGTTTTCGCCTACCACCAACCTGGCCCATTGGTACTTCCCTCTCAGAATATTCGGACCTCGACGAAACTCTACGGATGATACCATAACATGTATTGTACTGCACTGTATCAACTAAATTAGCTACCCTATACTTCGGGTATGTATAACTCACACTGAATTCGAACACACACTGACTCAATTTCCACATCTATATGTATTATCTGACTGCAACTTGAACTATATTGTATTTGTCCTGTGTCTTGAACTATCCATTTACCCGACTCTTGTCTATTTATTTATATCTTTATATCTTTATTGCTGTATTAATGCTTTTCCACGTATTCTACCTCTATACATCCATGTACTTTTACTTCCCTTATTCGGACTTTTACTCGCGTGTACCCTTAGCACACGACACTGGAATGTCTCCCCCTGGGAACATTAATACTGCAACCTGAACTATATTGTACTTCTACTATGTCTTGCTTTCTCCATCTTACTCCAACACCACTCTTGTTGGTTTATTTACATATTTATATTTATATATTGATATATTTATATATTTATACCTTTGCCTTATCAATGTGCTCTTCCGCGTATTCCACTTCTATGTATCCATGTATTTCTACTCCTCCTACTGGGACTTTTGCTCACTTGTACCCATTAGCACATGACACTAGAATGTCTCCCCCCGAGAACAAAATAATATCACCCGACTATATCCCGTACTCTACATCCAACTAGGATAAATTATAGATCTACATAATACAATTAACGTCTGTTCATAAAAGACTCTCTTTAATTAAACCCCGCAACCCGAAACCTTATAGAAGTTTTTCTTAAATGTTTGATTTTCAATTTTCTGTTTGTTCAATTCTCAATCTTCTTACTCTTTAATTTTATTATGTTATTCTGAATTCCTTCAACTTCATCCTATAAATTTAAATTATATTTTAAAGTTCCAACTTTCTGTCGGACTGTTGTGTGGGTTTTAATGGCGGCGCGACCGGCCCCTTGGGGCACGGGCCTACCTTGAGTGCTTGGAAAAATAAAATTCCCCTTCTTTCGGTAAATGAAAATACTCGGAATGGTTTCATCCGCCCCGGGGGGCCCGGAGCGCGGCCACTTTTTAACCGCCACATAGTACCTTTAAACTACAGATCAAATCAGAACTATTATGTCAACATTAAAATGTTAAACTGTTTAACTTTAAATTTTCTAATTTCTCTGATATTAATTATTAATTATTAATCTTTGACCTCATCCTATAAGTCTAAACATTATTATCGACCTTTCTTCCTCTTTCTTTCTATCCTATTAGTCTGACATTAATATCGACCTTTCTTCCTCTTTCTTTCTATCTCCCTTCTTGTAGCCATCAACCCTTACTCTTCTACTTCTTCCTTTTCTTCCTTCTTTTCTCCCCTCTTTCTGTCTTCCTCCCGCAGACTTATCTTCCTTCCCCCCTTTTGTTCGCCTATATCTGACCAGTAGTAGTTGTTTAGATACGGGTCCCGTAGAATAAAAAAAATATTTGTTCGCGAAAATCCTGGCCTGACTGTAATACCGACCTTCCCTCCTCTTTCTTTCTTTCTTTCTTCTTATAGCTGACATTAACAAATTTTTGGTGAAACAAATCTTTGGATTTGTACGTGTGTTATATAGTTATAGAGGTATTTATTTACGCTTTAATTTATATTTTTAATTATCGTCTCTATAGTCTGCCTTTCATAGGTTATAGATTCCATACACAGGTGGTTTTTTCCCTGTATTATTGATAACGCACTATATATCTCTCACTGGTGTGTTACCTTTTCAACATATTGTATTTTAAAGAGCTCAGGATCTCTTCTCCTTTGAGCACACTATTTACAGGGAATAGCGAGGGCCTATGCCTCCGTTAATTTATCGTGATATATATATATATTTATATACACATATATATATATATATATATATATATATATATATATATATATATATATATATATACACACATATATATATACACATATATATATATATATACACACATATATATATATATATACACACACACACACACACACACACATATATATATATATATATATATATATATATATATATATATATATATATATATATATATATGAATATATAAATATATATATATAATGTAGGAGGTGGGTTTTATTGTAGCACAATAAAGCAATGCAAATATCGGATAAGTAGCACTCTACAGTTTGTGCGGCTGGAGTATAACTAATATAAGATCAAAATATGGTTAAAAGAGTTCCAAGTATTTTATTATGCGCATTTCAAAAACAAATATCATCATCGGATGATATCTGCGTTCTGATCAGTTTTAAATCAACATATGTTGATTTAAAATTTCACTATTCACAAGTGTTTTTTAAGCTTCATATCATGTATCCCTATGTTATCTGATGAGAACGCAGATATCATCCCATGATGATATTTGTTTTTGAAATGCGCATAATAATATACTTGGAACTCTTTTAAACATCTTTTGATACTATATTATATGTATATATATGTGTGTGTGTATATATATATACATACATATATATACATTATATATATATATAAACCTTATTTTCTGCAGTTCTGTTCACATACCAACGCAAGATCGAGAATTAGGAGCTCATTCTATTGACTTATGTTAAATGAGGCTTGTTTGTATAATTGCAAACGAATCGAATGTTATTATTAATATTCGAAAAACTCGAATTTAGAGCGAAAACGATTTTTTAGTCATTTGAATATGGCAAATACAGGAAACTAACTGGCCTATCTGCTGATATGCACACCTGGCTGATCAGTGGGTCTGCTAACATGCAAATCAGGCCGATCAGTCAATGTATATTTCAAAAAATATCATATATTTTCACTAGCTCTGACAGTGGCAGGTAAACAGTGAGCTGTACTGATGAAGGGTGATACCCAGAAACATTAGTATCTGCAGTTCTGTTTACATGCCAACTCAAGAGCAAGAATGAAGGGTTCATTCTACTGACATGGCTTATGAAAGATGGTGTGTGCATATTTGCAAACAAATAGAATAATATTATTAATATAAAAAAAAACTCGGAACACCACACACACACACACACATATATATATATATATATATATATATATATATATATATATATATATATATATAATATACAAGATCAAAAGATGGTTAAAAGAGTTCCATGTATTTTATTATGCGCATTTCAAAAACAAATATCCTCATGCGATGACATTTGCGTTTTTGTCAAATACAATAGGGAGACATATGAAGGTTAAAAAACACTTGTGAATAGTGCAGTTTTAAATCAACATATGAAAAGTAGTTTTAGATTGATGTGTGATATTGGGAACATAATCGATGGGGGGGTGTGTGTGGAAAAAATGAAAAAGAGGAGGAGATAAGAGTAAAGAATGGAGGGGGAGGAGTATAATAAGGAAGGATGAGATAGGAGGAGAGATGGGTGATAGAGAGAGAGAGAGAGATAGATAGATAGCTTTTATAACTGAGAAAAATATATTGTTTTACAGAGAGAGGTTAAAAAACCGTTGGAAGATAATATATAAATTAAAAGAATTTGAAAATTAACGAAGAGAAAAATTTTAGAATAATGTTAAATTAAGGTTTGTATATTGAAGGGTATAATAATATGTGCGATGAAAAGAAATTGTTAATATGTATTAAGAATAATATTTAAGGGTTTAATAATATGTGCGATGAAAAGAAATTGTTAATATGTATTAAGAATAATATTAAGTTAAGGTTTGAATATTGAAGGGTTTAATAATATGTGCGATGGAAAGAAATTGTTGATATGCATTATCAAAAAAATATAAAAATAGTAATGTAATTAAGGATATATTGTGAAAAGAAGTAGAAGAGTGGATGAATATGTGTAATATGTAGAAGTTAGATGAGCATGAGAAAAAATAATAAGAAAAAAATAAGGAGAAAAAAATAATGAATTGAGGATGAATAATCTAATGTCAAAAAAAATGTTTATGTTTACGAAGGATTTTCAAGGTGATACTATAAAGTATTTAAAAGCGTAATAGTAAATGTTATGGCCAGTGATCGAATTGAAGAAGGAAGAGTGGATATATTGTGGTGAGTAATAATGAGAATTGAGAAGTATCTATGAAGAAAGGGTACAGATTTGAGGTTAGAAATTAAAGGAAAAAAAGGAAGAAAAGGAAGTGATAAATAGGAGTGATATAGAATGAGTAACTAGTATTATATAATGTATAATAAATAACATTGAAATAAGGTAGAAAGATGGGTATATTTTTAATGAAATATATATATATATATATATATATGTGCCTTTGAGAAATAAGGATTTTAAAATTGGTAAAGTATTAGATATTAGCTGTATACTTTATGGAATGTTCTGTGGAATTGATGCAAGCAGAGAAAAAACAAGTCAGTGCATCTATTTATTATAGAATCTAAATTAGATATAATGGTAAATTTCTCACATAAACAGAGATTACATGTCTTGGATAGAGAGGCATTCAAGTATGGATAAGCAGAAAAAACCTTCCTCCAAGAGATGTTATAGTTAATATTTTTGTCTTTCAAGGACCATATGAGTTCTGAGAGTGCCGCGTTGGTTCTTTTAGGTTGGTATTTAAAAGACAAATGATGATTATGAAGACGAGCTTTAAAGGAGGTGGAAGTGGAGCCAAAATAGGTAAAGGAATTGGTGTCAGTTATAACTTTACATTCATAGATTAATTTGTTTTCAAGACAATGGTTGTTTTTAACAGGGCAATTACAATTGCGATTAGAGAAATTAACAGAGTTATTAACAAGTGACCTAGTGTTATCTATAGAAGAAATTGGATTGGAGAAATTATTTACGATAGGAAAAATAGTTTCTTGATTTAGATTGGGATTAGGAACATTTAACGAAGTTGCGTTTGACGTTGTATTTGGGTTTGCAGAAATTAGCCTAGAGTTAACAGTGACGCCGGGAGTACTATTACTATTTTTTATGATATTCAGTGTTGGAAGGAAGAGATTTAGTATTTAGTATTTTATCGTTGTGCTTAAAGATAGTGTTGGAGATGTTGGAGGAGGTCGAATAGGAGAATTTTATAGTATGTTTGTTAAATATTTTACTATACATATGTGCGGGAGGGAAGTGTAGTGACCTACATTCCGCGGGCTCACAAACATTCTTTGTGCGTGATTTGGCTCAGTTAAGCCAATCAGCGTCAGTAGAAGAGTATGTATCCCTACGCGCCCGGAGGAAGAAATTCTCCGCGAAGATTTGAAGAATCTCTCTCTTGTACCGGAAACTTTAAGCCAGCAAGACGCATAATGTAACGGTGAGATATTGCACCCTAGCCTCGCCGGCTTAACGGCGCAATGGCACATTCCCTTTTGTAACCTCTTTTTATGTGTAACTTCAACCATATAAGTTAACAAACATTGTTTGTGCTACATCAAAAATAAACATACCTCTCATCTCTAATTTCTGCTGTTGAAATCGTTATTATGTTACTCGCGTCTCAATAACATCTATAATCCATGCTGCTGGAATTGGCGACCTGACGAAAGGAATATTGTAAATACTAAGATGGTAAATAGATCGAGGGACCTTCCCTCACGTCTATGTCGACAAGACAATCCAACGAGGATACTATCATTTTACCCAACTTTCAACTAACGACCTTCAATCATCTACCCTGTTAAAGAAGCATTTATTTAAGGCACTAAAGAATAATTTAGGAATATTATTATTAATAGAGATGGAGAAAGGAGCATTATACCAGATTATGTTTTTGTATCTAGGTCTTTTATTAAACTTATTGGAATGATCATGATTAATTATTATCCTTTAAGATCTAGAATTTTATTCATTATTATATTTGATTTTATCTGCATAACCGGCTTTAGAGATCGCGTTATTATAGTAATTGGCGTTAGCATCAAATATGTATTTATTAGATGATAGGTTGGATATTCTTTTTCCAATATTACTAACTGTAGCATTCTTAATATTAGTGGGGTGGTTAGATTTAAAATTAATATAATTTAGATTCTCATTGTTATTATGGTAAGGGTAATATAGGCCAGTGTCAAGATTAAGAGATACATCCAAGAAGTTAGCTAGTTTGATGTTGTTATCAAATTCAATTTTTAAGTTATGTTGGTTAAAGAGATTACGTATATTGTTCTTAATAATATTAAGGTTAACTATGTTGCAATTTAAGATAGTAAAAATCCATCGTCACGATAAATTCCACCGCGAAGTTGAGGAATTTTCCGATTCATAAGAGTTCAAAATAAAGATACCAATTAAATATGTCAATTGGGATGAATCGGATGCTCCCATTGTGATGTCAAAGTTGTTAGAGGTATCAGCTCTGGTCCAATATTCATTGTTGAACTCTAGGATGGTTTTACGTGCGGTGAGAATGATGTGAAGTTCTTCTGTGGTGATGTCTGAATATTTGTAAGCGAAAGATAGAGCATTGTTGAGAAGAGAGGGCGAAATAGAAGAATAGTAGCTGGCAATATCAAATTAAATACATTTTTGTTTGTTTTTATTATTCAATTTGTTGAACCAGCCAATCACTTCAGAAGTACCAAACCATAAATTTAAGTTCGAAGTAGAGCAATTAGAACGAACCTGTGGGATAATTCTATCCAAGATGGCTTTGATAACAACCCCAGATCTGATTTAGAGGGGGCGATTATTCTAACAGGTAGTTCAGTAGGAAAGTTGTTTTTGTGATCCTTGAGATTTATCCTCGGAGTTCTTGGGAGGAATGGTTCGGTCTTTTTTCCGATGCCAAGATTTGACATAATCTCAGAAGCTTCAATAATGCGCATAATAAAACACTTGGAACTCTTTTAACCATCTTTTGATCTTGTATATTATTTATACTCCAGTCCTACAAACTGTAGAGTGCTACTTATTCGATATCTGCATTGCTTTATTGTTCTACAATAAAACTCACCCCCTACATATATATATATATATATATATATATATACCGAAGGAGTTATGGTAAGTAACCAGATGGACCATAACGCACCAAAGTACTCAATACTTAGGGTAGTCGAGTCCAGATATAGCCATCGAAACGGCTTAAGCTCTGCCGTCGGGGTCATACTTGTTCCTATGTATATATATATATATATATATGCAGAAATATATTGTGGAGAAAGCAAGATATTTTTAAACAAAATGTATCTCTTCCACATGTGTTTAGATACATATATACATATATATGTATATAATATGTGTGAGTGTGTGTGTGTGAGAGAGAGAGATAGAGAAAGAGAGAGGGAGAGTTTCTATGCATGCATGTATATGTGCGTGGGTGTATAGATGTATGTATGATTGTATAACCGTTTTTTTTCCATTACAGATTTTAATATAGTTCAAAAGCATCGGAATATATGCTTATATTAAAACCTGTACACACACACGCAAAAAAAAAAAATTATATATGTATATATATATATATATATGTATATATATATATATATATATATATATATATATATATATATATATATATATATATATATATATATATATATATATTTATACATATATATATGTGTGTGTGTGTTTGTATGTCTATATGTTTGTATGTATTATTATGACATCTACTCTTAGATTTAACTGAAGGTTATATATATATATATGTGTGTGTATATATATTTATATATATATATATATATATATATATATATATATATATACACATATATATATAACCTTCAGTTAAATCTAAGAGTAGATGTCAGTAAACAGTTTTCGAAAACTTCTCATAATCGCGTATATTACTAGAACTAAAAATACTTCGAAAATATCTTATAAGTACTAGAAATGGAAGTATAAGCAAATAAGGCGAATTACATATTGCAGCTAATAAAACAGAAATCAATAGAAAGTGAGCACTATTTGGAAAATAACATTTCTACTATCTAGAGCAGTAAAATTAGACAATTGATAACAACAACAATCCGCATGAAAAGTAGAAATCACAACAGTAGGAAGAACAACTAAACGGGAAACTGTAATACTAGCTACAACAACAAAACAAACAAAAAACAAAGAGCATCTCTATTTGGAAAGAATATTATTCCTAGCAATATCACTAAACTGAAACATAAAATATCATGAGTTCCGCGCAGAACCAACGTCTTCCTAAAATACATCCATACTGTCTCTCATAAAAAACACAAACTCTCTCACTCTCTCTCATTCCCCCCCACTCTCTCTCTCTCTCTCTCTCTCTCTCTCTCTCTCTCTCTCTCTCTCTCTCTCTCTCTCTCTCTCTCTCTCTCTCTCTCCCTCTCTCTCTCTCTCTCTCTCTCTCTCCCTCTCTCTCTCTCTCCCTCTATCTCATTCCTCTCTCTCTCTCGCTCTCTCTGTATCTATCTATCTATCTATCTCCCTCTCACACACACACAGACACGTTCGTTCAAGCATAAATACCTACATACATACATGATGGCTGTCCCCTCGTTATCGAATATGACCATTTCACGAAAAAAAACATACATACATACATGATGGCTGCCTCCTCGTTATCAAGTATGGCCATTGCACGATATACCATTATTAATAATTTATAAATTAATTCTATCGTGCAATGCCTGTGCGTGAAGATATTCTTTAAAGTGAGGAAAGACTGTGCACTAAACCAATCCCACTCTCTGAGCGACAGTAGCTATAACCCGAAAAGAAGAAAACATCAACATTATCGGTAACTACTAAGCCGC
>OZ024753.1:19125785-19140785 GCA_964016885.1 Eledone cirrhosa | reverse complement strand
AAAGATTTCCCCTTTTTTTTAAAGAAACCCACTCGACGAAATACCCCTGCACCTCATTCCCAGTCTACCCCTACACCCTCTAGACCCGAAACACGGCACTATGGTCATGTACGTACTTCTTATCTAAATGCTCTTTCCGCATGTAGAGCGTAGTTCATCTTTATACTGTACCAGCAGTGGTACACGACGTTGCACGGGATAAGGTATTTTGGAACGCCGGCCGCCAACAGACCTAATCATGGAAAAACTGCATGCCTGGACAATATGTAAAGAATAGATAAATAAATAAATACATACACAAGCACAATAACAACAAACACATATAAACACACACTAGTAAAGATAGAATACATTAACCAATACACAGTCACCCAATCACGAACACACATTAAACAAAACACTATACACACACGCAAATGCATGCGCAAAGAAGACAAACAAATTAACAAATAAATTAATATATAAACAGACTAAATAAAGATGGCGTAGAAAATACAATGCAACGGGAGGAAACAATAGCACCACTGACGATGTTGCTGATGTGCAACGAAAGAACTTTGATAGATGATATATATGTGTTTGGTTCTATATTGTACCTGTATTTTGTACCGTTGGTCAGTCAATGGCAACATTGAGGACCGAATAAATTAAATTAACCGATATAAAAAAACAGAAGCGAAAACCAACCAAACAGTGAGTTTGTTCTGTATTTAATTCTCGCAATATTACATAAATATGACCCTCCCCAAGTATAACAATATTTGTTTCGACACATGATTTCATATCAAAGACCTCGCAAAACTAATTCATCGCCTTATATATATATATATATATATATATATATATATATATATAGATATATATATATATATATATATATATATATATATATATATATATATATATATATATGTATATATATAGATATATATATAGATATAAATATATATATATATATATATATATATATGTATATATCTATATCTATATATGTATTTATATATATATATGTATATATATATATGTATATATATATATATGTATATTTATATATATAAATATATGTATATATATATATATATATATATATATATATATATATATATATATATATATATATATATATATGTATATATATATATATATATATATATATGTATATATATATATATACAGATATATATATATATATATGTATATATATATATATATGTATATATATATATGTATATATATATGTGTATATATATATATGTATATATATATGTATATATATATATGTATATATATATATATATATATATATATTTCCATAAGCCTGTAAGATCTTCATCAGGCAGTAACGTTCCACAGAATCAAAGGCCTTCCTAAAGTCAATGAAGACCATGACCGCCGGAAGGCACTTTGCTCTAGCTCCCTCTAATATCCCCCTCAGCATCAGCTTGAGATCGGTGTGGAAGTCGGACCTTCGTAGAGACCTGCAAATCCGCCTCTTCATTGCTGTAGTGGAGTATGTGCTGCTGTATGGGTCTGAGACTTGCACACCGGCCAAGAAACTCACTGAGATGGTGGATGGGTGCTACACGAGAATTCTGAGGATGACTCTGAACATTAATCAGTATATACTGAAGATGAAAAACTCACAGCTGTATGGGAGCGTCCCAAAAGTCAGCTCAAAAGTGACACAGAGGAGACTAATGTTAGCTGGACATGCTCACCGACATCCAGAGTTGACATTGCACTCAGTGCTCCTTTGGGAGCCCCTACATGGACACACTAGAAGAGGAAGACCAAGGTTAACGTATGTTGATGCCCTAAGGACAGACACTGGTCTGTTGGAGACGCAGGACATGGCAGCGATAATGAGGGACAGAGACCGCTGGAGAGAACTCGTCCATGGATCTAGGGAATTTTACCCGCCTTAGATATATATATATATAAATATATATATATATGTTTTAGTCGTTTGGAAGCCTCGACAATGCAAATGGGTAAATCTCCGGGTAACAAGATCCGTTGGTGAAGAGAGAGATGTAAGTGGGTGTACGTTGAGATGCGTTGTGTGTATAAGACGTGTAGAAGAATGAAGGAAAGAGTATAAAGGATAATATAAAAATAACAACACGAGAGAGAGTTACCTTGGGAGAGATTTAATTGTCCCTATATATTTCGGATTCACATCCATCAACTGTTGATGGATGTGAATCCGAAATATATAGGGACAATTAAATCTCTCCCGAGGTAACTCTCTCTCGTGTTGGTATTTTAATTTTATCCTTTATACTCTTTCCTTCATTCTTCTACACGTCTTATACACACCACGCATCTCAACGTACACCCACTTACATCTCCCTCTCCACCACCGGATCTTGTTACCCGGAGATTTACCCATTTGCATTGTCGAGGCTTCCAAACGACTGAAAGATATTTACTTATTATTCCACAATCCTTCAAGCAAACTTCAATACTCTCTTATGTATATATATATATGCATATATATATATATATATATATATATATATATATATATATATATATATATATATATATATATATATATATATATATATATATATTTTAAATTGTAATGTTATGTATATATATATACATAACATTACAATTTAAAAAAATATGATCAACACTAGTGTGTTTTTTTTGCAAAATGACAATAACTTTTTAGCCAGATAGAAATACCTTAATTCAAGTACATATAGTCCGCCTGTATCGATCTAGAAAATATTAAATATTAAAGCTATACTTACAGACGTAAAATGGCAACTGCCTGGTGCCTAGACAAGTTTAAATTTCAAAATTCAAACCTTTTCAGCAGATCGGTCGGAACTTCAAAACATAAACCTGTTTCACAAGGGATGTTATACTAATGAAATATTTAATTAATTACGGAACAACTATTTATAAAATAAGTATTAGTGAACTAATCAATTTTCTGTGATTTTCAATAGGCAGCCAGAAATTATAGTTATTTCTCCTAAGATAATAATCTTAAGACTGATCTGTCGCAAGCCTAATACATGTGCTTTTGCACACGACCTTCTCAGCATTCTGGCTCATATCCATGGCGCTAGAAATAACAGCCGTAAATATGGGATTATGAATTCAGCTCTACCGAAGGAGCAGATTTATTTCAATTTAGTAGTCAATTACAATTATTAAGCTCTAAGAAAATACTTCTGAGCATTACATTACAATTTAAAAAAATATGATCAACACTAGTGTGTTTTTTTGCAAAATGACAATAATTTTTTAGCCAGATAGAAATACCTTAATTCAAGTAAAATATAGTCCGCCTGTATCGATCTAGAAAATATTAAATATTAAATCTATACTTACAGACGTAAAATGGCAACTGCCTGGTGCCTAATTAAGGTACTTGAATTAAGGTACTTGAATTAAGGTATTTCTATCTGGCTAAAAAATTATTGTCATTTTGCAAAAAAAACACACTAGTGTTGATCATATTTTTTTAAATTGTAATGTAATGCTCAGAAGTATTTTCTTAGAGCTTAATAATTGTAATTGACTACTAAATTGAAATATATATATACATATATATATATATGGCGTTCCGCTGATGTCATGTTTTGAAAATGGCAGCATTAAAGAAACGATAAATGTCAATAATACTATTGGAAAGGTACTTCGATGTAATAAATGCCGGCCACTTAAATAGGTGGAAATCATACTATCGAGTTCAAGAGAAACTTTGATGAGCTTCAAAAGACAAATATAATTTAAGCCTACAATAGATGTCCATATTTAATTAGAATCGAAGCTAATTACTGGACAAATTTAGATGAATGTACTGTATCATGCATGCTTGACCATCTAAATATTTGTAAGCCAGGCAGATTTAAAAAGGTCAGTTATTAATTCTTTCAGTAAAAAACGAAAACCCATTCTCATCGGCACATTACATTTCCTAAATACGACGTTTACAATAAAGGAATTCGGAGTAAGGCCTGAAATTTCTAATAAAGAATTGCAAGATTTCCAGGACAAATTGTAATATTCGGCGTTCAAAGGATATTTCTACAAAATCATTGTAGAAAAAGTGTTTCCCGATTTTGAAAAATAATCCCAAATACTTCAAAATTCTCGAGAAATGAATGGTAATCCTGGATTATAATTCATATTTTTTTTTATCATACCAAAAATACTTTATACAGCTCCACATCAAAGCAGCTACAAAGGAAAGCGAAAGTATAATGAAAATTAATGAGTGTTGAGAATGTCGTGATGAGGCTGTTAGGTGAAAAAGATGAAATACTTTGTATCATTATTAGTAAATACAACAGGATAGGACAGAATAATAAATACGAGAGAAACAACAGGGTGGGTAGCGTGTATCATGATTGCTGCATCAAATTGCCCGGCTTTATATACTCCACAGAGTGGCCTCCCTTGTCTTTCTGCTAGCTATAATATCAACACGCCAAACTAGGAGCAAAGCAATTATTGCAACAATGTTCTTTTATTACACTTATCATATCCATGTGAAATATTCATGCAGTGTCTGTGCGAGACTCTGCCTCAGCAAAGCTGCACTCGAAAGTCATCTTCGCAGTCATAAAGTGAGACCAGTAGTGACTACAAGGCTGCTGTTGGAGATGCTACTCATCATGCCTGTCAAACATGTGGAAGAGAGTGTAAATCAGGAGGAGGGCTCAAACAACATGCAAAAGTACATGAACTCCAACCACAGCCGGCTATTCCCGGTGAATGTTTTGGTTGCCAACACTGTGCAAGACATTTTAAATCATTGGCTGAAAAGCAATTATTCCAACAATGTTCTGTTATTACATTTATCATATCCATGTGAAATATTCATTGTTGTCCTTGTAGTTCAAGTATCTCAGCTTCAGTATTCTTCATAAGCCGAGGCTAAGTTTGATACTGTGAATCTAACTAAAACCCAAAACATCCTTCATCTACTGACATCACTGCTTATGACTACAGTTGTGCCCCTTATGGGCCCGGACGTATTTTATATTTCAGGAACCGTAAATTATGTATCAACCCCGGTATGTAAAGCCAATTTCATCAAGATTTCAACTGTGAACTTAAAGATGCGTAACTAGATACAGCCAGTGTTTGATCCACCATCTACTGCCCCAGTCAGTGTTTGACCCACCATCTACTGCCCCAGCCAGTGTTTGACCCACCATCTAACCCCTCCCAGTCACCCACAAGTCTGTCTAAAAATAAAGAAAATGGAAACAGAATCTGAAAGTGAGAAAATATTAACAAATATTTAAGAATGAGTAAAAGACAAAAGACAGTTGGGTAATGAAGTAATGGTTAATGTACACATATACTCACGCACACACACACACACTCACACACACACATACCCACACATATACTCACACCCACACACACTCACACACACATACTCACGAACTCACACAAACACACACATACACACACTCACACACACATACACACTCACACAAACACACACATACGTACACTCAAACACACATATTCACACACACATACACACATACGTACACACGCACACACATACACACATACACACATATATACTTCTCTTAAAATGCAATGACCAGGAAAGCGAGTTTGGTTCCTCCATGATTGATTTTAAAGTGAAATGGAGTGAACTCTTTCGTTAAAAAGGTAATATTATAACCCACATTAAAATTACTTTGTAGTTATTGCTGTTACAGCCCTGCTGGATATGGCAGTTGTTTCATCCGTGTGATGATGATGAGCCAGACATTGTACAGTATGTGTCAAATAGATCTGACGTCAAGGAATGCTAATGTGACTACAGATATAATTGTTTCTACTTTCGGCACAATGCCAGAAATTAACCAGTATATTTATTTTTATCGACCCCGTAAGGATGAAAGGCAAAGTTAACCTCGGAGGGATTTGAACAGGTGAAATGGCTCTTTCAGCTCATCTCCCTTACCATCCTCCGGGGACACGCTTTCTCCATTCTGTCCGCCGGAGCTGTATGGCGGCCAGCTCGTGAGACCCCATTTGCTCACAATACTGAGAGATGGGAGGACGAGAGAGGTGGAGGCTATGACAGTGGGAGTTCAACTCTTCCGTGTTGGAACACGTTGCACCTGTCATGTGGGCCATGTGATAATTAGATTTATTGTTTACATTCTACGTGAGAAATCGTTAAAATATATGGTTTTGGTTAGAAAGATTCACTTTTTAAACAGCCTCGTATTTATCTGTGATCACAGGTTAAATGCCAGGCAAATATCGCTAGAGCATTTTATCCGGCGCTCTTCCAATTCTGTCAATCAATCGCCTTTAACTCGCCATAAATAGTAACAATGAACAATAAAAATATATAATAAATAACACAATTATAAATAATAATAATAATTGTTTCTACTTTTGGCACAAGGCCAGCAATCACTCAGTACATTACTGGTACTTTATTTAATCGACCCCGTAAGGATGAAAGGTAAAGTTAACCTCTGCGGGATTTGAACTCAGACTATAAAGGGTCGTAATCTATGTGGCAAAGTATGGCGTCCGACCCTCTACCGATATTGCCAATCCACCCAAAGAAAGAAAAATAATGACATGTAGAAAAGAGGGCAAAAATAAGGAAAATAATAATCGAATCACGATATAAAATCTAAGAAAAACTGTAAGAATCTAAAGAATTAGGATTTAAAAGATATAGAATAAAGAATGGACACAAGATTAAATGGGGTCCATGAGTTCCCGAGGAGCATTCAAGGTGACTTAAAATATACGAACTGGTGATGCAAGAAACCACGTCACTAAGAAGTTGGCCCTGAGTAAGTACAGCAGGGCTGATGGTGATGGTAATAATTGTTTCTACATTTAGCACAAGGCAAGCAATTAACCAGTACATTACTGGTACTTTATTTTATCGACCCCGTAAGGATGAAAGACAAAGTTAACCCTGTCGGGATTTGAACTCTGAATGGCATGGGCCGTAAATCTGTGCTGCAAAGCATGGTCTCAGACCCTCTACCGATACTGCCAATGATTGTAATAATGTTGCTGCATGTGGTACTATCACCAACGCAGAATTAGAGTCAACTAAGTAATGAAGATATGACATCAATTCATAGAGAAGAAAACGAACAAAGACAAGCTGTGAATCTTTTTCCTAGTCTTGGCGTCAGATCTGCTTGACAAATGCACACAGGAGATTATTTTACTGCGCACATATATTTAATTGATCACATGCATACAAGCAGTCACATATTCGGCAACATCACTGTTATAATACATCCACACCTTAAAAAATACACACACGCGTTTAAATACGCATAAACTCACCCATAATATCTAATATCAACACTAATACACACACACTTCCGTTTGCGTTCTAAAATCGTTACCAAGACTACCTAAAGGTTTGTCTTGTCTACTCTCATTTTCGGAGGTCAATTTTGCCTTTCATCCTTACGGGGTTGGTAGAATGAAGCACCAGTAATACAGTGGTGGCAATTGCTGGCCTTGTGCCAAAAGTAGTACAAATTATTTTCTTTGTTATTACTACGAACTTCCTTTTATTTTCTCTTTCTATCCTATGTGATCCTGTCTTTATTTGTTTGTACTCCTGAAAGGAAATGGCTAAAACTCGGCACTTCAAACATTCTTTCCCTTTTTTCCCTATGAAGGGTTGCACTAATAAGACTGTAACGCTATTTTGTCGTTTCCTTGAACTATATATAGTTATATTTTTGTCTATTATTTCCTCGCACACATATATATATATATATATATATATATATATCTTAGTGTTAAGTTCTTCCGGCGCATCGTGCATTAAGCAATCATCAACGGTTACCATCAGCGTGGGCTTTTTCGCGTCCGTGTCAAGTGATGGTGGCTGTCATCAGGTCGTTTTCGAACGTTCGTCACCAGGTGATCACGGGGCAACCCCACTTGCGTTTGCCACCAGGTGAAGTCCAGTTCATCGCTGTCTTTGTGTGTCGTTCGTTGGCCAGGCGCAGAATATGTCCAACCAGGCGACACCGTTGCACCGTTAACACTCTTCGCATGCTCCACGACTCGGCTCTCTGCAGGATTTCCTCGCTTCGCACTCGATCACGCCGGAACACTAGAATGATTCTGCGCAGGCACCGCTGGTGGAATAAGTTCCTCCAACTCTCTGTCATTGCTGTGCTCCTCCAGCTTTCGCTCGTGTAATATATATATATATATATATAGTCATATAATAAACAACATAAGGCAATTATTCCATTAACCAGTGGTTTCTTAAAAGCAAAAATGTTGCTTTCAATCATCAGAATGAAAAAAATCCTGGTGTATTTATTGACATTGGATTCTAAAAAAAAAATGCACCCTATATGAAAGTGAGGCTGGAGAAGGAAGAAAGAAAGGAAAAATAAAATAAAAACACACATGCAAACACACACACAATTATATACATACACACACATATATATATATATACATACACACATACAAACAGACACACACACACACACATATATATGTGTATATATATACATACACATACATATACTCATACATACACACATAAATATCAACATATCCATACATACACATACATATATACAACCACACACACATATATATACATATATATATATAAATATAAATATATATATGTGTATGTGTATGCATATATATATATATTTATATATATGTATATATATGTGTGTGGTTGTATATATGTATGTGTATGTATGCATATGTTGTGTGTATGTATATAATTGTGTGTGTGTGTGTTTGCAAGTGTGTTTTTATTTTATTTTTCCTTTACTTCTTCCTTCTCCAGCCTCACTTTCATATAGATTGCATTTTTGTTTTTAGAATCCAATGTCAATAAATACACCAGGTTTTTTTCATTCTGATGATTGAAAGCAAAATCTTTTGCTTTTAAGAAACCACTGGTAAATGGAATAATTGCCTAATGTTGTTTATTACATAACTATTAAGCTCTGTTACCTACATAGAGCACTCTTTTTTCCTGGACTTTTCCGACGGAATTACTTCATTTATATATATATATATATATATATATATATATATATATATATATATATATATACATATATATATATATATATATATATATAAATATATATATATATATATACATATATATTTATAGGAATAATTGCGATAATAATTATGAATACCAAAATCCGAAGAGGGTTCAATAAGGATTGTATATATATATAAATATATATAAACCCGTAGAGTAAATATTTATTATTAGTACAGATTAAAGTTAAGCAAATAATTACTGCTTTCACACACACACACACACACACACACACACACCCATATATATATATATTCACAACCATGTAGACTCATCAAACATACAATGAAAAGGTATACCCATACAATTATGGACATAGATTCACTCAATTTTCCCACACCGTCAACCGCATGAATTAATTTGCATGCGAATGCGTACGTATATATGTGCACCAAATTATGTAAAATTATGCAATTAAGCAACTACGCACAAATACAGACTGACAAAGCTGTACACGCAAGCAGTAAAATGCACACACTTAGATACATAAACATACCAAATTTGTTTCATGCAAATACACACATATATACACACATATACATATATATTGACTATATACTTTATATATTCCTTCTTTTAAATCATTAATTTTGTTTTTATCGATAATTTTCCTTCTTTTAAATATTAAAAAAGTCTTTAATTAACTATTATATTTTTCTACTTATGTATTTCCCCTGCTTCATAGTTATGGCTCTTGTTATACCTACTTCCGGTTTCATATTTTCTCCATTATTTTTAAACGGTTAAACACTTAGAATCTATAATGTAGTATTATCTTACTTACATCTCCAGTATATGGAAAGGTATTCTTCAAGTTTTATATTTATTGTAGTCCCTATTTTCAATGACATGTATTTTTGAATTTTTATGTTTAAATTTTCTTTTCGACTCCGATGAGTAGATTATATCAAACTTTTCTTTTTAAGATCACTTAGTACTATCGATTGTCTAATCAATAATTATCATCTGTATGAGCAGAATGCTGATATAGTTATCGAAACAATTGTCAGCCATTAAATTTATTTGTACAATAATTTGCTATTGTTTTCTCTAACATTTAATTTCTATGCTTTGCTTATACAATTTTTTGCTTGACATTATTTCTCTGGCTTACATTGTTCGCTTGATTTGTATCTAATACACATTTAGCACACTGTCTTTCTCACTACTGACATATAATTATCATAATTAATCAGTTATCTCTCCTCTTCGATTAGATTAGGAGCATAATTTTGATATTTGCAAGAGATGTCAACATGAATGGACCTGTTATTTATATCTAAAAACTTTTTCTCCAATTCTATCCCGCTTGTCCCCTCAATTTATCTTATTTCTCATTCATTCTTCTGATGAAGGACTAGCGTCCAGAACGTTAAGACCTTTTTCCTGCTATATCAAGCGTTAACCTAATATATCCCTTCCATATACTGTACCGATTGTGTTGTTATTTCTGTTTACCTTTTACATACATACACACACACATAATATATATATATATATATATATATATATATATATATATATATATATATATATATATATATATATATATATATATATATATATATATATATATATATATATATGTGTGTGTATGTGTGTTTGTATGTGTGTGTGTGGGTGTGTGTGTGTGTGTTCCTATATTTATACTTAGGGAGGGTCATATTGTTATAATATTACCAGAAATAATAATAGAACACACTCACTGTTTGGTTTGGATTGGTTCTCGCGTCTGTATATTTTATATCCGTATAGTTAATTAAGCTGGCAATCAATGCTCATCATTGAGTGAACAAAAGTTAGAATATAGAATAAATGGAATACACATTACAATAAAGCGGGCGAAAAATTAATAGTACCATTGATGATGTCACACGTGTGTGATGAAAGAACTTTCATCGACTTTTTATATATATTTATATCTATATTTTTATGCGTTGGTCAATAAAAGAGAGAGAGAGAGAGATAGAGAGGGGTAGGTAGAACACTGGAAGGCAATATCCGTAGTGGTAGAGCACTCAGTCCATGGGACGAGTTAGGTAGAAGTGGTAACACAACAGTTAGTTCACCATACCGAAAACAATTGTTTTACCTTATGCGGATTCTCAGCTCGTAATGTTCATGGTTATGCGGAATAGGAAGGACAACCGTATGAACACGTATGCGTAGAAACGGTCACTTCACCCAAGCAATGGAAAACCTCGGCCGAAAGGTATAACTGATATAACTGCGAAAGTCCGAAAAAGAGTTCGAGTTGATAAGAAAATTAGGATGATGCTGTTCTTCAATCCGGAGCTTTGTAGTTATGTAAGAGGTGTTTCCTGACATGTGGACATCAGTCGACCTTTCGGGACCCGGACAAACGATCATCCACGAAACTAGAGAGCCACGTATGCTCCCTCAAGGACTCAAGTATAGACTACTCCATTCAAAGCAAAGCCATCATTAGGTCCAAGCCATACGCAAGGAGCAATCCTCTTGTGCACTGTGTATTGATGAACGGATAAATAGTCTAAGGAGATTACGCAATAGCGATTGCCTAAACTCAAGTAATAAAATATTCTCACGTTGTCCACATGTCAGGAAACACCACTTGCATAAGTACAAAGCTTCGAATTGAATAACAACAACATCCTAATTTTCTTATCAGCTCGAACTATTTTTCTGATTTTCGCCCGAGATTTTGTATTGCTTGGTTGAAGTGACCGTTTCTGCGCATGCGCGTTCATACGGTTGTACTTCCTATTCCATATAACCATGACCATTAGGAGCTGAGGATCCGCTAAGATGAAACAATTGTTCTCGGTATGGTGAATTAACTGTTGTGTCGTATATATATATATTAACTGTTGTGTCATATATATATATATATATATATATATATATATATATATATATATATATATATATATATATATTAGAGTGTTGTAGTTCGCTTAGTGTATTGTAGAATATGGATAGTGGGTATGTATAAGAATTCAGGAAATCCCTGTCGTTTGCATGTTTCATTATATATCCTGAATATAGCAACGCACGTGACTTAGAAGTTATTTGTGATTTAAGATCTTCAATTATTTACTCTCTTCATATATTTTACACACTGATTATTAGTTTCAGCATTACACTAATGGCATGTTAAACATACTGTAGCTATCAATTTCCAACCGCTGAACACACACACAATGAAATTGCTATTTTTTCTAACCCTTTTAAATTTATAATTTTATTTTTATACTTTTGAATAAACCTTCATTAAAATTTTGATAGAAATATATAACTCAGTATATATGTAATACGTAAAAATATTCGATTAAAAACATGAAACAACAAGGTGTACTGCAATATATGATATATAATATTTCTCAATCAAAATTTATGGTTCGCATACAACTATGTTTGCTTCAGATTTTCCTCAACTAAAGCCATTAAAATATACACCAAATATGGACATCTTTTCATGCAATGAATTTTACTTGTTTACTAACAATTTTCAAATTTATATTTTATTGAAAACATAATAAGGTAACCGATATCGCGATTATATATCCATTGGCATTTAACATCAGATTTTAAGGACTATTTTAAGTTTCTTAATAACATTCGGCCTCGTAGTGTGAGAATACCGCGGCCAAATGTTCATTTTATATTCAACGTTCGTAAGATCACGAATACAAGCGACCAAAAGGAGATTCCTCCGAAGGGTCTTCGTAGCAACTTTACTCAGAAGACTGCGTAGTTCGGTGATCAGAAGAGAGAAGCTCCAGGAATAGCGATTACTTCTCTGATATCACAGCTCTGATACTACGGGCTGGTTGCCCTGGGGAATACCAAGAAGAAGAAAAAAATATATATAATAATAATAATTGTTTCTACATTAGGCACAAAGCCAGCAATTAGCCAGTGCATTACTGGTACTTTATTTTATCGACACCGTAAGGATGAAAGGCAAAGTCAACTTCGGCGGGATTTGAACTCAGATCGTAAAGGGACGTAACTATACTGGAAAGCATGGCGTCCGACCCTCTACTGATACTGCCAATCCATCAGGAATAATAATAATAAAAATAATAATAATAATAAAGTCCTCTGGACTGAAATCGGAGTCTGAAAAACTGATTGTATCAGCACAAGATCAGTGTCTGCCAACAAAAAATTACCAAGCCAACATAATAAAAAATGGATGTAGCCCATTATCCCGTGTATGTAAAAAACAACCAGAAACCATTGATCATATAATTTCAATATGCAGTCCTATAGCTCCAACCGAATGCCTAAACCGGCATGACAGAGCTGCACAATACATACATTGGGTGATGTGTAAGCATTTTGACCTGCCCCATCAAAAGAATTGGTGGGAGCATCAACCACTTCTCATACTTGAAAAATATCACATTTCAATCTTGTGGAACTTTAGCATCCAAACAGACCGAAAAATAGATGCAATTAGACCTGATATAATACTGAAGGACTTTAAGAAGAGGGTATGCCTGCTAATTGATATGTCCGTTCCAATAGACATGAATGTATCTATAAAAACATTTGAAACTTTGAGCAAGTATAAGGACCTGGAGATAGAAATTGGAAAAATGTGGAAATTGAGAACTAAAACGATACCAGTGGTTGTAGGCCCTCTAGGAATGATACCTAAGGGGTCTACTGATTACTTATCGCAAATCCCAAGAAACCTGCGTATAGCAGAAATACAAAAGATAGTACTAATGGGAACTGCCCATATACTAAGGAAGATTCTGTCTAAACACCTAAATATGCATGTGTGTGTGTATGTATGTTCTTTCTTGAACATGGCGGACCTTGTTGTCTCTTGAGGTCACTGGTTGTGACTTGCGGATAACTCGTATAAAGATAATGCAACGGTAAGAAGAAGAAGAAGAAGAAGAAGAAGAAGAAGAAGAAGAAGAAGAAGAAGAAGAAGAAGAAGAAGAAGAAGAAGAAGGAGGACCCTTTTATTTTTATATCTACGGTATTTGTTTAACCGTCTATGCTTATTGAAACTTTGTAAATCTCATGACACGTGTGTATTGTAGATTTTGAGTTGCATATATTGTTGTTGCCATTTCTATAGTTACAAACATCCTCTAGATATAATTTATATAGCAGTAATTTCTTTGCTGGGTGGCATGTATTGTCGTTTCCTATTCATGTTCTTGTTTTTGTTGCCCGTTTCGGTCAACTATCTAATATCAGATCTTCGTCATATTTCGAACAGGTTCCTAGAGATTATATACATATATGAAACCTAATATTACTTTAAATAACATGATATATCACACACTTTAGATCATAGTACACAGTTGTTGTTGGCATATTCTAAACGTTTAATATATTTACAAATGGATTCCATTACCTTATGTTTACTCCTTTATTTTCATATTTATATTGCCACACTCCACAATACCATTTAAAGTCACTTCCGTAATTACTAGACCACGGTATTAAGATCATTACCAACACATTTTGATTTTGATGTCATAGAAAATTAAGTCAATGCGTTGCAAAAATAGAAAATAAGATCAAAATGATCATGTAGCTTGTACAAATGATAGCAAAATATGTATTGTGTTTCATTTAATAAAATATGTTCATCTTCTACATATTTGTTATTGATCTAAAATGATTGATTAGTTAAATCATGAATCTTCATATATTGCTTGGAAACAGACATGTTTTGCAAACATAGAGAAAGTAAATTTACTGTAGGGAACTCGTCACTGACGGATATTTGTTTTTATATTGTCAGAGACTCAGTCAGATGCAACATTTATATACGAGAGGTTACTGCAAAGTTCCTGGCTTTAGAAAATACAGGAGAATCATTTAATTATGATTTTATACAACTTATTCCCCTCTCAGATTGACACAATTATTGCAGTGGTGCTACCTCCCCTGTAGAGGTA
>OZ024753.1:19113285-19120785 GCA_964016885.1 Eledone cirrhosa | reverse complement strand
AAATAAAATACATCTCTAGGGCAGACAAATACATCCCTCATTTACAATGTCATTAATCTATCCATCAAGTTATACTTGCATATATAATTCATATATATAATTTATACATAATTCATTTCAGCACCCTACATATAAGTTAGACAGATCTCTTATGTTAATAAATTAATCTTATATATATCCAATGTTATCACTCCAAACATTTAATTACAAATGCATAGTTATTTATTGCCGTATCTAGTATTTAATGTTTATATAGACTGTATTGTATCATTATATAAGTGTAAGTAATTGAAAGTAGTTATATTAAAATTAGGTGTTTATGGGGACATTTCTAGGGTATAAAGTTACAGATAGATGGAATGATTTGTGTCGAGATAGGGTGGATCAGAGAGTGTGGAGGTGTGGTGTAAGGTGTGCCCTTGAGGTGTGGAGTTAGAAGTGGTGATGGGTTCAAGTCCGCCATTGTTATATATTGGGTCTAACGTTTTGGAAGGAGTGCCGGAAGCGGTGCTGGCACGACGCAAACACACTCCGATTTTTTATTAAGGAGGCTAAGGTTTGAGAAGATTATAGCATGGGTCTCTAGTAGACAGAGGTTACAGAATTTATTAGGTGGTTTGTACGATGCCGCCTTACCTATCACTTCCCATTGAAGTGTATAAGATCTATTTCTAGTTTTTAGATAGTGTATGTAGCTAGATAGTGAATTTGAGTTGGCTAGACTGTGTATTTTGAAAGAATGGAGGTGTGAATGGTATCTGGTTTTGAAGCAGTTCGAAGTAGAGCCTATATAGGTTTCATAAGAGTTGCTAGTTCTGACGGTGCATGAGTATATGATGTCCTTGATTAAGCAGTTTTTATCTAAAGGGCAGGTTCTATTAGATCTACAGTTACAATTATTTTGGATGTTAACCTGCCGGTTATTATGTTGTGTAGAAATCTGGTTGCTAGGTATTGCATTATGGTTATGGGGGTAGTCGCTCCTAGCGTTATTGCTTTCACTAGTGATGTTACTATTATTACTATTGATATTAGGGTTTGCAGGTATTACGTTGTTTTGAAGGTTTATACCCTGCTGTGTTTTAGTATGTTGGAAGTAAGTATAAATTTTTCTTTTATTGCTACTAGCTATGTGGTATGCAATGTTAGGCGTGGTAGAGTAGGAGATTTTAATGGTGTTTTTATTTATAAGACTATGGTACTTGTGGCCAGATGGGAAGTTTTTTATCTAGGAGTGAGAAGAAAGCCTTAGGTAGGTTGGTAGAGACGTTTAGATTGAAAGAGGTGTTGAAAAATGTATTATTTCTTCTTCTATTTTTGTTTTTTATGTCTGGTGAGATGCTTCCGTTGATGGTATTCTATCGGATATTATCTCTAATCTATCTTATGACGAAACCATATTTAGCAATAACTCACAATACTATAATCGGGCATTAGCTAGATCAAGCCATAATAATGAGATCGAGTTCCTACCTATAAAAATACATAGTTACAACATTATTTCGCACAATATGTCAATGAGGAAAACTAGTAATAAGAATAATAACCACACACACACTAGTACGAAGGGTGGCAACAAACGTAACCCACACCAGGGAGGACACCAAACTAATATAAATGGAAGCATCTCATCAGACATAAAAAACAAAGATAGAAGACAAAATAATACATTTTTCAACACCCCTTTCAATCTAAACGTCTCTACAAACGTACCTAAGGCTTTCTTCTCACTCCTAGATAAAAAAACTTCCCATCTGGCCACAAGTACCATAGTCTTATAAATAAAAACACCATTAACATCTCCTACTCTACCACGCCTAACATAGCATCCCACATAGCTAGTAGCAATAAAAGAAAAATTAATACCTACTTCCAACAAACTAAAACACAGCAGGGGGTAAATCTTCAAAACAACGTAATACCTGCAAACCGTAATATCAATAGTAATAATAGTAATATCACTAGTGAAAGCAATAACGCTAGGAGCGACTACCCCCATAGCCATAATGCAATACCTAGCAACCAGATTTCTACACAACATAATAACCGGCGGGTTAACATCCAAAATAATTGTAACTGTAGATCTAATAGAACCTGCCCTTTAGATAAAAACTGCTTAATCAAGGACATCATATACTCTTGCACCGTCAGAACTAGCAACTCTTATGAAACCTATATAGGCTCTACTTCGAACTGCTTCAAAACCAGATACAATTCACACCTCCATTCTTTCAAAAAACACAGTCTAGCCAACCCCACTTCACTATCTAGCTACATACACTATCTAAAAATAGAAATAGATCTTATACACTTCAATGGGAAGTGATAGGTAGGGCGGCATCGTACAAACCACCTAATAAATTCTGTAACCTCTGTCTACTAGGGACCCATATTATAATCTTCTCAAACCATAACCTCCTTGATAAAAAATCGGAGTGTTTTTGCGTCGTGCCAGCACCGCTTCCTGCGCTCCTTCCAAAACTTTAAACCCAATATATAATAATGTTGGACTTGAAACTATCACCACTTCTAACTCCGCACCTCAAGGGCACACCTTACACCACAACTCCACACTCTCTGATCCACCCTATGTCGACACAAATCATTCCATCTATCTATAACTTTATACCCTAGAAATATCCCTTACCACTACAACCACCATAATAATCTTGCTTACCCGCTTAATGTGCTTGCATTACGTGTAACACCCTGCCACACAATAATAGTATAAAATCGAGACACACTTGCATGCTCCTCGTGTAACTAACGCATACACTACCTACTAGATCTGACTATCAAACTATCCTCTTGCATTATCTGTGTTATCTGCCGAATGTATTTTAATTTTGGTCTTGATTTTGATTTTGATATTCATTTTGAATTTGATTTTGATTTTGAATTGCTGTACAAAAATAATATAGTATAATATATGCCACTCCACTTTACATCAATATATATATGTGTATCTGTATGTCTCTTGCGTTGGAAAGGAGGTCAAATATGTGTACACACATTGAAAAATGCTCGGAAGACACCAAGCCTAGGTTTGGATGAAACAATTGTAAGTGAATAAATACTTTGAACATAGCTTTGATTCTTGTGAATTCTATATAACTGTTCTGTAGAAAAACTGATGTTATTACATTGAGCTATTTATCTTACTGGTAATAAGGTAGTAATAAATTACTGGCCTTCACTGTTTTGGGTTTAAAATATACATAAGTATAAAAAGTTTTAATATATACATAACCATAAATAGTATCCCTAATATTATATATATATACATATATATATATACATAAATGTATGTATATATATATATATATATATATATATATATATATATATATATATATATATATATATACATACATTTATGTATATATATATATACACATACATATATATATACACATATATTTATATATATATATATATATATATATATATATATATATATATATATATATATATATATATATATATATATATATATACATACATACATATATATACAGATACATATATATATATATATATATACATATATTACTCTTCTACTCTTTTACCTGTTTCAGCCATCCGGCTGAGGACATGCTGGGTCACCGCCCTTGTTGCTACACATTATATGTCCAGCCTGTATAGGTTGGCCATTGGTGTCAGAGGGAGTTTGTTGCTGCTGCCCTTAGATTTCCCTCGTGCCTTGCTGTGGGCTCATCCGGGATCCTGGATAGCAAGGTGTCGAGATGTTTATTGAAGACATCCACCTCCACGTCATGCAAATCTCTCAGATCCCTCGGCAGCTTGTTGAATAGTTGAGAGCCCTTGAATCCCAGGCTATTGAAATACCTGCCCCTTATTCTAGATGTGGAAGACGGGACTTTTGGCACCACATAGTGGCGTCCTGTTCGACGGTTGGTCCAGCTCCCAATGCCAAAGTTTGGTGCTAGTCCCTCCAGGATTTTCCACATGTAGATCACTGCGTATCTCTTCCGTCTTCGTTCCAAGGAGTAGAGGTTCAGTTCCTTTAGCCTCCCCCAGTAGCTTGTCTCCTTCATCGTGGCAATCCTCTTGGTGTAGCTTCGCTGGATTGCCTCAAGCTCCGTGGTTAGTTTGACACTATGGGGTGACCACAACTGGGAGCAGTAGTCCAGGCGGCTTAGGACAAATGTCCTCCATAGTGTCAACATGGTATCTCGGTCTCTTGTCCGGAAAGTCCTCAAGATCCAGCCAGCGAGTCGTCTGCACATTGTCGCCACTTTCATGATGTGTGAGGAAAAAGATGCATCATCGCTCATGTCTTCGTCCAGGTCTCGTATCGATTTTGACACGGGGATATCGGTCCCTCCCGGTCCTGTGTTGTTGTGTTGTATTATATTTGTGTTTGCAGGTTAACTTGGAGGTTTGTATTGTAGGGCTTGGAATTTGCCAGCATTAAACTGCATGTTGTTTTCTTCCGCCCATTTGTATATGTCATCCAGATCTTGTTGTAAAAGGGCAGCGCCAGCCAGGTTTTTGATTGCCTGTGCTACATTAGTGTCTTCAGCATTGCTAGTGAGGGATGTTGTTGTATGTACTACAGAGGGCATGTCTGAGAGAGCACCAAAAACAGTAGTGGTCCCAGGACTGTCCCTTGGAGCACCCCACTTGTTATTGGTGCGACTGTCTGGCTTCTGTCCTTTAGGAAGTCATGCAGCCACTCACCTACTTTTCCAGTTATGCCGAGTCCGTGTAGTTTGTGACACATCATTCCGTCGTCGACCTTGTCAAAGGCCTTCGCAAAGTCAAGATATATCACGTCCACATGTGAGCTGTCAGTTGTTTCAGTACCCAGTCGTAGTGATGTACCAGCTGTGTAAGGCAGCTACTTCCTGGGCGGAAGCCATGCTGCGTGCTAGTCAGGTGGTTCTTTTCCTCGAGGAAAGTGATCCGTTTCTTTCTGACGACTCGCTCCATGACCTTACTGATATACGACGTCAGGGAGAGTGGCCTATAGTTTTTGGCCCCTGCTCTGCTACCTCCTTTATGGATAGGGCATATTGTGCCTTCTTTCTGCTCCTTGGGTAGTACACGCTAGCCAAGGAGCTTCTGAAGTGCATCTTCAGTGGAGTTGTTAAGGCCCGCTTACATGTTTTTAAGAGAACTGCTGGGAATCCATCAGGTGCAGCAGCTGAGTCTGTTCTAATTTCATCCTCCTCCGTTACGTCTATGTGGTTGATGGTCGCCATTTCTTCATGTAGTGTTGTGGCATCAAAGAACTCCTCTGGCTTCGTTATTTGCATGTGCCTCAGTGGACATGTGAACACACTTTTGTACTGTTCGTTCAGTATTTCACATATCTCTTGGGGTTTTCGGTTAATGGAAGAGAGGCCCAATCTTGCAGTGTACCAAGGAAGTGTACCGAGCAGTTTCTTTTTCAAATTTAAAGAAGGCGTTAGGGTTTGTTTTAATGTTTTCTATGGCCCTGTTCTCTTTCTTTGCCCTCTCATTTTCATGGGAAAGTTTGACGCAATCTCGGTGCTGAGTAGTGCACATTTCAAATATGATTCCTTCTTGTTTTTGTTTTCTTGTTGAGCATTCAACTGGTTTGAGAGCTTGGTTCTACGTCTCATAAGGATTGTCCTATCTCTGGGAATAAGATGTTTGTGTCTATTTGCCTTTTTCTCCGGGACAAACTTGTTGCATATAGTGTGTATCATTGTCATGAAGTGTTGAAATTGTGTGTTAGTGTCTTAGTGGCGATGTTTTAGCTCCATGTTTGCTTCCGGATTTCTCTCTTAATCTTTTTCCAGTTAGCATTGGAGAAGTTAAGGCTGGATAACGTCCGGAGCTTCTTAGTGGTTTTGTCTCTGTTGGTTCTCTCGGACCACATCTCATCAGTTCTACTAGGTTATGATCCGAGAGAATTGTTGGTATCACCTTTACATTGTGGAGGAGCAATTTGATGTTTGTAAAATAGAGGTCCAGGATATTTTCGCCTCTTGTTGGGAGGAGTATTGCTTGCTCCATGAACAGCCTGTGTGTGAGGGCCAGCAGGGATTCCCTCTGTCTCTGTTCTATTGACGTCATTCCAGGGAGGAGGTGGCCCTCAGGCCATTTGACCTTTGGTAGGTTGAAGCCTCCCAGCAGTAGAATGTTGAGACCCTGGTCCAGTTTGTTAAGGACCTCTTCCATCCTACTTAGGCTATCCTCAAATTTACCCTCCTGACTGGGAGCATCGGGAGGCCGATATGTGACACATATTACTGTCTGTAGTTGCTTCATATGTACTATCAATGTGTCACAGACTGAGTTTGAATGTGTCAACTGTACAATTGGTGTGACATCTTCACGGATATACAGAGCAACCCCACCATCAGTTCTCTCCTTCCTGTCCGAACGAAATACAGTATATTTCGGTATATGTATTTCTGCATCTGCTATACTGCTTGTGAGATGCGTTTCGGTTAGTGTCATGCATAATACTTGATTGCTTATGGCTAAGTCTCGCAGGTAGGAAATTTTACTCATGTTACTCAGTTTCACCAGGCCTCTGACATTCAGCAGCAGCACTGGTGTGACTTTTGGGGTGCCAGTAATGGCTGTCGGTATGACACCAGATCTGGTTTCAGCGGCGAACACCCTGGGTCCCTTAGCTGTGGTGGTCTCGAGTGCTGGTGTGGGTGACCCTGTCTCTGGAAACGATGCAGCCAGGTCAGCTCTCCCACAATCATCTCTGCCATCACTGAAAAATGTTTCTGCTCTGCTGCTGCCATCTGTATCTCGTCGGCATGTGCGTGCCTTCTCCTTGTTGGTGCGGCACGCACGACTTCAGCATACTTCTGGAGCGGCTTGTTTCGGCTTTGGCTGGGGCATGTTGCGCGAGTAGGATGGGCATAGTTCGTTTGAGACCTGGGGTGGGCGAATCTGCATCCCATCCCTGTCTCTCCATGCCAGCAGGTCCCGTTCCTGAAAAACTTGCACATTACATTTTTTCTTGCTCCCAGTGTATCGGTGCTTTCTGTTCTTCCTTTGAACAGTTGTCCGCTGGTCCCTCTGCGCTTGGTTCTCCTTCGGAAGGTGATTTCGCTTTTCACCTTTATCTTTTGCTTGTTGGTTGCCTGGCCTGTCCTCCCTGACTGTGGCGGCGGGTATCTCATTTTCTTTTAGGTCTGTGCTTGTGCTCTCCTCCTTTTCTTTTCCCTCTCCTCTCCTTTCTCTTCGGTTTTCTCCTCATTGAGAACACAGCTTAGCATCGCCATATGTGGCGTTATGAGGATATAGGCCTTCTTAATTTATTTTCTCTTTCTCTCTATCTGTGCCAGGGTCCTCAGAAACCCATGGCTTTTCAGGTTCTCCGCTATCTTTTTGCTTGGTGGAGACCCATCAGCCATGGTCCACCCCTTGATCAAAACCGCTAGTTCCATCTTTGACTAGTTTCGCTGACCCCTATTTTCACCTTTTTCTGTATGCAGTCCATTTCGCTGTGGAGGGGAGAAAGAGAGATAGTGGGAAGTGTAG
>OZ024753.1:19101876-19109376 GCA_964016885.1 Eledone cirrhosa | reverse complement strand
ATCTTGACCTGGTTAGAACGTTCTCAAAGGATATAGGAATGGAGTTTGACCTGTATAAATGCTCATATATGACTGTAAAGCGGGGAAAAACAACAACCCAATCTAGCAACATTGTCATCAAAGGTCTAACTGTTTCACCGATATCTGATGAGGACTGCTACAGATACCTGGGGATAGATGAGAACATATCCTATAATGGTATCTGTAATAAAGAACGCGTAACCAGGGAATACTACACCCGATTAAGAAAGATCTGGTCATCGGAACTCTCTGCACAAAACAAAACAGTGGTTCATAATGTGTTTGCTGTGCCTGCCCTAACACCAACGTTTGGAATACTCAATTGGACGATAGACGAAATCCGAGCAGTTGATGTTGGAACTCGAAAAATACTGTACAACACCGGAAACTTCCACATCAACAGTGAAATAGACCACCTTTACTTGAAACGTAAGCAGGAAGGCAGAGGCCTAACATCAGTCCAGACAACATTTGAATGTCGCATCATATCTCTCCGACAACATCTACGAACCTCGACGCGTAGGAGCCCGCTTCTCGGGCAAGTCTATCTATATGAAACAGATAAGATCATGAGAGTTGGGAAGGAACTCCTTGAGATATATTCCCTGTGTGATAATCAAAACTCACACCCAGGGATGTCGCTCAGCAGTATCGCAGTGAATCCATGGATGAAAAACTGCATGCCTATCAGCAAAAAATCATGCATGGATATGTTGCCAGGAAGCTCCAGAGTAAGAGTAATATAGATAAGGAAAGTAGTCTATCTTGGACCAACAACCGCTATATTGGCTCCCACTTTGAAGGATACACTTTTGCAATCCAAGAACAGGAGATTAGCACGAAAGAGATAGGGATGCAGGCAAAAGACCTAGATGATGTGATAACAAATGCAGACGCTGCAGAACTAATATCGAGGATATCACCCATGTCATCAGCAGCTGTCCAAAGATGTCATCGCGGTACTATCTAACTATGAAGCATGATTTAGTGGCCAAAACACTGTACAATGCAGTTCGTAAAAAAGATAGCCCCGATAATAAACACATTAAAAGCTACAACAATGTGGAAGACATCCATGTACATAATATGAAAGTGTACTGGCGGAATGTTCCAGTAAAAACCCTAATAAAATGCAGCATAACAGACCAGATATTATAATATGGGACAGGGAGAAGAAAACATGCACAGTAGTAGAAATTACCTGTCCAGCAAATGCCAATATAATATCAAAGATTAGTGAAAAGGAGAATATTTATGCAGAACTGATGAGAAATCTGCAGATACTCCACCCTGATTACACCTTCAGATTTATGCCTGTGATTATTGGGGCACTGTGATATGTTAGTAACTGCCTCAATACAAATCTAGAGAAACTAGGCTTCACAGGAACAGAAAGAACACAACTAGTTACCAAATTACAAGAACAATCCATTAATGGAACAGTAAAAATATGTAAAACATTCCAAAAAGTGTGCATCTAATAACTGCATATACACATGTACAGATACAAAGCATATACACATGCACACATACAACTCAAAACATACACATCCACACACACAATAACATCCATATCTACACATGCATGCATACATACATATTTACCTAGTTGATGTTGTGTAAATTCCAATGAGACAGTCTTGTGTCTATGTTAGAAACCGAGTCTCTCTCTATTGGTAAAACTTTGTGAAATTATAAAACCAGAAGAACATACATATATATATACATAAATACATACATACATACATACATACATACATACATACATACATACATACATACATATACATATACATACATATATATGTACATACATACATACATACATACACATATATATATATATATATGGTGGCTGCCAACTCGTTTTCGAGTACGGCCACTACTTTATATCCATGTAGGAGAACCCCTACCGATGCGCTGAACGAGTGTGACTTTTTAGTCCAGCCAGCGACTTGAAATCTCTGGTACAAACACAACACTTGTGACAATTATTGACACATAGTGCTTGGCCCATGGTACCATGTGATGACAAGTGCAGAGAGATCTCCAGATATAAAGCAATGCCTGTGCTGTGAAGCTTTTATAGTGAGCAAAGGCACTGCACAAAGCCAGTCCCACTCTCTTAACCAAGATGATATTTACCAAAAAGAAGAACAAATCAACATCATTGGATACCATTAGGGTTGCAGGTGTTATATCAGAGTTTTCCTTCTCCTAGAATTCTGCCTTGACAAATGTATGTATGTATATATATATATACATACATATAGATATGTATATATATACACATACATACATACATACATACATATATATATATATATATATGTACATACATACACATACATATATATATATATATACATACATACATATATATACATACAGATATATACATACATATATATATATATACATACATCTATATACATACATATATATATATATACTTACATACATATATATATATACATACATATATATATATACATACATGTATATATACATACATACATACAATGGCGACCGTTGTGGTCAGTGTCCGATAAATGGACGTGTGTAATTACGGTTTACATGGAGGCAACATACCATATATTGTAAAACGTTGAGCTACATTACGCGGTAAGATTACATACAATAATTCTACATAAGTGTTTGAACTGTAAGTGTGTTGTGAAACACCTATTTATATGAATGATACATACACTCATGATATATGAACGATACATACACTTTAACATATAAATGCAACGTTGTTATATTACATTTATAAAGAAATATACAAGTAACGTTTTCGATTAAGAAAGAAAAACATAGGTGTTTGAACTGTGAATATATTGTGAATAAGTGTAGAACACCTATTTATATGAATGATACATAAACTTTAACATATAAATACAGCGTTGTTATATTATATTACATTCATAAAGGAATATACTAAGTAACGGGTTTTTTTGTTCTCGATTCAAACGATTCAAGAACAACGTTGTAGAATTAAAAACTAACTGAAAAGAAATATTACCCAAGATGTGAATAACTTTAAATTTGATTCTGACAGAACTTTGTCATCGACTATTTTGAAAAATAAATACAAAATATTAGTGAATAGACGAACTCATCATGCAAAAAGTACAAGTCTCCTTCGACCAAATCGCAACCACAACCGTTGTATACAGTGGAGCTACGAGCTTAACAAAGAATTATATGAAGCATACAAACAATCTGAACCCCAAAAGTTCGGTTTTATGCAAAGGCTAAAAACTTTATGGAACTCCAAACACCCAGAATTAGACTTTTCTCCAAAGCATTTAAATGAACAGGCAAAACGTATCATTAGATGTAAATTGATACATCTAAAGGAATTGAGTGATACTACAAATACAGCCCTTGTAGACAACCACCCCACCTCCACTGACAGACAAAGAGAATGGCCAGCTAAATCTAACAGTGAACACCTCACCAACAATTTTGCTGAAATCCATCCCACTTCCACTGAAGAACAGCGAGAAAGGTCAGCTAACTCTAGTAGTAATTGTCACCACATCAACAACGAAGCTGAAATTCATGACTCTGCTGTACAAACAGAACACCAACAACTTGTGGACACCTTACAAGTGATATGGGACGATATGTTTCAAGAGATACACAGCCTTAATGTGAGTGACAGACCCTACAACACCAGAATCAGTAAAGAACCCACTAAATTGGAATTGGAAGCAGTGAACGAAATAGCTGGCAATTATCTGAAGGCTATACGATCTAAAGGTGTAGAAACGACATTTGAAACGCTTAATATTTTGAAATATGTTTCAGCTGTCACATTGCTATCATATAACACTCATCTAAAAACCACGCAATCAAGATACAAACAAAAAGCCTGAACCAGCGTGGATGCAAAATTTAAAAAGCAACATTTTGTCCCTGAGACGAAGTAGCTCACACATCGCTGTCGTTATGAAATGCAACATAGAGAGCAACTTCACACGACACCAGGAAGACCTAAAAAAAAAAGTTAGAGAGACGATGTGGAGATACAAAATTTAAAACTTTGAACTCCAAATTACACCAGTTGAAACAACAACTCACAGCTACAACAGAAAGACTAAAATATAAGTCAACAGCACATACACGACAAGTGCTAAATACATTATTTGCCAGAGATCCTAAATCAGTTTATCGCAGCTTCGGTGGCAAAAGCTCAATCCCTGTAAATGACACCCCTTCAAAAGAACAGGTTGAGAGCTACTGGAGATCTGTATGGGAAACGGATGACGGATTCGACAGAAAAACTAATTGGATAAAAGAACTGGAACAGGACTACTGCCAACATGTCCAGACAAAACAATATGACATAGATGGGTCAATACTGGAAACAGCTCTACAGAAAATGTCGAATAGGAAATCACCAGGCCCAGACCTCATTACAGGATACTGGTTGAAGAATTTCACTTTCTATCGGCAACATCACATACGGCTGTTTACAGAAACCATTAAAGGCACACAAGAACTGCCCAGATGGTTATCAACTGCCACTACTCTCCTCATTCCCCAGACTAGCCAAACCACCCTTGCTAAAAATTACCGCCCAATAGCCTGCCAAAACATCATGTATAAATTAGATACTGGGTGCCTTAACCTGTTCTTACAGGATCACTGTGCTACCAACAACATCATAACACTTGAACAAGCTGGTGGAAAGAGGGAGGTGTGGGCTTGCATAGATCACCTACTAACTAATAAAATGATTCAGGAAAAAACAACAAAGAATCGCAGAAACATGACTGTGGTGAGGCTGGACTATCAAAAAGCATCTGATAGTGTATCTCATGGGTGGATTATTAAGGCTTTACAGTTAGCCAAAGTCCTACAACCATTGGTAGCTGCTGTTGAACGCCTGACCAAGAATTGGTACACCAATTTGATACTTAGAGGTGAGAAAGAACAAGTTAAGACTGATAAGATACATTACCAAAAGGGCATCTTTCACGGTGATAGCTTGTCAGTGCTACTCTTCGTTCTCTCACTGAATCCACTATCTTACCTACTCAAGAAACAAGGTGGACAAAGAAGTCGGTCCAGAAGTATCGCCCATCTTTTCTTTGTTGATGACCTGAAGTTATATGGGCCAAATATCAATGACGTCAAGAAACAATTGGACCTCATTACACAATTTCCAACAGACATCAAAATGAAATTTGGTGAGTCCAAGTGTGCATATTTGGCAGTAAAACGTGGAAGAGCTGTGCCCTCCTCTAGAAATCTAGAGATGAACGGCCTGACAATACAAGCTCTACAGTCAGGTGACAACTACAGATATCTTGGACAGGATGATAATGTCAGATATGATGGACCCATAAATAAGGAGAGAACAAGAACTGAATACTTCAGAAGAGTAAAGAAAATATGGTCATCAGAACTGTCAGCGTACAACAAATACATTGCCCACAATACTTATGCTGTGCCAATTCAAACGCCAACATTTGGCCTGCTGAACTGGTCATGGCAAGAACTAAGTGAGATGGATGTTAGCACTCGCAAACTTCTCAGTGTTACTGGGAACTTTAACATCAATGGTAATGTGGATAGGCTATACTTCTCACGCAAAGAAGGTGGCCAGGGTCTAAAATCCATATTAACAACATATGAGACCCGGATAGTAACACTGAAGCAACACCTTCAACAGAGGAAAGATGTTGGCAACAATCTTGCCCAGGTTTATGAAAAATATCATTAGAATAGCGACTGATCTGGAGGAGAGATATGGAATAAAACCTGATATAAATCTCTCACCCAGAGAAATCGGAAGATCCTATTCAATGTTCAAACAAGATGAAAAAAATTGACCAAGTTACAGAAGATTTGTGCATGGATACCGAGACGTAAAACACAGACCATAGAGGGGATAAACCACTCAAAAAGCCTGGCATGGAGTTCCGACAGATTTATGACATCACACCTTGAGGGATATCTCTATGCAATAGAGGAACAAGAACTCCCTACCAAATATCTACTGCACAAAAGAGGAGGGCCAGTAGCTGACAATAAATGTAGGCTATGTAAAACAAAGATCGAGGATGTAAGCCACATTGTTGCCAGCTGCGAAAGAATGTCATCTCGCTACTACCTCCCCATGAGACACGATGGGATAGCTAGAATCATCTAGAACGCACTTGGGAAAATAAAATTAACCACAAACGAGGAAGAAAATATTGAGAGAGATGGCACTAAGGAATACTGGTGGAACCTGAAAATAAAAACTGCCACCAAATTAAAGCACAACCGGCCTGATATTGTTGTTTGGGACATACATTGAAAACGTGTTCTGTTGTGGAGATCAGCTGCCCACTTGTGTAAACGTTGTCAGAAAAATACAGGAGAAGGAGGACATCTACCATTGATGAGGAATTTACAAATCCAGTATCCAAGATACACCTTCAGCTTCATACCCATCATTATTGGAGCAACGGGTTATATACCAACCCGCTTGGACCAAAGTATGACTGAACTTGGATTTGCGGAAAAAAGCGCAGCTCCCTAATTCGTAGTCTACAAATTGCTGCGAGAGCTTGCACCTTCAACATTTGCAAAACATTCTTGCGATTCAAGGGATGACAATTTATTTTCTTTTACAACCTTGCCACCAAGAAGGTGGCCGGTCAAAAAAGATATACTCGAAATTAAGAGAAAGAGATAACTATATACATATATATACATACATATATATACATACATAGATATATATACATACATACATACATACATACATATATATATATATATACATACATATATATACATACATGCATATATATACATACATACATATATCTATATATATATATATATATATACATACATATATATATATATATATATATATATATATATATACATACATACATATATATATATATATATATATATATACATATATATATATATATATATATATACATACATACATATATATATATATACATACATATATATATATATATATATATATATATATATATATATATATATATATATATATATATATATATATATATATATATATATATACATACATATATATATACATACATATATATATACATACATATATATACATACATATATATATACAGTATTTAGGTATCGAGAGAGAGAAAAAAAGGGGAGGATAGGTGATACATATAGTTATTTGCCAAGTAGCGTATGCCAAAGGTGCTCGATACTACTGCCTGCAGTATTAAATATTCGAAGTGTTAATATTTAGTGGGCTAGAGAGTTAGCAGAGCGTAAGCACGTGGGAAAGTAGGAAATCGGAGAATAGACCGTTAAAACATGTTTATTTAAAACAGCACCTAAGTACATTTCGCCCAATGGGGCTTCTCAAGGGCATACATAATCAAAAGTGTTCCTTACATTGCTCGGAAAGAGTTTTTGGGCTTAAACACACGTCAAGGTTCATTGCTCGCAAAAATAGCTTGT
>OZ024753.1:19094376-19099376 GCA_964016885.1 Eledone cirrhosa | reverse complement strand
ACACAATTTATTTCTATGTGATTTTGTCTTACCCTGTGTAAAACTTTATACTATTTGTTAACCTTAAATTATATGTATGATGTAATTTTGTATATCTTTTGATGCCAATATATTATAATATTGTTATTATAATGTTATTATAATGTTTCTATATTGTTTATGCACACTGACAGGGAATTACATATTATATTTTATTTTTATTTTTATCTTTATTATATTATACTGTAAACAATATATATATATATATTTAAATACTTAATAAGTTTTAGTTTGTATTTGTACTAATATGTATATGTATAGAGATGTATGTATATATATACATATATTAAGCTTTTTATTATCACCATCTATTATATTATATTATACTCGCATTATATTACCATTTGTGTTTCAAGTTTTTGCATTATACAATATTTGCAGTGTGGGTTCAACGTGTTAATCAATTCCTTGCTATTTGGTCCATATCTATGTTTGTAACTGCTCACTCTTAATCTTAGACAACTTTTCCTTGATATCTTTCCTAAGCTTTAATAGATGTATACTCCATATTCTTCTGAGTGTTTGGCTTGTATTGGCCGATAGTGCTTCTTGTAGCTTTACTTGCCCTGATGAGTCCTTAATAGGACGAAACATTGTTGGCTAATAAAGAGTTTTGATGTATTGAAGGCTTCTTTGGTTTATTTTTTATAATTCTTCGGCTCTGTTTAATTACATTGAGCTATATCCTATACTGTCATTTCTATAATATGAAGAGGGTGTTTAACTCCAACACACTCTAGTATCTTAATTCTTATATATACATACATATACATATATATATATATATATATATATATATATATATATATATATATATATATATATATATATATATATATATGTAAGTATGTGTGTATACGTACATACATATATGTATACAGACGTACAGTAGCATGCATATATATATACATATATATATATATATATACATATATATACACACATATACATACATTCGAACGTTCAACTATCTGGCAGATGGGTATACGGTGCTGATGATAGCTAACAAGCTTGAAACTAGTACATCGTTCCTGTGTCAGTGTTGAACAAAAAGGTAACGTGGTTGCCTTCACACCGTACGGCATACAAATTCAGGCTGTTCAGTTTGTTTACAAAAAAGCGGCGTTATAATAAGCGTCCGCTAAACTGATATGTGCATATATGTATGTGTACCTGTATGTATATGTGTGTATATATATGTATATATATATATATATATATATATACATATATATATATATATATATATATATATATATATATATATATATATATATATATATATATATATATATATATATACAATATTAAATAAATGGAAAACTATATTTATAAAACCATATTTATTTCATTATATATATTTCGGGGATATCATATTAACAATATGCTATGTCTTCATCAGACAAAATACAATATAAACAGTTTTATAGATAAATATATTCGACATACCGTAATAAACATCAACTTCATTTGAAGAGGTTTACTCTAGCATTTTATAGATTTATCTATAAAACTGTTTATATTGTATTTTGTCTGATGAAGGCATAGCATATTGTTAATATGATATCCCCAAAATATATATAATGAAATAAATATGGTTTTATAAATATAGTTTTCCATTTATTTAATATTGTAAATATACTCCAAGTATTTGTCGAGTGCTTTTATATCAGTTATAAATATTTACTAGTTGTAACCCAACAATTCTAAATATAACTTTACATATATATATATATATATATATATATATATATATATATATATATATATATATATATATATATATATATATATATATATATATATATATGCATGCTACTGTACGTCTTTATACATATATGTATGTACGTATACACACGTACTTACATTTAAGTAAGTGCCGTGAAAAGAGTGAGAGATGAAATTTCGTTTTCATTTTGTTTCAACTTATATATATATATATATATACATATATGTATATATATATATATACATATATGTATATATTTATACATATATGTATATATATATATATATATATATATATATATGTATATACATGGTGGCTGCCAACTCGTTTTCGAGTACGGCCACTATTTTATATCCATGTAGGAGAACCTCTTCCGATGCGCTGAACGAGTGTGACTTTTTAGTCCAGCCAGAGACTTGAAAACTCTGGTACAAACACTACACTTGTGACACATAGTGCTGGGCCCACGGTACATATATATATATATATATACATATATATATATATATATATACATACATATATGTATATATATACATATATATATACATATATATATATATATATATATATATATATATATATATATATATATATATATATATATATATATATATATATATATATATATATATATATATATATATATGTATATATATATATGGTGGCTGCCAACTCGTTTTCGAGTACGGCCACTACTTTATATCCATGTAGGAGAACCCCTACCGATGCGCTGAACGAGTGTGAATTTTTAGTCCAGCCAGCGACTTGAAAACTCTGGTACGAACACTACACTTGTGACAATTATTGACACAGTGCTGGGCCTATGGTACCATGTGCCGGCAAGTGCAGAGAGATCTCCAGATATAAAGCAATGCCTGTGCCGTGAAGCTTTTATAGTGAGCAAAGGCACTGCACAATGCCAGTCCCACTCTCTTAACCAAGATGATATTTACCAAAAAGAAGAACAAGTCAACATCATTGGTTACCATCAGGGTTGCAGGTGTTATATCAGAGTTTTCCTTCTCCTAGAATTCTGCCTTGACAAAGGCTAAGGGGTCAGCTCTCCCAGTGATTTTGGATGGCCATTGGATGGCCATTGCATGGCCATTGGATGGCCAACATACATACATATATGTATATATACATACATATATGTATATGTATACATATATATATATATACATATATATATACATACATATATATATATATACATACATATATATAGATACATACATATATATATGGTGGCTGCCAACTCGTTTTCGAGTACGGCCACTACTCTATATCCATGTAGGAGAACCCCTACTGATGCGCTGAAAGACTGTGACTTTTTAGTCCAGCTAGCGACTTGAAAACTCTGGTACAAACACTACACTTGTGACAACTATTGACACATAGTGCTGGCCCCATGGTACCATGTGACGACAAGTGCAGAGAGATCTCCAGATATAAAGCAATGCCTGTGCCGTGAAGCTTTTATAGTGAGCAAAGGCATTGCACAAAGCCAGTCCCACTCTCTTAACCAAGATGATATTTACCAAAAAGAAGAACAAGTCAACATCATTGGATACCATCAGGGTTGCAGGTGTTATATCAGAGTTTTCCTTCTCCTAGAATTCTGCCTTGACAAAGGCTAAGGGGTCATCTCTCCCGGTGATTTTGGATGGCCATTGACTCTTAAGAGCCCCCATGCCCTTTGACAGGTTTTGTTTTTCGTCCTGCAGGATGTCCAAAGTCACCCTCCTCACCAAGAAACGTTGGTGGGGTTGCCAGTTTAGTCGCCAACGACCCGACCATGAGACAGGTTGTACTGGGATACATGTTACATATATATATACATACATACATATATACATACATATATATATATATACATATATCTATATACATATAAAATAATACATATATATACATTTATATATATATATATACATACATATATATACATATATATATATATATATATAGATATATAGACATACACGTGAAGGCGTGTGGCTGAGTGGTTAGAGAATTGAATTCTCAATCGTAAGGTTGTGAGTTCGATTCCTGGAGCAGGTGATGCGTTATGTCCTTGAGCAAGACACTTTATTTCACGTTGCTCCTTCTACCTGCAGTTGCGACCGATAGATAGTATTAGCAATTGGAAAGACCAACGGAAACATTGTTCACTCGGTCCGATTTGACAACAGTCGATCGTTCCTTTATATACATACATATATATATATACATATATATACATACATATATATATACACACATATATATACATATATATATACATTTCTAAGGCGGGTAAAATTCCCGAGATCCATGGACGTATTCTCTCCAGCGGTCTTTGTCCCTCATTATCGCTGTCATGTCCTGCGTCTCCAACAGACCAGTGTCTGTCCTTAGGGCATCAACATACGTTAACCTTGGTCTTCCTCTTCTAGTGTGTCCATGTAGGTCCTCCCAAAGGAGCAGTGAGTGCAATGTCAATCTGGATGTCGGTGAGCATGTCTAGCTAACCTCAATCTCCTCTGTGTCCCTTTTGAGCTGACTTTTGGGATGCTCTCATACAGCTCTGAGATTTTCATTCTCAGTGTATACTGATTAATGTTCGGAGCCATCCTCAGCATTCTCGTGTAGCACCCATCCACCATCTGCGTGAGTTTCTTGGTCAGTGTCCAAGTCTCAGACCCATACAGCAGCACAGACTCCTACGACAGCAATGAAGAGGCGGACCTTCAGATCTTTAAGACGGTCCGACTTCCACACCGATCTCAAGCTGTGGCACGCCGCCCAGGCCTTGCTCTTCCTCTCAACCACATCTTCTCCCGTATTCCCAATCTTTGTTCCCAAATACAGGAAGCCCTCAACCAATTCTAGCGGCTTCCCGCCTACATTAGTGATCCCCTCTGGCTTCTCAACATTCTCTACCAGATATTTTGTTTTAGTCTCATTCATTCTCAGCCCCACACTCATTGACACAGTCTCAACCTTCCGCATCAAATCCTCTGCCTCCTTCACTGTATTTGTCACTAAAACTATGTCGTCGGCAAATTCAGCATCCGATACCTTTTTCGCCCTAACTCTCCTGCTCTGAGCCGGTGCTACAGTAAAGCCAGAGTCCTGGTGTTTCTCCAGTGCAAGTCGCACACAATAGTCCATTACGATGATAAAAAGGTAGGGAGCCAAAGTATCTCCCTGGAGCACTCCAGCCAGTATCTCAAAGAACTCTGTC
>OZ024753.1:19066876-19089376 GCA_964016885.1 Eledone cirrhosa | reverse complement strand
GCTTAGTCTCCTATGTGTCACTTTTGAGCTGGATTTTGGGAGGCTCCCATACAGCTCTGAGTTTTTCATCCTCAGTGTATACTGATTAATGTTCAGAGCCATCCTCAGCATTCTCGTGTATCACCCATCGATCATACGAGTGAGTTTTTTGGTCAGTGTCCAAATCTCAGACCCGTACAGCAACACAGACTCCAATACAGCATTGAAGAGGCGGATTTTCAGGTTTGTACGCAGGTCCGACTTCCACACCGATCTCAAGCTGTGGCTTTGCTCTTCCTCTCAACCATATCATCTTCCGTATTCCCAATCTTTGAGAGAGGAGGCACTGATAGAGAATATCAGAGGTGTGGAGAGAGTGGTTGACAGTCTGGGTGTAAGGAGAGCTGGATGATCATCAACGAGATCACAGGGAGGAAAAGAAGGTTTTCGAGTCAGATCCAGGGAACAGGGCCCGAGGATAGGAAGAGGAAATGGCTAGACCATTTTGGCCCCTACTAGGAGAGCTACCCTCCACAGCCCCTACCACTGAGGAGATCAGGCGGTTGTTTGAAGAACTGGATATTGAGACAGAGCCCTTCACCAGAGAGGAGCTTCAGAGAGCCAAGAAGAAGATCAAGGAGGGAAAGGTTCATGGAGTGATGGAGTGGCCACAGAGGTGATGAAGAGGTGTGATTTTGATGATATCATCCTGTGGTTCTGTAACCAGGCACTGGAGAAAGGAGTTTTCCCGAATCAGTGGAGGATCAGTAACATCGTCCCAGTGCCAAATAACGGAGTCCTCTCTAACCCCAACAACTACAGGGGGATCTCACTGACGTCACTTGTGGCAAAGACGCTCAACAGGATGATTCTTAACAGGATCCTGCCTGAGATGGAGAAGTAGCTCAGGGACAACCAGAGCGGCTTCAAGGAGGGTAGATAAACCACCAGTCACATCCTGATGCTGAGGAATATTAGAGGGAGCTAGAGCAAAGTGACTTCCTGCGGTCATGGTTTTCATTGACTTTAGGAAGGCCATTGTTTCTGTGGACCATCACTGTCTGATGAAGTTCTTACAGGCTTATGGAATCCCCAAGAAGATAGTGGACCTGATATCACTGCTCTACACCAACACCGAAGCCCAAGTCATTACACCTGATGGGATGACATAGTTCTTTGCGATACTGGCTGGAGTGCTCCAGGGAGATGCATTGGCTCCCTACTTTTTTATCATCGTAGTGGACTATTGTATGCGCCTTACACTGGAGAAGCACCAGGACTCTGGCTTTACTGTAACACTGGCTCAGAGCAGGCAAGTTAAGGCGAAAAAGATATCGGATGCTGAATTTGCCGATGACATTTTTTGGGTGACACATACAGTGAAGGAGGAAGAGGATTTGATGCAGGAGTTTGAGACTGTGTCGATGAGTGTGGGGCTGATAATGAATGAGACTAAAACAAAATATCTGGTAGATAATGTTGAGAAGCCAGATGGGATCACTAATGTAGGCGGGAAGCCGCTAGAATTGGTTGAGGACCGCCTGTATTTGGGAGCTTAACTAAACACTCTATTAAACGTTTTTGAGAATCGGTGGAGGATCGGGGGAGAGCGTTTATTAATAATTAGTTTTTTATTATTGAGAATATAAAGAATTCCAGTAGTACATAATTTATAACCCTTGGAAATGGAAGAATGTTTATAAGTTTATATCAAGAAAGAGAATATCCTATATTATTATTTTTAAGCGACCAAATTAATTCAGATAAGGCTGTACCAAATCTCTTGTCTTCTCTTTTGAATGTGTGGCAGTGATTTAATCACCTTTCTTTAAATTTAGAAGAAGTGACACCAATATAACTCTAAGACTTATATTTTTCTTTTAACCGTGTATTTATACATTAAATTATGGTCAAGACAGTTATTACTTAATGGGCGAGAGTAACTATTTCTATTATTACAATTACCTACGGTGTTATTTAATGATGTGTTCGTAGTTTATAAAGTTTTCATCGTTTATGTTATTGGTATAATTGTTGCTAATTGAGAAGTTATGTATTCTATTAGTGATTCTCTGATTATCATTAGGAGTTAATTCCCTATAAATAGCTCCGTGACTTCTATTATTAATTGTAACTATATTTTGGGCAATATTTTTAGTGGTTGAGTATGAGAGTTTAATTGGATGTTTATTAAAAATTCAACTATATTTATGTGTTTTGGGGAAACATTTATCAATTGCGTTGAAGAAAAGGTGAACTAAGTTTTCTTGGTTCCTAGTGATAGTGGTGGAGAATACCATGAAATATAACGTGAACGGATTCTGATCTATGACTTATTGGTTTTATAGGACTTATATCGATTATATAACTGGTTTGCTCTAGTTCTATGGCTTATGTTATAGACATTAGCATTATTATAATTGTTATAATATGTATGTGTATTAGTATTTATATTAAATAAATGTTGATTTATAGACGATACGGCGGGGGTGTAAACATTTTTATTTTATATTCAATTATATCGGGGTAACCTGCTCTATTTAACACATCGGTATAGTATTTAGCCTTATTGTCAAACATTTCCTTATTGGCCCAGAGTCTAGAGATTATTTGCTGAACGCTGTTAACTTAAGCCTTTCAACATTTCTAGCGTGGTTTGAATGGAAGCTAACACAATTAAAGTTTTCATTTAATTCATGGAACAGGTAGTAAGTCCAGAATTAAGGTTTAATGTGATATGTAGGAAATTAAATATTTTTAATTTGGAGTTTAAGGCTGTAATTGTTAAAAATGCCAGTTATACTTTGTTTCTTTATATTAAGGGCGCTATAAGTATGGCTAATTGCTGAAAAAAGAGCATCATCACGATATAAACCCCCGCCAAAGAACAGGTTATCGTATGTGAATTAGGTTAAGGATGAAAACTCCAACGAGGACAGTGACCTGAGTCGAGTGTGTAGATCCCATAGTCATGTAGAAAATTCCAGCTCCATCAGCTCTAGTCCATATATCACCATTAAAATCAATAATAGTTTTTTCTCGGCGTAAGGATAATATTAATTTTATCACTTGAAAGATCAGTAAATGTGTTGCATATAAGGCTTTGCTAGCTAAAGCTGGAGAAATATAATAATTGTTTCTACTTTTGGCAAAAAGGCCAGCAATTACCCAATGTATTACTGGTACTTCATTTTATCGACCTCGTAAGGATTAAAGGCAAAGTTAACCTCAGCGGGATTTGAATTCAGAATGGCAAGGGCCGTAATTGTTGCGTCAAAGCATGGCACCCTACTCTCTACCGATACTGCCAATGCACCATAATAATAATAATTGGTTATATCCAATTGAATAAATTTGGTTTTGCTTTTACTTTATATGTATGTATGTATGTATGTATGTATGTATGTATGTATGTATGTATGTATGTATGTATGTATGTATGTATGTACGTATGTGTGTATGTGTGTGTGTGTGTGTGTGTGAGTGTGTGTGTGTGTGTTTATATATATATATATGTATGTATGTATCTATGTATTTATGTATATAATGAATGACATATATACACACACATAAATTCCTAATAATATAAAATGTATAAAACATATTAATTTAATAAGACGCAATCTGTATAGAATATAAGAATACATAGTTAACATTTAACAAACTTTTAAAACGAATATACCTGAAAAAAACCACATATATTTCCCCAATATGTATCCCTCATAAATCATGAATACATTTCACAAAATATGATAGTCGAGGTAATATATATAATCTTAACTATAATAAACAAAGGAGTGCGGGACTGCGTCCACAATATATTTGTTTACCCCGTTTTTAAAATAAGTTGGATTATTTTGAATAAATAATGAATGAATATTACATAATTTATGCGCTAAATTTCGTGACTCTTGATTACATATATCTTATAGCTTATCTAAAAATTCACTTCGTTAAAATGTTCAAATGTAAACATTTCCGGTTAGCGGCCATTATAATATAACACTTATAAAAATATCGCATATATTTCCGTCGCTAATTTTCTAATAATGAAGTTTATATATAAAATCGTCTTTTTTTAAAATGTATCATGGATTACTTTACTGATTACATAATACAATGTAACACAGTCTTTGTTCAATTTATGTGTATGTTGTCAATTACGATTTTATTTTATGTATCATATCTACATGCATATATACTTGCGTATTATATCAATATACACACTACACATACTAGCAGAAAACCATCCAATGGGTGGTTTTTCTGCTAGTATATATAATACTTTTAATTGGTTCAGCTGTTAGACGTTAGACTGCTGTTTCTATTTGGCCTGAACCCTTTCATGTCATTGCAGACGATGACCGCATATGTTGGTTTTTTAATAATGTCATGTGCTTCTCTTATCGTATTTGGTTCTCTATGTTAACGGCTGTCAGTTTGCTGTCAGTTTAGATAGATCGATTGCACTCACTGACAATCTAAATCGATTATCTAACTTCACCGATATTTGGTCAAATGTATTCATGATTTGTGAAGGATACATATGAGAGAAATATGTATAACTCTTATGAGGTATCTATATTTTAAATCTTTGTTAAATTTTAATATGATACTGTAACGAACTTAGTATTCTTACAGTCTATAGAGATTGTCTCTTATTAAAGTTTGATATGTTCTATTATATATTTATAGCAATAGATATATATATATATAAATATATATATTATATATATCATTAGATATATATGTATATATATATATATATATATATATATATATATATATATCATTAGATATATAAGTATGTATATATGTCATTAGATATATATGTATATATAGCATTAGATATATAAGTATATATATATATCATTAGATACATAAGTATGTATATATGTCATTAGATATATATGTATATATATATATATCATTAGATATATATGTATTATATATCATTAGATATATAAGTATGTATATATGGCATTCACTATTTTGTAATGATTTATTCTTTGAATTTTTTTTTTGAGCGTATTTTGGGTGAAAAGACAGATGTTCGAGATAATCTCAAACATGAAATCTATATCTTTGAACGTAATATATATAGTAGAAAGAAATGAAGCTTGCATGCTCCGATGGATTTGTAATAGTAATGTGCGTAAAAGGCAAAGCATAAACGAATTGAGAGAAAGACTAAGCATAAGACATATAAAATGTGTTCTGGAGAGGAGATTGCGTTGGTATAGCCATGTGATGCGCATGAAGGACGATAGCTGTATATAAAAGTGCAGAGGAATCAAAATTGATGGACTCTACGGAGTGGGTAGACCAAGAAATACATGGGACGAGGTGATAAAAACTGACTTTGCTAACTTACACCTCTCTAAGACGATGTCACCGGATCGAGATCTTTGGCGCTATGCAGTTGTACAGAAGACCCGACCGCCGTTGTAAACAAACCTACAGTCACCTCTTAACTCAATATACACTCCACCTCACCCACCCTACCACATCCTCTCATTTCCGTCCACTGTGTCGATAACACAACAAAGAGCAACCAGTCCACACTGTAAGGTGGTCCCGTAGGTGACATGGTAAAACGGCTCCCAGTCTACACTGTAATATGTTGTTGGTGTTAGGAAGGGCATCCAACTGTAGAAAACCTGCCAGAGTTACTTCCGTACGAGCGAGTCACGGTCTCCCGACCAATCCCGCATCAAGTGGAACAAAACCGTCTAACCCATGCTAGCATGGGAGATGGACGTTAAGCGATGATGATGATATATACACACACACACCCACACACACACACATATGTATATATATATATATATATATATATATATATATATATATATATATATATATATATATATATATATAAACCAAAGTCGAACAGAAAAAAACGAATGGAATAACAACAACAACCATACCCAAACACACAATACTGACCTAATGGAAATATAAATAAATAAATATATATGTGCACAAGTACAATAACAACAAACACATAAACACACACGCAAACGCATACGATAACAGGGACAGAGCCAAGAATAAATAAATAAATAAATAAAATTAAAATGGCGTAGTCAGTACAATACAACGAGAAGAAACATAATAGTACCACTGATAATGTCACAGATGTGTGACATAAGAACTTTGATACACTATATATACATATTCATATATGTATTTTTTAACCGTTGATCAATAAATGATAAACATTGCCAGATAAATTAACTATGGAGATATAACAGATGCAGAAGCGAAAACCAAACCAAACCAAACCAAACAGTGAGTGTGTTCTGTTATTATTTCTGGTAATATTATAACAATATAATCCTCCCCAAATATAGCAATATTTGTTTCAACACGCAATTTCATATCAAGAACCTTGCAAAACAAATTGATATATATATATATATATATGAGGATGAAGAACTCAGAGCTGTACGAGAGCCTCCCAAAAGTCAGCTCGAGAGTAGCCCAGAGGAGACTGAGGTTACCTGGACATGCTCACTGACATCCTGAGTTGACACTGCACTCAGTGCTCCTGTGGGAGCCCCTGCATAGACACACTGGAAGAGGAGGACCGAGGTTAACATATGTATATGTTGATGCCCTAAGGACAGACACTGGTCTGTTGGATATGCAGGACATGGCAGCGATAATGAGGGACAGAGACCGCTGGAGAGGAAACGTCCATGGATGTCGGGAATTTTACCTACCCTAGACACATATATATATATATATATATATATGATAAAGGTATGTGTGTATATATAGGTGTAAGTGCACTAAATCCCTTTCTATCACGCTCCACTCTCCTACCCATCACAGGAAGATATGTGTATGTATATTGCTTCCACCCCCTCACTGACCAGCAGCTGGCCAGTTGGTGATTGCTAAATCTGACCTTTATAAAATAACCCACACCCCAAATAACTTCTCATTCACTACCAGAAAGGGACACAGCAGTCAACCTGTTGTTGCTACCTAGATGAAAACTGCTATGAAATCCCACAATGAATTTTATACTTGAATTTTCAAGTCTCAAATTTTAACTCTTCGTATTATTAATTTTTCTTAATATTAATCAACATTTGAAAAGATGGCTTTTGCAGACCCATCGAAACCGGTCATTTTTTATACCCTTTATTATTTCCTTACCTTATAAAATTATGTTTTTTCACAAAAAAGTATTCTGTCTCTTATATATTCCATGTGCCATTACCAACCTCAATTTTCTCTATAACCTTCGTTTTGTGTAGAAAATTACACTTTTCATATATATATATATATATATATATATATATATATATATATATATATATATATATATATATATATAGCAAAAGAATGAAGAATAACATGGTCGCCTGTACAATAGGGTTTCTTTACAGTATTAACAATTGCTTCTTTAATCGGGTGCGTCTAAAAGCCGCTGATCCTTAGAAGTCACGTCACTCGACCTTATCAATCGATCAAATCTACAGAATACTGATGTGTAAATAACACAGGGCATTGCCATTTACAGGTATATGGGAGAACAATATTAATGCAAACAGCACCTTGCTATATTATATATATATATATGGACTCTAAAATATACACACCCTTTCATAAACCAAACGAAAAACTACTTTATGTAGATATCAACTCTAACCACCCTAAATCTATATTAAACTCAATTACTAAAGGAATATCAAATAGAATTTCTACTCTATCATATAACGAAACTATATTTAATGAGGCCTTAGCTCGATCACGCCATGAAATTAGATTTTTATCTATAAAATCACCTAGTTACAACATTATTTCTCACAATATGGCCATGAAGAAAAGTAATAAAAGTACTAGCCACTCTAACTCTGGTACGAAGGGAAATATCAAACTTAACTCGCACCAGAATAAACACCCCAATAATAATATAAACAGAAATATAAACAATACCTCAAATAACATTACAAAAAACAAAAAATAGAAGAACTAATACATTTTTCAATCCCCTTTCAATCTAAACGTCTCTACCAACTCGCCTAACGCATTCTTCTCAATCTTAGAAAAAAACTATCGAGTCGGCCACAAATACCATAACCTTATCAATAAAAATACTATTAAAATCTCTTACTCTACCAGACCTAACATCGCGTACCATATAGCTAGTAGCAATAAAACAAAGATTAATAATTATTTCCAAATAATTAAATCGCAACAGGGGGAAAACTTACATAACAACATAGTACAAGATAATTCTAGTAGCAATAATAGTAATAGCACTAATGAAATTAATAACAATGAGAATGATAATCATCATTACCCTAATGTTATCCCTAACAACCCTGAATCTACACACCCTATTAACCATCAAGTAAACAACCAGAATAACTGTAAATGTAGAACAAATAGAACTTGCTCCTTAGGAAAAAATTGCTTAATCAGACATCATTTACTCATGCACAGTCAATACAAACATCACTTAAAAAAAAAAATTTCGGTTCTACATCAAACTGCTTCAAGACGAGATATAACTGACATCTCCACACATTCAAAACCGCAATCTATCCAACTCCACTTCTTTATCTAACTACATACACTCTCTGAAACCTAAAAAAATAGACCATATACACTTCCATGGGAAGTAATAGATTGGGCTGAATCGTATAAACCACCAAATATATTATGTAACCTCTGTCTTCTAGAGACCCGCACTATAATCTATTCCAAATAGAAAATCAGAAATGTTTTCCATGTGCCAACCCTACCACCAACACTCTTTCCACAACTTCTAACCTAGCTGCTAGTATATGACAAAGTCAGATCTGGATTCCTCAACACCATCAACACTTTACCTCTAGGTTTTATCAGCATATAATTACCCCCGCAGCATCACATCATTCTATGATCAGCTCATTCCTCTACTTACCTCCTATTTCTCTCAAATCTTATACTCTGCAATACCTATTACGGAATAAACATAAAGTTACCGCCATTTAATATAACTACTATAAGTTACTAATATTTTATTCTTTTAATTAGTATATGGGTAGGTAGTAATAAAATGAGAACTTTAAAGAATTATAGGGAAAAAAGATTGCATTTAAAATTAAATAAATAAATTTAAAAATAAATAGCATTATATAAATGCATTGACGTAAACATAATATATTGTATATTAACGCATAGAAATTATCTAATTGGAGCTGTAAACAACTATACATGTTTTTCTCTTATATACAAATTAATCACCAATTACCTGCCCTTTCACATTAGCTCCCCTTTATATAGATCTCTAATTCACTTCCTGAAATTCTACCGGTAGTCAGATCCCTCCAGAAGAACTCGAACCCTTGATAAGATAGTAATTGGACCAATATACAATCCATAGTTGTAGCTACTGATAAACATTTGCTAAAATATAACCAATGTAATGGAAAGGAAAGCTTTGATGATAATACTCACAACACATTTGAACATTACCAGGACAATTATCACATTACATCCACCATTAACCTCATAGAAACTGCCTTTCCTACCCAAGCATCTCTGTCTGCTTAATATGCTTTTATACCTGCATTGTATTATGTGATACCTTTGCCATAATGTGATATATATGATTAGTGACATTGCTTGTTTCTTACCTGGTTATTCTGTACATGTCTAAAACATCTGTACTCTTTCTATACGTTTGCATATGTACTGCTAATGTCCTCGTTTTGCGAGTAACTTTCTTCATTAATTCCTCTATAATTATTGTATTATTTATTTATAATCTTTGTCGCATCCACTGATAATCACCACACCATCTTCACTCTTTAAATATCACACTGTTAATGATAACACTAACATCTATGTAGCTTTACGATTGCTCTGTGGAATAGGAGTTAATTATATGTCTAAACTTTGCTAGTGATCCGATGATTCCAAACGAAGATTTGGAAGAAACGGTCGACAGCAATAAAATGTTTTGAACGTAGTTTTGATAATTCTGTAATTTGTATACACACACGCACACAAACATACATATATATATATATATATATATATATATATATATATATATATATATATATATATATATATATATATATATATATATATATATATATATATATAAATATATATATATATATATATATATATATATATATGACCAACGATCAATATGGTTCGTTGATTATTCAACGAATACAATTTTACAATAGATTAGATAGAAGCACTCGACAAGAGATGTTCCTAGACTATTTAATATTATTCAAAATATTAATAAATGAAAAATATTCTCATAATCAAAATATATATTTTATTATACATATTTCAAATTACAATGGTGTTTAAGTACATTTTTATCAGACAAACATATATATATATATAAATTGTTTACTAAGGTATCAACGTACATATCTTGTAATGATGTTTAATATATATATATATATATATATATATATGCTCGTATATATAAATATATATATATATACATATATATATATATACATATATATATGTATATATATATATATATATATATACATATATATATATATATATATATATACATACATATATATATATATATATATATATATATATATATATATATATATATATATATATATATATATATATATATATATATATTATATATATATGTATATATATATACTCGTATATATATATACGGAGTAACAAATTATTGTTATAGGTAGTCCACTTAGGTGTAGTCCAGTTATGGTACTCCGGGTAGTGGATGATATCAACGCTTGGCTAAGTTTGACTAAACAAGACGTTTCCATAGTGATGCTACGAGTACGCTGTAATTCCTATATTGTAAACATTTGGAGTAATGATAAATCAGGAAAGAAGAGTGACACGGTTTGCTATACAAAAAACGTTTTTAATCTCATTGCTGACAATTGTTTCTCTGAACTGGTAGATCTAGAGATCGCTAACCGCTTGTTTTCACGTCATTCGATCACCAATACTTAGTTGTAACCAGTGAATTCATCGGAGCTTGTGAGAATATTCTCCAAGAATATTCTCCAAGAAACTCACACAGATGGTCGAAGGGTGCTACACGAGAATGCTGAGGATGGCTCTGAATATTAATCAGTATACACTGAGGAGGTAAAACTCAGAGCTGTATGGGAGCATCCCAAAAGTCAGCTCAAAAGTGACACAGAGGAGACTGATTTATATATATATATATATATATATATATATATATATATATATATATATATATATATATATATATATATATATATATATATACGCGTATATATATATATATATATATATATACTCGTATATATATATATATATTACTCGTATATATATATATATTTATACATATATATATATATATAAATACTCGTATATATATATATATATTTATATATATACGAGTATTTATATATATATATATATATAAATATATATATATACGAGTATATATATATATATATATATATATATATATATATATATACGAGTATATATATATATATATATATACGAGTATATATATATATATATATATATATATACTCGTATATATATATATTTATATATATATATATATATAAATACTCGTATATATATATATATATTTATATATATATACTCGTATATATATATATATATATATATGTATATATATATATATATATATATATATATATATATATATATATATATATATATATATATATATATATATATATATATACTCGTGTATATATATATATATATATATATATATATATATATATATGAATAAAGTGGTCCTTGATCAGTGATCTTCCAACCATCATCGCTAATTCTTCGCTTTAAAGACCATATACCTCCGGTTGGTGCGAGCAACGGCCAAAGAAAGTCCCTGGGACTCGTAAATAAAGGGAACAGCGAGAGTGTAAACAAACAAAGATGGTGAAGCAACGAAAAATAAGGAAGAACGAGTCAAGTCTCAAATTTCCATGAATATAAGTTCGGTGAAATCGTGAACGAGAGAGAATAAAGACCATCAAACCTGGTTGAAATGTGAGCAAGGAAGGAATTCCTCACAGGTCTAACGGGAGGTAGAAGGAGTCTAGTCTGTGAATTCGGTGAACATAAGTTCCGTAAAATCGTAGACGAGAGAGAGAAAAAAGGTGTACCAACCTGATCAAGAGTGCGAAAGAAAAGAATTAAGCACAGGTCAAACGGGAAGAAGGAGGAGGAGGAGAGGTAGTAACATAGAGTGAGTGAGTGAAGGGTGAGGAAGAGGCTAACAGAGAGAGTGACTGTTAGAGAGGGTAAAGAAACAGAGAAAGAGGAGCAGTAAGAACGAAATAGACGGGTCACAGCGGGGGATAAAATATGTGTAAATATGAGAATAAACGTGCTGCGGGGGTTGCTAATGGGTTACATATGAATAAAGTGGTCCTTCATCAGTGATGTCCAAACCATCATCGGTATTACTTCGCTTTAAAGACCATATACCTCCGGTTGGTGCTAGCAACGGCTAAAGAAAGTCGTTGGGACACGTAAATAAAGGGAACAACGAGAGTGTAAACAAACAAAGATGGTGAAGCAACGAAAATTAAGGAAGAACGAGTCAAGTCCCAAATTTCCATGAATATAAGTTTGGTGAAATCGTGAACGAGAGAGAATAAAGACCATCAAACCTGGTTGAAATGTGAGCAAGGAAGGAATTCCTCACAGGTCTAAGGAGTTTAGTCCGTGAATTCGGTGAACAGAAGTTCTGTGAAATCGTATATATAATAACAGCATTTTGCCTTTCATCCTTACGGGGTCGATAAAATAAAGTACCAGTAATACACTGGGATAATTGCTGGCCTTGTGCCAAAAGTAGAAACAATTATTATTAAAGAACTTGAACATCTGAAACTACTTTGCTTTTCCTTATTCGATATTTACTCCGTCACTCCTATGTGGAATAAGTACGTTGAGTGCTTGATTTGAATTGCATTAATGTTTACCCTAAGAATTTAGCTCCAAATAGTTGAGCGCTCTATGATGTAACCGATATGGTGGAGAAAAGAGGAACCAACCAAGAGCTACCCCTGGAAATTCCCTCTACCATGGGATGGAAACCCCGGACACTGGACGAAGATAATAATAACTTTCGGCAGGATAAATATGAGGAAACAAAGATAAACCCCTATTTTTCTGCTCCAAATCGCATTTGAACAGAAGTCCCTTCAATTCAAGCTATACATGGACAAATTGACTATAATATGGATCATTTTGTATTTATGTACTCTGTGTTTTTACATTCATTCATTCACTTATTCACTCATTTATTCATTCATTGGTTCTTTTCTTTTGTGTACTTTATATATGTTTTTGTTGGTTTTGTTCCATGTGATGGAAATTACGACTATGTACCCGATTGACTACTACCCGTAATACTGTATTTTACCCTCAGTTCTGCAGTACGGCACCATCGTTCAGTATGTAGAGAGTATAACTCTTCTTACTTAAACATCTCTCTGCATATTATTTACTCACTTCAATCTATATGTTTTTTACTCACCTCAATCCGGATTCCCACTTGAATAATCTTTAATTGTTTAATTTCTAATTGTTAAATTTTTAATTTATAATTTATGATACTTGATTTAGGATTTTCGATTTTATATTTGTAATGTTTTGTTTTAATTTCACTTATAACTTCCAATATGAAACTATGATACATAGAATTAAATATATACTCTTAGAGGTGATGGTCAGTTATACTGTCCATGATTAGTGAGAGGTAGTAAAGAGAACTGTAAATACTAACACTCTCCCATTCCCACTGGCTTTCGGCTGACTGCCACAGATGGGATGGGTAGCGGTAAACTATGGTGCAGTCTGGTATAGGTCATTGTCTGGCTGAGAGAGGGAACTGACTAAGCGAATTTCGTTTAACTCTGCGGTAGCTAATGGTCAACTTCCCCCAGGACCTGCGCCTGCGCAGACCAGTGGGGGTGAATTGGTACTCACAGGGGAACGGATGAAGAACCCAAAGGCACATACTTCGTCTGTTCCCATGTTGATTCAATATGGATTGCCTCGGAAACATAACCTTATTATGTAACAAGCTGTCTGGCGATGTCGCGAGACTGGCGCACAGAACAGTGTGGCCACTATCGCCATTGAAATATATATCACAGCATTATTATCAAAGGACTTAAAGGGCGGTGGATTGGCAGTATCGGTGGAGGGTCGGACCCCATGCTTTCCAGCATAGTTACGTCCCTTTACGATCTGAGTTCAAATCCCGCCGAGGTTGACTTTGCCTTTCATCCTTACGGGATCGATAAAATAAAGTACCAGTAATGCACTGGATAATTGCTGGCCTTGTGCCTAAAGTAGAAACAATTATTATTAAAGGACTTAAAACATCTGAAACTACTTCGCTTTTCCTTATTCTATATATATATATACTCGTATATATACATATATATATATATATAGTATTAGTTATACTATTTATGGTTATGTAAACACAAAACCTTAAGCAGTTGTAAGTATTTTACACACACCCTAAATAGTGGCAGGCAGTAATGTATTACTACCTTATTACCAGTAAGTTAAGTAGCTCAATGTAAAAACATCAGATGATTTACAGAGCAGTTATATGAAATATAAGAATCAAAGAACTGTTCAAAACATTATTGTGCTTACAGCTGTTTCCTCCAAACCGAGGTTTGGATTCTTCGGAGCAATTTATTAATGCATGGACAGTTATATGACCTCCTTTTTCAGCCGAGAGACATACCAATACATATTCAAACATTGATACATATTCAAACATTGTGGGTCAACTTTCATTACAGAATTTAGAGTGGCAGTACACACTTCGAGATTACATTTATATTAATAGGTACAATCAAAAATCAAAGATATAGGTTAAAGTACAACATGAAGATAAGTGGTTATATAGTGCAAATGTTATATGTGTGGCACGCATGTGCGTCTTGTTTATATAGTGTGGCAGAGAGATATGTGTGGTAGAGGCACTTAGGTAGGCAAATAAGAGTGTTAGGTTGGTAGATCTGGTGGCAAAGTCTTTATATGATTGATATAGTCTGTGTGTGGAGAAATATTATAAGCATTAAAGATAGTGCAAGCATTAAAAGTGTTATAAGTATTGGAGATGCACAGCGCAGGGATGTCAAGTAATTCATGTACTTCGGCATTTTCATGGTCAAGGGAGTGTATATTTCGATTATATGCCTTTCACATAATCCACGACAATCCAGTTAGAGATCGTAGTCTGGTGTTCTTTAGTTCGATACAGGAGGTTGTTACGTTTCGAGAGACGCCATTGAATACCGGAAGTGTGTGTGTGGCTAAGGGGAGTTAATGCATGCGGGGAGGTAACTCTGGGGTTTCTATATCTAGCCATTAAAATGTGTCCCAATATAGACCCTAAATTCTATGGTGAGGAGCACCTTCCAAGAGAGGCTTTTAAAGCATAAAGTGTACTAACTATAGAGTAGTTTAACTAAATTATGCTGAAGGTGATCATATTATTATTAAGGTGGATTAACCCATCATAAGGTGCTACAAATGGAAATTATAGATGATGAGCGAGGATTCTAAATTAATGATCTCTGTGGTTGTAGTCTGCTCATATGACCAGGCGCGGTGATTGCAGGATTGCTTCAGGACCCAATGATCTCTGGTAAGATCTGGGTCATCACTTGCTACATTGGATGTCGAAAGATAATCGTCCCCAGGCAGGCCAAAGGTCAATCCGCAGTCCTCGCGACCCCTCTCTGACCGTCAGATCATCCATATACGTACAACCCGCACGGCAGTTGCATTGCATTCACTCACTGCGCTCAGCAGCCCGGTCCTACTGGTCAACAGCGCTACTCGATTAAATCATTTTACAGCTGTCTAAGGAAGGTGTTTCCTCTGCCCAACACCATCCAACCGATCAATTCATGCTCAAATTACCCTTAGAGCGGTGTAGTGCCGTCCAAGTGGGTGGATGTTGTCACACCTGCCGTAGAGGTATAAATGGGTATTTTCCCTGCGAAGGGTTCCAGAGGGATGTCGTTGTTTGTGTTATAATGGATCAGCTAGTGTTGGGTATGTAGTATAGGGTGTGTCTCTGGTGTTTGATGCTAGATGTGGTGTTAGGTTCCAGTCCGACATTGCCATATATAGGGCTTAAAGTTTTGGAAGGAATGTCTGAGGCGGTGCTGGCAAGTTGCAAACACCTCAGATTTTTTGTTAAGTAGGTTACGGTTGGAGAAGATAATATTGTGTGTCTCTAGTATACAGAGGTTACAGAATTTGTTAGGTGGTTTGTACGAGGTCGCGCTGCCTATCACTTCCCATTTGAGTGTGTATGGTTTATTTTTAGATTTTAGATAGTGTATGTAGCTAGAAAGTGAGGTGGAGTTGGCTAGGCTGTGCTTTTTGAACGAGTGGATGTGCGAGTTATATCTGATTTTGAAGCAGTTAGAAGTGGAGCCTACATAGGTTTCTGAAGAGTTATTAGTCGTGACTGTGCATGAGTATATGACATCCTTGGTTAGGCATTTTTTATCTAAAGGGCAGGTTCTATTAGCTCTACAGTTACAATTATTCTGTGCGTTAGTCCGCTGGTTATAATGCAATGCGGAAGTCTGTGTGGTGGATATAGGATTTTGGGTGTTCGGGTTGACAACCCTGGTGTTATTACTTATACTAGTGTTATTTCTATTGTTACTGCCGTTGCTATTGTTGCTTGCTACAGTGGTATTTAGAGGGTTTGCATCCCGTTGTGATTTTGTTTGTTGGAAGTAAGAACTAATTTTACTATTATTGCTGCTAGCTATGTGGTATGCTAAGTTAGGCGTCGTAGAGTAAGAGATTTTAATGGTGTTTTTGTTTAAGAGGTTGTGGTACTTGTGTCCTAGAGGGAAGTTTTTATCTAGTAGTGAGAAGAAAGAACTAAAGAACACCAGACTACGATCTCTAACTGGATTGTCGTGGATTATGTGAAAGGCATATAATCGAAATATACACTCCCTTGTCCATGAAAATGCCGAAGTACATGAATTACTTGACATCCCTGCGCTGTGCATCTCCAATACTTATAACACTTTTAATGCTTGCACTATCTTTAATGCTTATAATATTTCTCCACACACAGACTATATCAATCATATAAAGACTTTGCCACCAGATCTACCAACCTAACACTCTTATTTGCCTACCTAAGTGCCTCTACCACACATATCTCTCTGCCACACTATATAAACAAGACGCACATGCGTGCCACACATATAACATTTGCACTATATAACCACTTATCTTCATGTTGTACTTTAACCTATATCTTTGATTTTTGATTGTACCTATTAATATAAATGTAATCTCGAAGTGTGTACTGCCACTCTAAATTCTGTAATGAAAGTTGACCCACAATGTTTGAATATGTATCAATGTTTGAATATGTATTGGTATGTCTCTCGGCTGAAAAGGAGGTCATATAACTGTCCATGCATTAATAAATTGCTCCGAAGAATCCAAACCTCGGTTTGGAGGAAACAGCTGTAAGCACAATAATGTTTTGAACAGTTCTTTGATTCTTATATTTCATATAACTGCTCTGTAAATCATCTGATGTTTTTACATTGAGCTACTTAACTTACTGGTAATAAGGTAGTAATACATTACTGCCTACCACTATTTAGGGTGTGTGTAAAATACTTACAACTGCTTAAGGTTTTGTGTTTACATAACCATAAATAGTATAACTAATACTATTAACTGCTCCATATCGTTGAGCTGACATATAATATTGCCAATATGCTAATCAAAGACCAACTCCCCATGTCAACCAAGAACATACCAATACCATCCAGGAATACATATGAGAAATTGCTGATCAACAGTGTAAATTCATTTATCAATAGAGTGAGATGGAGGACATTCCATTATGATAGAAACAAATCTAACAACTTGAATAATACTAACAATTTTGACTCCTTCGGCTTTAAAACCTTTAAAAGCCCCCCTCATAACACTCTACTTAACTCCTTTGAAAATGACCTAGTTAAACTAGTTAAGAACATTAAATACAATAAGCACCATATTAGAAGCAACACCTTCTTAAACAAACTTAACACTTCTATTAGTGGATTCAAAACTAGTAATAAAATTATTGTACACGCAGATAAAACTAATAACATATACAGCCTAGATTATATTACTTATAGAAAGTTTATATATAATGAACTACATAAAAGCTACAAAAAAACCACCTTGAAAAACTTAGAAGATATTAATGTAGAGGGTTATAATATAGTGTCTAAACTAGGACAACAGAGGCATACACAACCTTTCACTCCGAACCCCCCTAGATTCTCTCTGAAGGACCATAAGGAGAACTTCATCAGCAACCCCACGATAAGACTTATCTGCCCTTCCAAGTCCGACATTGGTATTATCAGCAAGAAGATTTTGGATAAAATCATCCCACAAATTAAACACAAGATACACCTTAAACAATGGGGAAATACGGGTGAAGTAATTGAATGGTTTAAGGATATCAAGAATAATAAGAACAAAAAATGTATTCAATTTGATATCAATTCATACTACACCTCTATTTCCCCTATCCTATTAAATAAGGCACTTATCATGGCCATGGCCAATAGCGACCTGACTAGAGCCCAGGTTGATGTCATCCTTGCGGCCCGTAAAACCATAATCACCTTCGAGGACCAACTATAGACACGCAAGGATACGCACAACAACTTCGACATAACCATGGGATCTAGTGACTCGGCGCAGGTCACTGATTTGGTCGGCCTATACCTCCTCAATGAAATCCATAAAGACCTCCCTTACCTCAACGGTGGTTTGTACCGCGATGATGCACTTCTAATCATAGAATATAAAAAATTTAATATAGAAAGAACTAGAAAACAACTGCATAAGACATTCAAAAACTTTAACCTTAGTATCACCATGGACAAAAACACTAAAAATGTTAACTTCCTAGACGCCACACTATACCTAGACTCAAAAATATATACACCTTTCCATAAGCCTAATGAGAAACTTATTTACGTAGATACCAAGTCTAATCACCCTAGATCAATATTAAACTCTATCTCTAAGGGGGTGTCCAATAGAATCTCTAGTCTGTCCTATGACGCAAACATATTTAGCAAAAACTCACAATATTACAATCAAGCATTAGCTAGCTCCGGCCATAATATAGAAATTGAGTTCCTACCTAAGAAAACCCATAGCTACAACATCATCTCGCACAACATGTCCATGAGGAAATCTAATAATAGGAATAGCAACCACAAGTACACCAAAGCGGAGGGTGCCACCGGAAGTAACCATTACCATGGAAACTACTGTGAGGCCTTAGGAGGAAGCAACACACCAAACACTAAAAGCAAAAATAGAAGAAGAAGAAATAATACATTTTTCAACCCTCCTTTCAACCTAAATGTCTCCACCAACATACCTAGGGCTTTCTTCTCACTACTAGATAAAAACTTCCCTCTAGGACACAAGTACCACAACCTCTTAAACAAAAACACCATTAAAATCTCTTACTCTACGACGCCTAACTTAGCATACCACATAGCTAGCAGCAATAATAGTAAAATTAGTTCTTACTTCCAACAAACAAAATCACAACGGGATGCAAACCCTCTAAATACCACTGTAGCAAGCAACAATAGCAACGGCAGTAACAATAGAAATAACACTAGTATAAGTAATAACACCAGGGTTGTCAACCCGAACACCCAAAATCCTATATCCACCACACAGACTTCCGCATTGCATTATAACCAGCGGACTAACGCACAGAATAATTGTAACTGTAGAGCTAATAGAACCTGCCCTTTAGATAAAAAATGCCTAACCAAGGATGTCATATACTCATGCACAGTCACGACTAATAACTCTTCAGAAACCTATGTAGGCTCCACTTCTAACTGCTTCAAAATCAGATATAACTCGCACATCCACTCGTTCAAAAAGCACAGCCTAGCCAACTCCACCTCACTTTCTAGCTACATACACTATCTAAAATCTAAAAATAAACCATACACACTCAAATGGGAAGTGATAGGCAGCGCGACCTCGTACAAACCACCTAACAAATTCTGTAACCTCTGTATACTAGAGACACACAATATTATCTTCTCCAACCGTAACCTACTTAACAAAAAATCTGAGGTGTTTGCAACTTGCCAGCACCGCCTCAGACATTCCTTCCAAAACTTTAAGCCCTATATATGGCAATGTCGGACTGGAACCTAACACCACATCTAGCATCAAACACCAGAGACACACCCTATACTACATACCCAACACTAGCTGATCCATTATAACACAAACAACGACATCCCTCTGGAACCCTTCGCAGGGAAAATACCCATTTATACCTCTACGGCAGGTGTGACAACATCCACCCACTTGGACGGCACTACACCGCTCTAAGGGTAATTTGAGCATGAATTGATCGGTTGGATGGTGTTGGGCAGAGGAAACACCTTCCTTAGACAGCTGTAAAATGATTTAATCGAGTAGCGCTGTTGACCAGTAGGACCGGGCTGCTGAGCGCAGTGAGTGAATGCAATGCAACTGCCGTGCGGGTTGTACGTATATGGATGATCTGACGGTCAGAGAGGGGTCGCGAGGACTGCGGATTGACCTTTGGCCTGCCTGGGGACGATTATCTTTCGACATCCAATGTAGCAAGTGATGACCCAGATCTTACCAGAGATCATTGGGTCCTGAAGCAATCCTGCAATCACCGCGCCTGGTCATATGAGCAGACTACAACCACAGAGATCATTAATTTAGAATCCTCGCTCATCATCTATAATTTCCATTTGTAGCACCTTATGATGGGTTAATCCACCTTAATAATAATATGATCACCTTCAGCATAATTTAGTTAAACTACTCTATAGTTAGTACACTTTATGCTTTAAAAGCCTCTCTTGGAAGGTGCTCCTCACCATAGAATTTAGGGTCTATATTGGGACACATTTTAATGGCTAGATATAGAAACCCCAGAGTTACCTCCCCGCATGCATTAACTCCCCTTAGCCACACACACACTTCCGGTATTCAATGGCGTCTCTCGAAACGTAACAACCTCCTGTATCGAACTAAAGAACACCAGACTACGATCTCTAACTGGATTGTCGTGGATTATGTGAAAGGCATATAATCGAAATATACACTCCCTTGACCATGAAAATGCCGAAGTACATGAATTACTTGACATCCCTGCGCTGTGCATCTCCAATACTTATAACACTTTTAATGCTTGCACTATCTTTAATGCTTATAATATTTCTCCACACACAGACTATATCAATCATATAAAGACTTTGCCACCAGATCTACCAACCTAACACTCTTATTTGCCTACCTAAGTGCCTCTACCACACATATCTCTCTGCCACACTATATAAACAAGACGCACATGCGTGCCACACATATAACATTTGCACTATATAACCACTTATCTTCATGTTGTACTTTAACCTATATCTTTGATTTTTGATTGTACCTATTAATATAAATGTAATCTCGAAGTGTGTACTGCCACTCTAAATTCTGTAATGAAAGTTGACCCACAATGTTTGAATATGTATCAATGTTTGAATATGTATCAATGTTTGAATATGTATTGGTATGTCTCTCGGCTGAAAAGGAGGTCATATAACTGTCCATGCATTAATAAATTGCTCCGAAGAATCCAAACCTCGGTTTGGAGGAAACAGCTGTAAGCACAATAATGTTTTGAACAGTTCTTTGATTCTTATATTTCATATATATATATATATATATATATATATAAAAAGACGTAAAATAAGAAAATTTTAAAAAATTAACTTACTTACTTACTAAAATTTTTATATATATATATATATATATGAAAAAGTGAGTCCTTCATCAGTGACCCACCAACCGTCCTCGGCATTTCATCGCTTTAAGGGCCATATGCCTCAGGTTGGTGCGAACAAAGGCTAAAAAAAGTCGTTGGGACACGTAAATAAAGGGGGACGCTAGAGTAACAACAAAAGGGTTTAAGCAACGGAAAGTGAGTAGAAATAGACAAGTCCCAGATCTCTATGAATATAAACTCTGTGAAATCGTGAACAAGAGACGAAAGACCATCGAACCTGGTAGAAATGAGGGCAAGGAAAGAATTTCGCCCAAGTTTGACGGGGGGGAAAAAAGAGAGAGAGAGATAGAGAGAAAGGAGAGAAGAGGAAGAAGAAGAAGAAGAAGAAGAAGAAGAAGAAGAAGAAGAAGAAGAAGAAGAAGAAGAAGAAGAAGAAGAAGAAGAAGAAGAAGAAGAAGAAGAAGAAGAAGAAGAAGAAGAAGAAGAAGATAAGGGGGTCTGGTCTACGAATTCGGTAAACGCAAGTTTTGTGAAGTCGCAGACGAAAGAGAGAGAGAAACAATTCCATACCAGCTCGGTCAAGAATGCGCGAGAAAAGAATTACACACAGGTCAAACTTGAAGGAGGAGGAGGAA
>OZ024753.1:19049376-19061876 GCA_964016885.1 Eledone cirrhosa | reverse complement strand
TAATTAATATATTCTATACAATTAAATATATATATATATATATATATAATTTTTATTTTTTATTTTTTATTTTTTATTTTTTGTTAACCTATAATCACATTTTACTATAGATAAAATACAAAATCTGTTTTAATTATTATAAACCTAATTAACATATACTATAGAAATTAATATATAATTTTTAATTTAGTTAACCTATAATTTATATTCTACTACCGATGAAATACTTGTTTTGGTTTTTTTTTCCCTATTGCTAAATTCATTTCCTAATATTGATACCATAATGTTAATATTTTTAATTTAGTTATGCTATAATTAATACTCTACTACTGTTTAACTTCAACATTCCGCTTCAAAAATTATAAACCTAAGTAGTATACACCTTAGAAATCAATATATTAACTATTTTTAATTAAGTTAACCTATAATTAATAGTCTACTTATATTAAAATGCATAATTTTGCTTTCTTTCTTACATTTCCTAATACTGAAACTACTATGTAAACATATATTATGATCTAGATGCAATTTAATATTCTATGTTCCTTGAAACCTATATTTACTATAATCCCCCCCCCCCTATAATTATTTGTATTTGTAAGCGTGGATGTACGTATGTATATGTAGGTAGGTATGTATGTTTGGGTGCTTGTATGTGAGTATAAAAATACATATGTGCGCATGTAAATAAGGGTGTATGATTGTGTATATATATATATATATATATATATATATATATATATATATATATATATATGTATGTATGTATATATATGTATGTATGTGTGTGTGTGTGTATATATGTATATATATATGTGTATGTATGTGTGTGTGTGTACATATACGCGTATGTGTGCGTGTATATGTGATTGTATATATATATAAATATATATATATATATATACATTTGTAGTTGATGAGTGTATGTGTATATATATATATATATATATATATATATATATATATATATATTTGTGTGCATAATTGTCTGACTGTGTGTATTTATTTATTTATTTATTTATTTATTTATTTATTTTATATATATGTATATGAGTATATGTATATATATATATATATATATATATATATATATATATATATATATATATATATATATGTATATATATGTGTGTATATATATGTATATGTGTGTGTGTGTGTATATATGCGTATATGTATGTGTATGTGTGTATGTGTATATGTATGTGTATGTATGTAGTTATATGTATATATATATATATATATATATATATATATATATATATATATGTATATGTGTGTGTCTATATGTGTGTGTGTATGTGTGTGTGTATATATATGTATATATGGGTATGTATGTGTATATGTGTGTGTACATGTGTGTGTGTATATATATATATATATATGTATATATATATATATATATGTGTGTTGTGAATGTGTATATATGTATGTATATATATTTGTGTATGTATATGTGTCTATGTATTTATATGTGTATATGTATGTGTCTCTGTATATATGTGTGTGTATATATATGTATATATATGTGTATATATATATATATATATGTGTATGTATATGTGTATGTATATATATGTATATATATGGATGTGTATTTTATATTTTACTTGTTTATATATATATATATTTTTAATATTCTTCTTTTTATTTCTAAATTTATAGATACATTTTTAAATAGGCAGTTTGTCTGACACACGTAAATACTGACCCCCCCCCACCTACTTTCTGTATCTGGACCTAAATATATGTGGCAGTGCTTATGTGCGTGCCTTAATGTCCATATGCTTATGATAATAATATATACACATATATGTGTGTGTGTGTGTGTGGGTGTGTGTGTATGTTCGTGGTTATGTGTATGTTTATGCGTATATGCGCGTGTGTGTGTGAATGTATGTTTATGTGTGTATATATGAATGTATATATGTTTATATACGTATATGTATTTTATCTGTAGATTATAAACATACAGAGACATTAGCCCTGAATTTTTGTATTTACATACATTTTTTCGACATGCGTATGCATGTGAACATATATTTTTATGCATATATGTGAACGAAGTTACTTACATATATACACACACCTAACTGTATTTTCTGGACATATTTCTGTGTATTTCATTGGTCAATTTGAACTCTGTTCCCAAACAGACCTGTAATTTTGAATTGTTGTTATTATCAATAAATGTATTTCATTATTTCTGAAGACGGCATATATATGTGTTGGTATGTATATTAAATTTGATAGTTTGTATAATTTTGTATAATTTTGTACATAGATCTGTTGAATATGCATGCCAATTCTAACACATATATGTCCTAGAAACGATCGTTAAATAATGAACTTTTTTTGTTTAATATAAGGAACTGTTTCATTGTTTTATTCCTTATTTTTTTAATATTTTATATATATATATATATATATATACATATATATATACATATATATATATATATATATATATATATATATATATATATATATATATATATATACATATATATATACATATATATATATATATATATATATATATATATATATATATATATATACTCGTATATATTTTTAGCATATGTTGGTTGTATATCAGCACCTAGTATGCAGGCTGGAGCACTCGACGAAGTGCGCAGTTTGGTTTGGTTACTCTGGAGTAATGTAAAATAAAGTTATATAAAAAGTCAAATGTTTAAAATTTACCTTCGTTTATTACTGTTATATATATTTCAGTGACAGCCACCTTTGGCTGTGACCTCTTCAGGCAGTCCGAATTAGTGTGGTATAGCCACGTACATACGTTGTTGAGGTGTATAATTTTGTCAATACTCTGATATGTCTAGTTCCTGGTTATATTGTTATTTCTCTGAGGAACTATATACTCGTATATATATATATATATATATATACATATATATATATATATATATATATATATATATACATACATATATATATATATATATATATATATATATATATATATATATATATATATATATATATATATATATATATATATATATATATATATATACTCGTATATATATATATACTCGTATATATATATATATATATTCGTATATATATATGCTCGTATATATATATATATACTCGTATATATATATATATATACTTGTATATATATATACTCGTATATATAATACAATTCTTCACTGATTATAACCTTAAGTTAGAAATAGAGATTAAATATGAAATTGTTAACTTTTTAAACTAACATTAATGAGAATCTAAATTACGTAAATTTTAACTCTAATCATCCTAGATCTATTAAGAACACTATCGTCAAATGCGCCCAGCAACGAATTTCACGCATCTCTACTAATAAACATATTTTTTAGGATAAGGCTAAATATTATAATGAAACTTTAAATAGAGCAGGGTATACGAATACATTTAAATACATTGACAACAATAACAAGGCAAATCCCCTACTATTAATTATAATAAGAATAAACAATTTAACTTAAACTATAAAACAAACAAAATAACTAAAACTAGAAATATTATTTGATATTCACCCCCATTCTCATTAAACGTTAACACACCTTTAGCAAAGCTATTCTTTAAAGCACTAGACAAATGTTTCCTAAAACCCACAGGTACCACTCAGTCTCTAACAGACATACTATAAAACTATCCTACTCTACTACTATGAACATAGCACAAAATATAAATAGAATTAATAATAGAAACTTAAATTTAAATCCTAACCAAAATAACCATAATAACAATAATAATTGTTCTAGCAATATTTCTAGCAATATCCAACCTAATAGTACCGTTCCGAGCAAAAACATCTCCGTAAAATCTAACTGTAGAATGAAATCAAATTGCCCTTTACAAAATAAGTGTTTAGATAAAAACATAGTTTATAAATGTACAGTTAAAACTAGTGATAATATATTCAACTATGTCGGTGCCATTTCTACAGAATTTAAACTTTGCTGGAATAACCACAATCATTCTTTTAGAAGATCTGCCAAAAAATCTTCTACTACCCTCTCAAATCTTAGATGGAACTTAAAAAGCAAATATATAGACTATTCATTATCTTGGAAAACGATTTCAGAAGCACCTGCTTACTGAACGCGGTCTTATCAAGATTCTGTAAATTATGTATTGAAGAAATGTTTTATATAATTAATTGTAAAAACTTTATTAACCTCAAAACAGAAATATTTAATTCTCACAGACTTTGCCAAAATTCTACATTCAGAACTATATGTAACTTATAATATACTTATAATATTCCTATTAATCTCCAAAATGATCCTATCTGCTGTAACATTTTATATTTTTTATATTTTTAATACTTTTAATATATTAATATCTCTAAATCATAATATCTTTAACATGTCTTATAATATATATGTATGTGTGTATTTGTATAGATATTTATATATATGTCATACTTCTATATAATTTTAATTTTAATTTAAACTTTTAAATTATTTAATTCTTTTTTCTTAATTCTTTATTTTTCTAATGACACCCTCTAAAGCTAATTTTTAAATGTAAATTAATAACAAGTAACTGTTTTTAGTAAAATGTATCCTACTCAAGATCATGTTTAAATATTCATATTTCTTTAGACTAAAATAATTAATCCCACACTAGCGATTAATAAAAAATCGGAGTTATCTTTTCTTTTTTCAATCATAAAAACTTTTTATACATAATTCCGTTAATTTAATTTAAAACCTTATCAATTAAAACTACCTGTTTATTTACATAAAATCAATATCCCTAGTAACTTATATTATGAACAACCACCTATTTTTAATTTTTTTATAAATCAACATCCTCGTAACTCATATTATAAACAAACCATCCTTTTAATAATATATACATATGCTATTATTAAAATATATATATATATTTATATATTATTATAATAAGATAAATAATTCTCCATATAAATGTAGATAAATATCTTAATATATTTCTCCTAAATTAACGTTTAGTGGTCTTCCTTTTCCTTCTTCTTTAACAATGTTTGTCTGATAATTTATATAGCTTTGTTAAAGTAACAATATTCTGAAAACATTCTCAATGTTGAACATTTTTGTATCGACAAATTATTCTAATCTCACAACTTAAAATTTCAACATCCTTCCTAACTCATATTTGTTTATATAAAAAATCAATACTTACGCAACTTATTAATATATATAGAGATATTTATATACATATAACCTATCCTAATGTAATAAGATAAAAATACTTACAACCATAAGTCTTCATATAATTTATATACAATATTATAACTCATAATATAGGTAACAAATTTTCCCCCCAAATTAACGTTATTCCTCTCTCTTTTTCTTTCTCTTCCTTCCTTATCATAATTATTTAAATTTTCCATAGCGTCTAAAATAACGTCTTTTCACCCCTTTAATATAAACATAATTTGCATACTATTATTAATAATTTTAAATATCTGACTTTTCTTTTCTCTTCCCTTCACTTTCCAGGGATAACTTGAACCGTTAAGGTATATTATCTTTGGTCATGTCAAATATTTATAAAACATTTTTTATTTTATCTGATGATAGCGTACCAAAATTTTTGGTACCCTTGAAATATATATAGTAGAATAAATATGGTTTTATAAATATAGTTTCCATTTATTTAATATCATTGAATATATATATCTATCTATCTAGGGCGAGTAAAATTCCCAAGATCCATGGACGAGTTCTCTCCAGAATTCTCTGTCCCTCATTATCGCTGCCATGTCCTGCGTCTCCAACATACCAGTGTCTGTCCTTAGGGCATCAACATACGTTAACCTTGGCCTTCCTCTTCCAGTGTGTCCATGTAGGGGCTCCCACAGGAGCACTGAGTGCAATGTCAACTCTGGATGTCGGTGAGCATGTCCAGCTAACCTCAGTCTTCTCTATGTCACCTTTCAGCTGACCTTTGGGAGGCTCCCATGCATGAATTGTCTAATATAAATTGTTTACTAAGTTATCTAAGTACAGATCGTGTAATGATGTTTAATATATATATATATATATATATATATATATATATATATATATATATATATATATATATATATATATATATATATATATATATATATATATATATAAAAACAAATAACGAAACGAAATTAAATTTCGTTTTAACTTAATTGTATATATATATATATTTACATTAATCAGTATATATATATATATATATATATATATATATATATATATATATATATATATATATATATATATATATTAAATATCATTACACGATCTGTACATATATTACTTAGTAAACAATTTATATTAGACAATTCTTTTGACGCTGTCCATGTAACTTCAGCAGGTCAATAAGTTTTTGTTGACTTGATATTATGCACTAAGATGTCAATTACATTTTCCTTCCAATGTTTTACATAATAATCAAAGAAGTGATCAGTAAAATCCTTTCTAGACAATTGAATGCTCTTAATTATCTTGTCAAGTGTTCAAGCAACATAGAACAGACATGCGCTTTCAGACGAGTGGAGAGAGAGAGAGGAAGAGAGAGAGAGATAAAGAGAGAGAAAGAAAGAGCGAGAGAGAGAGTGAGTTGGGAGTTGTTTATGTGTCTGGTACTAGGCACTTAATGCTTTTAAGCAATTAGTTTTACACACATAAGAAAGATCTCAACATAAATCCAATTCATGCGCCTGCACCCAACCTGATTTTCAATGTTTAAATTACATGAATTACTGAATCATTAATCTTTCATCTTACAGATGTTAATGTTATTTGTTTAAAAAATAAAAATGAAAACAAAATGCCATTATTCATTATTAAAAGATGGATTGGCAGTATCGGTAGAGGGTCGGACGGCATGCTTTGACGCATAGAGTTACGGCCCTTGCCATTCTGAGTTCAAATCCCGCCGAGGTTAACTTTGCCTTTCATCCTTATGGGGTCGATAAAATAAGGTACCAGTAATGCACTGGGTATGTGCTGGCCTTGTGCCAAAAGTAGAAACAATTATTCGTTATTGTAATCAGAGAAAATATATATACAAGTATTGTCACATTCCTCTTCATAATTCTGAGAAAGTAAGGATTAGGAATTGCTAGTATCGGTAGAGCATCGGACCCTTTACATTGTGAATTAAAATTCAGATGTGGTTAAATTTGCTTTTGACCCTTACGAGGTCGATAACATAAAATACCAGTAATTCGCTGGAGTCAATTTAATGGACTTTCCACTCTCCCAAAGTGGTTGGCCTTGTGCGTAAATCAGAAACCGTTATTATTCTCGTTGGTGACGCTAAACTCCACCAGTTGCAGACTGCGTATCAACATGTGAGATCTCTCTCCACAAAGTTCGATCACCAACAGCAGAGTTTAAAGAGAAAAGTTCAAGTCCAGACGATAATTTGACATTGTCAAGCCATCGTTTTGGCTGCCGGCCTCTGCTTCTCTTACCAATCAACCTTCCTTCCAGGAATATATAATACCTTTCTATCACTAACAGCAGAGTTCAAAGAGCAAAGATCAAGTCCAATCCATAAGTTGACATTATCAAGCCATCGTTTCGGCTGCCGGCCTCTGCTTCTCTTACCAGCCAACCTTCCTTCCAGGTATAACCTACTCACACCACGAGTTGATATTTTTATATGACCGTATAGTTTGAGTATTCTTGACAATTGATGTAATTGGTCGAATTTCTATAAAATTGGATTATGGTACACCTTTAACTGAAATATATATATATATATAGGAACAAATAAGACCCCGACAGCTGAGCTCAAGCCGTTTCGACGGTTAATTCAGGTTATGGTCCACTTGGTTCCTTACCACATTTCCTTCGTTATATATATATATATATATAATTGTTTCTACTTTTGGTACAAGGCCAGCAATTATTCCAGTGTATTACTGGTACTTTATTTTATCGACACGGTAAGGATGAAAGGCAAAGTAAACATCGGCGCGATTTGAACTCAGTCCGTAAAGGGACCTAACTCTACTGCAAAGCATGGCGTCCAACGCTCTACCGATACTGCCAATCCACCGCCCGTATATATATATATGTATATATATAGTAATAATAATAAATTTCACGACTAAAATCCAAAGTTATTTATATACGTTTATTTAATTATTTATTTATTTGTATACACGCATACACTCACACACATATTTATATGTGCGTGGTTTTGTATACCTATGGTAAGTGTTTTGCGTATGCTTGTGTATGTACGTATTTGTTTGCGGGTATGTATTTATTTATTTCTATCACTTCTGTATTGTATTTATTTATTTTGTTCTTAACTCTGTAGTGGAGATTCATTCGGTCTCCTAGTTAGAATTTTAGTCTACGACTTCTGCTTTACCATTTACGTGGTTTTGTCTTTGCGTGCAATTGTTCTCCACGGTCCACATATGACGTATTATCTTCGTTTTTTTCGTTCATTGGCAGAGAACGTCTATATGAACCACCTAAGAGAACAATAGTCTACGAATTCTTTTATACCATAAACGTGGTTCTATCTTTGCGCGTAATTGTTTTTCACCGTTCCTATTAATGACGTATCTTATTCGTGTTTTCCCGTTCTTTGCCAGCGAACGTTTCCACGAACCAAAGTATCGTCTTCATGTCTTCCTCCGGTTGCAACGTTTTTTGAAATATCCACTTCTGCGTTTACAGATTGACTTTGTTAGTTTCAGAAGATCCCGTTAAGGGTGAAAGCAGCGATTCTTTGCTTAAACTTTAATCTGTTATTTTAATAAATATATATATATATATAAATATATATATATATATATATATATATATATATATATATATATATATATATATATATATATATATATATGGAGGAGGTTATAGTTCACTTGAAGCATTGTGTAATGAGGTATAAACGTTAGAATGTGTAATAAGGCCAAGACAATGCAGATATGGACATAGAAAAAAGAATGCAATAGTGAAAGATATTGATGTGAATTTGTCTTTCACCTTGAATTTATTTAAATGACCTTAATTTTGAAGATAATATCTCTTCTTCGGAGGGAAGTAAAGGTCTCAGACCAGCGTCTTTAAATTTCTAATGAAGCCCGATTGTATAGGCATTCTTACTCAATAAAACACCAGAGCCAAAGAAATGTAACAACTTTAGCAGAAAAAGCTTGGACGCTCAGGGATAGCAATCAAAAGTTTACCCAAAAATGGGAAAAATTAGCTAAAACCCAAAGCTTTTCCAGGAGCCAAAATTTCTGCAAATTGTGTAATCTTGAGATTTATTACATAATCACACACAAGAAGAAACTGCTGAATAACAGAATTGAACGAACATTATTCTGCCGTCACAGAACTAAAACCCTTTTTTCCCACTACAAGCCGAATATTACATAAAAGAGGGACATCCCCCAACTATATAAACCTTAATCTAGTTAGAAAAATATAAAAACAATCTCTTCTCAACATATATTAATAACCTTAAATTACCATACTAATAATGAAAAGATATGCTGATGAGAATAGGTACAAATATGCGATAATGAATGTGTCTAAAAACGTCCATAAGTATGTATATATATGTGAAAATGTATATAAATAAGTAAATATATATATATGTTTGATGTGTATAGTTAGACGTAAGTGTATTCATGTATTAAAGTGCTTATATATATATATATATATATGTGTATGTGTATATGTGTGTGTGTGGGTATATGTATATATATATATATATATATATATATATATATATATATGTGTATATATATATGTATATATATATGTGTATGTATGTATGTGTATGTGGATGTGTATGTATGCGTACGTGTGTACACATGGACTAGAGTATGTATGTATATATGTGTGTGTCTATACGTGTGTATATATAAAGATAAGTTGAGTATGAAAATGTATACACATGAGCGCGTATGTATGTACATGAATACATGTGTGTATATATATGTGTATGCATGTATATATGTAAGTATGAATATGTGAATTGTGAGTATATGTATTTTGTAGAGGTGTGCAAATATATTTGTGTGTGAATGCGTGGGTGAAAGAATACGTACACTTGAAAGAAAAATTTAAGTCTGAATGTTAAGTGCAAAAACAAAAAACCAACCACGCATATCTTTACTATCTCTAATCCTTCTATAGATTTAGAAAAATAACCAATAATATATTCCATAAAAAATGTCAAAACAACAGATGGGAATCTAATTACTCACTGCCACCAAGAATTCTCACTGCTATCGAAAAACCACTCCTTCAACTATTCTTCTAACAACTTCACCCCTCCCTCCTAATATTCTCTATAAAAACTAAATAGGTCCTCAGTAATATTATTCTGATGAAATGACAGTAAATAATAACATTGAAATATTGAATGTCTGCATAACTAAAAGTTTGTAGATAGCTGTTTTAGGTTATGTAACTGTTATAGAAACACGTGTCAATAAATTCCTTTCAACTAAACTGTATCCATTCAAATCTTTCTATATATATATATATATATATATATATATGTATATACATGCGTGTGTGTGTGTATATATATATGCATTTATAGTATATATACATGACTATGCATATCTATGTATTTATATATATATTGTTATACTTTGGGAGGGTCATATTGTTGTAATAATATTGCCTAAAATAATAACAGAACACACCCATTGTTTGGTTGGTTTTCGGTTCTGTATCTTTTACATCTCCACAGTTATTTCATTAGGTCCTCAATGTTTATCATTGACTGACCAACAGTCAAAAATACAGATATAATATAGATATAAACACATATATATATAGTCTAACAAAGTTCTTTCGTTGCACATCTGCAACATCATCAATACAACAGGAGGAACATAATAGTACCACTGATGATGTTGCAGATGTGCAACGAAATAACTTTCTTAGACTATATATATATTTATATCTATATTATATCTGTATTTTTGATTTGACCGTTGGTCAGTCAATTGTAAACATTGCGGACGAAATGAATTAACTGTGGAGATATGAAAGATACAGAAGCGTAAACCAACCAAACAGTGAGTGTGTTCTGTTATTATTTCTGGCAATATTATTACAACAATATGACCCTCCCCAAGTATAACAATATTTTTTCGACACATGATTTCATATCAAAAACCTCATAAAACAAATATATATATATAAATATATATATATAAATATATATATATACATATATATATATATATAGTATGTTTTGAAACAGTGAGTAGGTTTAAAATTAGAAAATAGAATAGCTTTCACCGTATTTTTGACTAAAGGAATGTTAGCCTGATAATGGGGATTAGAACCCTCAGATAAATGGAAAAAGATGAGTATTGACGTACATGGGAGTCGAACCCACATCTTTGGTTATCAGGCTAAAATTCCTTTAGTCAAAAATACGGTGACAGCTATTCTATTTTCTAATTTCAAACCTGCTCACTGTTTCAAAACATACTTACTTGCCATTTAAACTCGCTAAGAATGTAGCTTCTAATTTAAATGGAAAGAGACGGGTGATGTGTTGGTGTAATGGTAGCACAGTGGTCGCGATAACCAAAGATGTGGGTTCGACTCCCATGTACGTCAATACTCATCTTTTTCCATTTATCTGAGGATTCTAAACCCCATTGTCAGGCTAAAATTCCTTTAGTCAAAAATACGGTGAAAGCTATTCTATGTTCTAATATATATATATATATATATATATCTGTGTGTGTGTGTAAATGTATGTATGAGTATTCATATACATCAATATATCTGTACTCTGGGTACAAGTTTTTCTCAATCTAGCATTACATAAAAATCAATGTTCACTTTGTCATTAATTCATACTAATTCATCTAGTGCATAAATGAATGGTGTCTCGTCCACGTTATTTTACAAATGATTTTCTCTTGCGGCAACGAGACGAGGTTTCTCGAGACGCTCGTCCAGAATGATAAAATTCTGAAGTCAGTAAATAAACATGACACGTATCAAAACAAGCAAAATAATATACAACATTTTCCAGACAGAACTTTACTAATCTTAAATATCTCCAGAGAATAATTTGCTTATTTAACACAGTATGGCATCAGTTGTGTTGAAACGTGTCAGTGATGTTCTTTAGGGTATGATGGCCCTATTCTGATATTTGTTTTATTATCGTTATAGCTGCAAGTACAGACACACAGTAACACGGGGTTAGAATTGGTAGGAAAGCTGTTATTGCTAATTTATGTTGAATTGGACTAACCTGATGTTGCATTCACCAAAATACCCCAAAAAATTCTCTTAAATTTGATTCTGGAAATTCCTGTTCAATACTCCAATGGCAGGACGGTGAAGGACATTTTTTAATGTTTTCACTGCAAAATACATCACCTGTGCCAAGGCTGCAATGAATGAACCTTGAATATAATCTAATTTATAATTGTCCATCACAAACATTTATTTTCACGGAAAGAGTTTTCTAGGCATTCAAAGACAGAAAAGAAGTTAAAT
>OZ024753.1:19021876-19046876 GCA_964016885.1 Eledone cirrhosa | reverse complement strand
AGACAAAACCTATATATTTGCTAGCATCAATATGCATTTGTATGTATATATATGTTACTAGATATGAATTCTTTATTATATATATATATATATATATATATATATATATATATATAATAAGGAAAAGCGAAGTAGTTTTAGATGTTCAAATCTTTTAATAATAATGCTGTGTATATATTTCAATGGCGACAGTGTCCACACTGTTCTGTGTGCCAGTGTCGCAATATCGTCAGACAGCTTGTTACATAATGAGGTTATGTTTCCGAGGCAATCCAAATTGTATCGACATGGGAACGGACGAAATGTGTGCTTTTGGGTTCTTCATCCATTCCTCTGAGAGTACTAATTCACCCCACCGGTCTGCGCAGGCGCAGGTCCGAAGGATGTTGACCATTAGCTACCGCAGATTTCAACGAAATTCGCTTAGTCAGTTCCCCCCTCTGAGCCAATCATTGACCCATTCAGGCTTGTAATATATCTTACTGCTACCTACCACGTCTGTGGCAGTCAGTCGAAAACCAGTGGGGATGGTAGAGTGTGAGTATCTATAGGTCTCAATACTACCTTTCATTAGGCATGGACAGTATAATTGACCATCAACCTCTAAGAGAAAATATACTTAATTCTAGGTATCATGGTTTCACAGTGAAAATTATGAATGAGAGTTGGAAATTAGAACTAAAAATTAAAATTTAAAATAAAAAATCAGAAATCAAATATCAAAATTTAGAAATTAAAAATTAAATATTTTTTGAAGTGGAATCTGGATTGAGGCGAGTAAAAAAAATATAGATTGAAGTGAGTAAATAATATGCAGAGAGATGTTTAAGTAAGAAGTTTTGAAAGGGGTATTAATGTTACAGTTATATTATCTACATACTGAACGATAGTAACGTACAGTAGAACGGAGAGTAAATTACAGTATGAAATGTAGTAGTTAACAGGGTACATAGTTAGAATTTCCATCGCATGAAACAAAACCCCCAAAAAACAGATATACAGTACACAAAAGAAAAAACTAATAAATGAATAAATGCAAAAACGCAGAGTACATATATTCAAAATGAGATAGATGATCAATATGATTGCCAATTTGTCTATGTATACTCACAGAGGAATGGATGAAGAACCCAAAAGCACACACTTCGTCCGTTCCCATGTTGATTCAATTTGGATTGCCTCGGAAACATAACCTTATTATGTAGCAAGCTGTCTGACAATGTCGCGACACTGGCGCACAGAACAGTGTGGCCACTGCCGCCATTGAAATATATATAACAGCATTATTATTAAAAGAATTGAACATCTGAAACTACTTCGCTTTTCCTTATTCGATATTTACTCCGTCACTCCTCTGTGGAATAAGTACGTTGAGTGCTCGAATTGAATTGCATCAATGTTTACCCTAAGTATATACATATATATACACTCACATATAAATATATATATATATATATATATATATATATATAGAATAAGTAAAAGCGAAGTAGTTTCAGATGTTCAAGTCCTTTAATAATAATTGCTTCTACTTTAGGCACAAGGCCAGTGCATTACTGGTACTTTATTTTATCGACCCCGTAAGGATGAAAGGCAAAGTCAACCTCGGCGGGATTTGAACTCAGATCGTAAAGGGACGTAACTATGCTGGAAAGCATGGCGTCCGACCCTCCACCGATACTGCCAATCCACCGTCCTTTAATAACAATGCTGTGATATATATTTCAATGACGACACTGGCCACACTGTTCTGTGTGCGAGTCTCGTGATATCTTCAGACAGCTTGTTACATAATAAGGTTATGTTTACGAGGCAATCCACTGGACGGACATAATAGTAACTTTCGGCAGGATAAATACGCGGAAACATAAACTAAGATAAACCCATAGTTTCCTGCACCAAATCGCTTTTGAACAGAAGCCCCCTCAATTCAATCTATACATTGACAAATTGACAATCATATGGATCATTTTGCATATATGTACTCTGTGTTTTTGCATTTATTCATTATTTGTTCTTTCTTTTGTGTACTTTATATCTGTTTTTCTTTGGTTTTGTTCCATGTGATGGAAATTATGACTGTGTACCAGATTGACTACTGCCTTGAATACTGTAGTTTACTCTCCGTTCTCATGTACGACACTATCGTTCAATATGTGTATAGTGTAACCGTGACATTGGAACCCCTCTCAGAACTTCTTACTTAAATATCTCTCTCCATATTATTTACTCACTTCAATCTATATGTTTTTTTACTCACCTCAATCCGGATTCTCACTTGAAACACTTTTTAATTTCTAATTGTTAATTTTTTAATTGTTTAATTTATAATTTCTGATTTTTGATTTAGGATTTTAATTTTTATTTCCAACTCTCACTCATAACTTCCAATGTAAAACCATGATACCTAGAATTAAGTATATTTTCTCTTGGGAGTTGATCGTCAGTCGTACTGTCTATGCTTGGTGAGAAGTAGTATTGTGACCTGTAAAACTAACACTCTCCCATCCCCCCTGGCTTTCGGCTGACTGCCACAGACGGGACGGGTAGCAGTAAACTATGGTACAGGCCTAAATGGGTCATTGTTTGGCTGAGAGGGTGAACTGACTAAGCGAATTTCGTTGAAATCTGCGGTAGCTAATGGTGAACTTCCTTCGGACATGCGCCTGCGCAGACCGGTGAGGGTGAATTGGTACTCACAGGGGAACCGATGACGAACCCCAAAGCACACACTTCGTCCGTTCCCATGTCGATTCAACTTGGATTGCCTCGGAAACATAACCTTATTATATAACAAGCTGTCTGATGATGTCACGAGACTCGCACACAGAACAGTGTGGCCAGTGTCTAAAGTAGAAACAATTATTATTAAAGGACTTGAACATCTGAAACTACTTCGCTTTTACTTATTCGATATTTACTCCGTCACTCCTATGTGGAAAAAGTACGTTGAGTGCTTGAATTGAATTGCATCAATATTTACCCTAAGAATATATATATATATATATATATATATATATATATATATATATATATATGTGTGTGTGTATTATTTATATATACATATATATATAATTGCCCACTCTACTACCCAAGGTATCGAGTACTCTGGTGCGTTTTGGTCCACCTAGTTCCTTGCCACACTTCCTTCGTTTTATATATATATATATTGATACATATCGATATATATACACATACACACACGCATACACACACACACAGACACACACACAGTTATTATTTGACAAATATCAGTGATAACACTTGTACTAAATATTTGCATCTGCAAAGTTAGTTTGATAGAGAATTCATGAGTTAATATCAGTTTGAATTCCCTTGATAGATCGCATTTCAACCTTTGAAGTCGTTCTTGGAATTAATCTACAGTTTGCACCAATTGCTACAGAGATTATTAAATTGAATTGTAACCTATAAGTGAAGCTTTTCAGATCTATGAGAAAATACAAATTTTAGGTGCATATAAGGGAGTAGAAAAATATTAGCAGCACTTGACAAGCACGAAGATTTCGTCATTACACAATTGATTTCAATTTGATACTATATTGATAGATCAATATTCATATGCAAGAAAATAACTTCCACGCTTTAGATTCCAACAAAGGATTTCTGATTTAGGCACAAAGCCAAAAGCTTTGGTGAGGGGAAAATCCATTAAATCGACCCCAGTGTGTTACTGGTACTTGATTTTATCAACCCTGTAAGGATGAAAGGCAAAACTAATCTTGACTGGATTTGAACTCAGACAATAAAGGGACGTAACTATATGCCAGAAAGCATGTTTTCCGCCGCTATACCGATATGCCAAACCACCGCCCTGCGTTTGAATCTAATAATATTTTCTGATTTAAGCACAAAACCAACAGTTTAGTGAAGGGGAAAGTGGATTACACGCATCGCAGTGTATTGCTGGAACTTTATGTTATCGCCCCCGGTGCGATTTGAACTCGGAACGTAAAGAGACGTAGCTATATATTACAGAAAATGTTCTCCGAAATCTACCGGTATTGGCAATCCAACCCGCTTGCTTTTCCCCTTGCTTTTAAATCTAATAATAGTATTGATATATCCTCTGTTCATAATGCCACTTGAGCAAGAGTTAGGGACCATTGTCCACCTATTGGTCAATACATACTATATTACTCCAGAGTAAATATTGGCTAATATGTTAGAAATTAAAATCTGATGCTCCACCAATATGACGATATCTTCAGCTATTCATACAGCCATACAAAGCACTTTATTATTCCGCACTTGGTCAATATTGATAGGCAGGCGTAAAATCACAGTAGTTCCTGAGGCTTCACCCAGCATTGGATCAAAATTGATTATATGATATAAATATAATATACATATTCCAAAATCTAATTCCAATACATAGTCTGATATTTCGGTACTTGATACATGTAGAATAATTTCCATTGAATACTGTACCGTGTTAGACGTCACTTGGGTTAACCTATCTGCTGGTATTTAGGTGCCTAATAAATTGCCCACGATTGTAGTGGGAGAAGATAAGACTAGATTCTCTAGTTTATCCAGCGACATAGATGTTTTTACTTGTTCAGAGATAGGTACATAATCCCTAACTCCATAGCAGTTTGGTATAATATATAACGCGGGTGTCCTGTTCCCAGTAGATAGGTACATAAACCCCAACGTCGTGACAGTTCGGTATAATATATAGCAAGGGTGTCCTCCCAGTAGTTGGGTACATAACCCCCAATGTCGTGACAGTTTGGTGTAATACATAACCCGGGTGTACTACCAGTAGTTGGGTACATAACCCCCTGAGTCGTGACAGTTTGGTGTAATATATAAAGCGGGTGTCCTGTTCCAAGTAGATAGGTACATAAACCCCAGTGTCGTGATCTGGTTTTTCTTCTTTTAACACAGGTGGCTAAATCAACAGACCTGCTACTTTTCGATAAAGATTTTTCGTTTCTGCCCTTGCTAACTCCCATCTATCTTTCTGTTTCTTCTTTCTTTAATTTCTCATTCTATTTTCTGATGAAGAATTAGCGTCCTAAACGTTAAGAATTATTTTACTATAGTAAGTGTGAAAGTAAAATATGAATAATAAAATGTTGTAGTTTGCTTGAAGCATTGTTTTTGATATATAATGTGGAAAGATATATAAGGCTAAACATTAGCAAATGTACTGTGACATGAAGCTCACGAAAAAGTAAGTTACCTGGTAATCTTTTTTTTTTTGTTGTTTCTTTCGTCCTAATGTCTGGATTTAAAATTCCCTTCTTCAGAGTGTAAGGAACGCTCAGAGAATAATGTTTCTTCTCTTTGGGAATAAATTTAGAATTAAATTTCATAAATCATTTTCAAGCGCTGTTTGGTGGTTATTTCGGTATTTACGAGAATGATTCATATTGCCAATGTAGTATTTTATGGAATCAGTTTTCTTTCTTGTATGAGATGTTGTGTAGGTTGTGTGTGTGCCTGTGGGTGTGTGTTTTTTTGTGTCAAGTACTGTGTGCTGAGTTCTAATCTATTATTTATTTGTGTGTTGAGTCTACACATGAGCAAGGCTTCCTTAATCCTTAAATTGCCCAGATTTCTATCTCTGGTTTCAATATTTAATTTGGATGAAAACTTTATTACAATTTACACACTTCTATGTGTATCTTTCCTTGTTTCTCTAAATATGGTATTGTCCAGTAACTCCTAATGGAGTTATAGAGGCATTATGATGGCATAGGGTGGAGAGAGAGAGAGAGAGAGAGAGAGAGAGAGAGAGAGAGAGAGAGAGAGAGAGAGAGAGAGAGAGAGAGAGAGAGAGAGAGAGAGAGAGAGGCACAATTGCCCCTAGTACTAGACTGGACATTTTTTTATCGACCTGGAATGGATGAAAGGCAAATTTGACTTCGGTGGGATTTCAACTGGGAGCAGAGAATCGGAACAAATACCACAAAGCCTTCTATCCGACGTTTTAACGAGTCGCCGCCAATTCAGCGCCATATATATATATATATACATGCATACATACATGATGGCTGCCCCCTCGTCATCGAATATGGCCATTGCACGATATACCATTATTAATAATTATTAATTAATTCTATCGTGCAATGCCTGTGTGTGAAGATATGTTTTAAAGTGAGGGAATACTGTGCACTGAGCCAATCCCACTCGCTGAACGACAGTACCTGTAACCTGAAAAGAAGAAAAGATCAACATCATCAGTAACTACTAATCCGCAGGTTAAATATCGGAGTTATCCCAGTTTCCTGGGTTGCCTTCTCCTAGAAGAATGCCCTGACAAAGGCTAGGGGTCCTTCACTCCTAGTAGTTTAACCGCGTGATCGTGTATCAAGCCCGATTATTTCTATGTGTCCGTGCATATATATATACACATGCATACATGTATGTACATGCATATATATATATATATATATATATATATATATATATATACATATATACATATATACCCATGTATAGATGTATATACATATATACATATCCATACAAGTATATACATATTTAGACATTTTTGGATGGCCGTTGACTCTTATGAGTTCTTCCGCCCTTTGTCAGGTTTTCTTTTTTGTCCTGCAGTGTGTCCAAAATCACCCTCCTCACCAAGTAAACTTGGTGGGGTTGCCGGATTAGTCACAGACGACACAAAAACAAACACACATGCATACATACATACATACATACATACATGCATACATACATGCATACATGCATACATACATTCATACATATATACATACATGATGGCTGCCTCCTCGTTATCGAGTATGTCCATTGCACGAGGAGTAAAACAAATTAATAAATAAATAAAAAATAAAATAAAAATAAAAAAAAGAAATACATATATATATATATGGTGGCTGCCAACTCGTTTTCGAGCTAGGCCACTACTTTATATGCATGTAGGAGAACCCCTACCGATGCGCTAAACAAGTGTGACTTTTTAGTCCAGCCAGCGACTTGAAAACTCTGGTACAAACACTACACCTGTGACAATTATTGACACATAGTGCTGGGCCCATGGCACCACGTGACGACAAATGCAGAGAGATCTCCAGATATAAAGCAATGCCTGTGCCGTGAAGCTTTTATAGTGAGCAAATGCACTGCTCAAAGCCAGTCCCACTCTCTTAACCAAGATGATATTTACCAAAAAGAATAACAAGTCAACATCATTGGATACCATCAGGGTTGCAGGTATCAGAGTTTTCCTTCTCCTAGAATTCTGCCTTGACAATGGCTAAATGGTCATCTCTCCCGGTGATTTTGGATGGCCATTGACTCTTAAGAGTTCCTTTGCCCTTTATATATATATCCTTTGCCCTATATATATATATATATATATATATATATATATATATATATATATATATATATATATATACATATACACATACATATATACACACACATATACACACACACACATATACATTAATAATAATAATAATAATGATTTCATTTATTGGCCACAAGGGCCGACATATAGGGGACAACACAATAGACAGGGACAGTGGGGGTTTACATAGAGATCGAGTAAGTATAAATAACAAAAAAACAAAAACAAAATAACAATAAAAATACAACAATGAAAGTTCCCCAATAAGAGGGATCACCACCCAGGGTTGACTCAAGCACCCCACCAGTCCTGAGCCACCCGACGCTCCTAGGGCACCCGGGAAGGGCACCCCTCTCCTTCTCGAATTCACCAGCCTACAGGCGCATGATCAGAGTAGGCCCACTCACGCGGGCCATTCTCGCCACATTCACCCACCTTTCAGTAAATGTACTGGGGGGCAGCACTTCTCTCTCCACCCTCACCTTCCTTTCCAAGTGAAACTTGAAGAAGTTGATGAGGGATTGGCCGAAGAGAAAAGTGTCTGTCTTCAGTCCTTTCAACCTGGTCCACCATGCAACCTCTTTCGCTACTGCCACCAGGCAGAGGAAAATTGCCTGCCCTTCCTGACCAAAAGAAGGCGGCGGGTCAATCTTCACTATGGACTCGGACGATAGCCGGATCCGTTCTACACGCGACAATAGCTGTTCGACATAACCCCACAAGTCAGCAATGCACGGACACTGGACGAGTGCGTGCAGAACGGTTTCGTCGCTCTGCGCGCATCTCGGGCAGGTTCGTCTGACAGCACTTCCGTGCCTGTAGAGTTTATCCCGAACCGGCAGCGCCCCCCGGTAGCACTGCCAAGCGAGGGATTTCTGGAAGTTATCCATCGTCCCCGGCTCGAAAGTCCTCCGGAACATACTGGTCAGTTCTACTTCGTTGACGCCCAGAGCCTCTCCTAGTACGTCATCGCACTTGCCCTCCACTAATCCTCTATAGAAATCTTGAGTGGAAGTTCCACTGACCGCATTGCCCACCTTGCAGAGTGCAGTGAGCGCCTGGCAACATTCCAGATGCCAGTCGCCCAGTCTCGGTCTCTTCTTGACCCAGGACTGCAGCTCAGTCAAAGAGATGAGCTGCGGAAAGGCCCGTCTAACAAACGGCGACCACACCTGTTCACCGTTTAGGCAAAATATCTGGAGATGTCGCAGCCTCAGCGCATGTCTGCGCATCATTAGCCACGGCATGCCCAGCCCTCCACGAAGAGGGTGCTGGCAGCAGATGGACCGCCTCACCAACGGGACCCGTCCCCTCCACAAAAATTTGAAAAGGAGCCGTTCCAAATTGGCGAGGCGTGGACGGGGGCAAGGCACGACGGTCAGGCGGTAGTAGATGACGGACGCGATGTACGCGTTCGCCACCTCCGCCCGCCCTTTCAGTGATAGCTTTCTCTCAGCCCATTTCTGGGTGAGGTTGGCTATCCTGCTCGTCACCTCGTCCCAATTCTTATCCACCTGGAGGTCTGGTCCGAACCAAACCCCGAGCAACTTTACCGGTCCGTCTGTCCAGCGCCCAACGACGCTGTTGGACGGCATGGACTTGCCTCTCCAGGTGCCGAGCTGCAAGCCCACCGACTTTTCCGGGTTAAGTTTTGCTCCCGTCAACCTTTCATATTCCTCCAAATGGGTGCGGATCACCTCGATTTCCGAGGTGTCCGACACCATCACGGTGATGTCGTCCGCATAAGCGGACGCAGCCTTTCTACGTCCCGGTTCGAGCGGGATGCCCTGCAACAACTCCAGCTTCCGCAGTAGAGGCTCAAGAGTCAATACGTACAGAAGGGAGGAGAGAGGGCACCCTTGACGGACCGATCGAGAGATCTGAAACGGTTCCGAGAGGTGGCCATTAACTTTGACCACCGAGCGGATGCCGCTGTACATTGCAGCGATCCAGCTTCTGAAGACGGGGCCGAAGCCAGCCGCCTCGAGGACAGCCTCCAAGTACCGATGGTCGACCCTATCGAATGCTTTCGATTGATCTAAATTGATCAGAGCCCCACCGAAGCCAGGTTTGCACCCAACCCTCTCTATGATGTATCGCATGAGGTGGAGGTTGTCGTGTATGGACCTGGTCGGGATTGCGCAAGTTTGCGCCTCCCCAACCAAATCTTTGACGACAAGCGCCAACCTTTTCGCTAACACCTTGGCCAAAATCTTAAACTCTGTGTTGAGCAGGGTTATGGGCCTGAAATTATCTAGTGTGTCCCTCTTGTTCTCGTCTTTCCTTATCAGCGTCACTACGCCACGGCTCACAGAACTGGGAATGCTCCCGTTCTGCTGCCAGTTGCAGTAGAGCGCTTCGAGGAGATCGGAGAACAAGTCTGGCATATTTACGTAAAGCTCGTAGGGCAGACCATCCAAACCGGGTGACTTGCGACTCGAGCAGCCGACAAGGGCGTCCTGAATTTCGGCTGATGTTATCGGCTCTTCGCAGCGCTCAGCGTCGGCCGTCGAGAGGCGTGGCAAGCCGTCGAGGTAGGGACTGAAGTCCGCCGCCGTCTCCGACTCACCCATCCTCCCGAACAATCGAGCAAAGTGCTGGCGAAAGGCCTCACACATCTGCTTGGAATCGCTCAGTTCGTGTCCATCTCGATCCGTCAAAGACCGAATTGTGGTTTTATTTCCACGCTGCGTCTCTGCAAAGCGAGCCCATCGGGCAGCTTTGGTTCCCTCGTTCCTCAGAGCACGCGCCTTAGCTCTGACAATGCAACCTTCGTGTTTCGCATTGAAGAAATGGTCTAGTGCCATTCTCGCCGCTAGCACGTCTGTTGCAATGCCACTACAAATAGCCTCGTCTAACTTAGCTATCAGCCCCTCCTCCTTTCTATTTTTCTCTATTGCTACTTCTTTGCTAAATCCTATCGAGGTTGCTCTAATCTCTCTTTTGAGTGCCCCCCACCACCTGTTGTTGACAACCCCCCCTGTCAACTTTTGCTTAACTAAGTTGTTAACCCGGTCCCTGTAAGCTTTACGTGCCGGAAACGACATGTTTAGCTTCCAGTAGCTAGGTCCTAACCTACGTGTCTTATCTAGGTCGACCATACAGATCACAAGCTTGTGATCTGAATAGGCAACCGTTTTAAAATGTGGACATCCTACACTATTTCTATCTCTTTTCCTAATGAAAATCCTATCTATGTACGATCTAGATGACCCTATGCGATTGGTCCAGGTCCATACTGGCGCATTAGGGAAATCTAGTCGGTACCTGTCAGACAGTTGAAACTGGCTGATCAGGTACTTGAGGCTTTTGCACCCCCCGCTCCTATCAGATACTCCCACACAATCCCAGCGTGCTTCTAAGATGCCATTCCAATCCCCTATTAACAGTAAAGGGCGAGACGTAAGCAGAAAGTTTTCCAGGCGCCTAAAGAAGTCCGGCCGACCGGCCCCAGTAGGGGCGTAGACGGCCACCAGTCTAAAGGCACCACCTTCGCTATTGCTCACGTCCAGGACCACCAACTTTCCGTCAGGATCCCGGAAGATTGACCTTACCTCGAGATCCAGACATTTCCTAAACAGCACAGCCACTCCACCTCCCATTCCCGGCCGACTAACAGATGCAAAGATCTGATAATCGTCGAAAATCGGCGCCAGTGCGCGTGTGTCGGAAATTCTGGTCTCGCTGATGGCAATTACATCCATTCCTAGTGACCTGAGGTCGTTGAGCAAGTGACCTTGCTTCCAGGGCGACCCCAGGCCACGAACATTTAAACTTCCTACTCTTATGGCCATGCTGGCAGGATGAATGGGAGAGGAAAGGTTTACTTACCTTCCGGGGTCTTGTGAAGGTCGGGTGGTTCGACCTCCATGGTTTGTGGGGTTTCTTTTGGGAACCCCTTTAATAGTCTTGACGTGGGTTTTACGTTCGGGGTTCCCACATCCCGAGGAAAGCTCTTTCGAATTTCTTTGTATGAAGCGAGCGACATTCGCATCAGAAGCAAATTATCTGGTACGCGAAATGTGCTCGCTTCAAATGTTTCCCCGTCTTTTTCGATGTTTGTGCTTCGTGCTACATGGGCCATCAATTCCTTGTTGGCCCTTCTGGCAAGCACGAAGTTTTTAATGTTTTGTTGCTCGGGTTTTATTTGTTCGTGTGATTGTGGTGGTGATAGCTTTGTTAGTGTTGTTTCTATTGTGTCTGCGTTTGTTGTGGGTGGGGTGTCTGTAGTTTCTGATGTTTGTGTGTCTATTTGTTCTTGTGTCTGTTTAGCTTGTTTGCGCTTGGGGGATTTTGGTGGTTGTGTTGGTGATGCTGTGGGGAAAATGTTTGTGTGGGTGGTGTGTGTATTTTTTTTTGTGGGGGTGTTTGTGCTTTGTGGATTTCTTTTTTTTTTGTGTTTTGTTTTTTGTATTTTGGGGGACTTTGGTTTTCCCTCATCTTCACTGCTGGAGGATGAGGGGTCTGTGGCTGTGAGCGTGTTTGTGTCTGAGTGAGTGTTTATGTTCTTGTTCGTGTGTGTATTTTGGGGGGGAGGGGGAATGGGAGAGCTTTCCTCGTTTCCCCCCTGGGTGTGCAATTTTGGTGGTTCCATTGTTGACGGTGTTGCTGGTGGTCCTTGTCCCGGCGTCGCCAGCAGTGGAATCTTTCGACCCCTTGCGCTTTTCGGCAGTTGAGGGCAGAAGGCTCGCAAGTGTGTCGTTTCCCCACAAAGGAAACAATGCGGCCTTTTGCCCTCAGTCATTATATGCAACACCCTCCCGTTTTGGAGGCGGATGTGGTCCGGGATTGTTTTTACGTTTTCGGGTCTGATTTGGAGCAGTATCTCCAGATCAACCCCGGACCAGTCGTCCCTGGCAGTTCTCGTTGCCTCTACCGGGACTGTATCCGTTCCTTCCACGATTACGCAACCCAGGAGCCACCACATATCAAGTCCTGGTGGAATCCTGGGAATGCGCACACGTGCTATTCGTTTTCCCATGTGGGAGGGGTACATTATGACCTTGCTGGTTTTGCAAGGGGTCATTGAATGCTTCACAGCGAGGGCTTCAGACTTGAACAGCACCGAAACGGTGCCGTATTGCCTGCCCCTCTCTATGAAGTCTGTGTCCTCTCTGATGTATTTCAGTGCGGCTTCTATGTCAGCTTGGGCGATTATCGCTGCCCTCTTTGTCTCTACTGAGATGCATCTGAAATGCACCGTTCTTTTTTCCACTGCCTCAATGGCTTCTGCCGGGACAGTTAAGTTTGCCCAGGTCTGCTCTTGATTTATGATTTTCCAGGCCTGGGCCAACTTTTCCTCTCTGTTGGTTAAGTCGATGCTGTAGCATGGTCTCCTTTTAGCCGCTGCCACAGCAGCGAAAGTGTTCTTGTTGGTGTTGTCACTGTTGTTGTTCTTGTTGGTGTTGCTGCTGCTATTGCTGTTGTTGTTCTCCCCTGTGTCGTGGTTACCTTCTGTGCTGTTGGCCTTGTTGGTGCTGCTGCTGTCGCTACTATTACTCTCTGTGCTGTTCGTTTTGTTGGTGCTCTCGCTATTACCACCTTCTGCGCTGTTCGGCTTGTTGGTGTTGGTGTTGTCGCTGTTACCACCTTCCGCGCCGCTCGGCCCGTTGGTGCTGGCACTGTCGCTGCTCACATTCGTGCTGGTGGCGCTCCTCGCCTCACCTCTCCTCTCAACGCTCAAGTCGCCGTTGCACGACAGCAGACCCGCCTCTAGGGGGCGTGGCTCCGCCATGTTTTTTTGAGAAAAAAATTATTATTTTTTTTTTCAAAATAAAGTTCAAATATTTGGGCCAAAAGGCCCAAATATTATGAGTTATTCCTTCACAGGATACAAATTAATGTCTTATAATGCTTCAGCGGTACAAAAAATAAACAATTCTCTACAATTAATCCTCAAAAAATTGCTTACTCACGGAGCTTCAAAAAACGTACATCCACTTTCGTCAATAATAATAATAATAATAATAATAACAACAACACTAACGACAACAACAATAATGATATACATATACATATATATATACACATACAAGCACGCACATAAACATATCTATACACACATACACACACACGATAGCAACTAACAGCGCTGCGATCGAATGTGGCTTTTTAGCCCAGCCAATGATCTAAAATGACTTGCACATACATACATACATACATACATACATACATACATACATACATACATACATACATACATACATACATACATACATACATACATACATACGTACATACATACGTACAATAACATCCATAACTACACGTGCAGACATGCATACATAATCTACCTAGTTGACGTTGTGTTAATTCCAATGAAAGAGTCTTGTGTCTATCTTAGAAATCCACTCTCTATATATTGGTAACAATTTGTGAAATTATAAAACCAGAAGAACATACATACATAAATACATACATACAGGAAAGCTTTCAATTCTGTTCCCCACTCTTGGATGATAGAGGCCTTCCGACTTGCTAAAGTCCCAGACATTATTATCAGAGCCATATATAGAAGCTGTCTTCTTCTTGGGCTAATATCCTAAGGTATTCTATTTCCTGTGGTATTCTATTTCCACTGATAAAATAGAATACCACAGGGGTATATTTCAAGGGTCATCTCTCTGTGATACTATTTATCTTGTCATTAAACCCTTTGTCCTTTCTGCTCAAGAAATATGAAGGATACATCATTGGCTTACAGGAAGACAGAAATACGAACCTAACCCATAATTTCTTTGTGGGTGATCTGAAACTCTATTCCAAGAACATGGATGGGATGAAGAAAAATCTTAACCTGGTTACAACCTTCTCAAAGGATATAGAAATAGAGTTTGGCCAAGATAAATGTTCATATATGACTGTAAAGCGGGGAAAAACTACAACCCAATCTAGCAACATGTGTATCAATGGTCAAACTGTTTCAGCGATATCTGATGAGGACTGCTACAGATACCTGGGGATAGATGAGAACATATCCTATAATGGTATCTGTAATAAAGAACGCGTAACCAGGGAATATTACACCCGATTAAGAAAAATATGGTCATCGGAACTCCCTTCGCATAATAAAACAGTGGCTGACACTTTATTTGCTATGCCTGTCCTAACACCAAAGTTTGGAATACTTAATTGGACGATAGATGAAATCCGAACAATTGATGTTAGGATTCGAAAAATACTAAACAACACCGGAAACTTCCACATCAACAGTGACATAGACCGCATGAGACAGATAAGATCATGAGAGTTGGCAAGGAACTCCTTGAAAGATATTCCCTGTGTGATAATCAAAAACTCAGACCCTCGGAAATTTCCCAGCAGTACCGCAGTGAATCCATGGATGAAAAACTGCATGCTTATCAGCAAAAAATCATGCACTGTTATATTGCAAGGAAGCTCCAGTGTGAGAGTAATATAGATAAGGAAAGTTATCTATCTTGGACCAACAACCGCTATATTAGCTCCTACTTTGAAAGATACGCTTTTTCAATCCAAGAACAGGTGATTAACACGAAATACCTGATTCACAAAAGAGATAGGGATGCAGACAAAACACCTAGATGTGACAAGTGCAGACTCTGCAGATTTCACATCAAAGATGTCACCCATGTCATAAGCAGCTGTCCAAAGATATCATCGCGGTACTATCTACCTATGAGGCATGATATAGTGGCCAAATCCGTAGAAAAGATAGCCCTGATACACATTAAAAGCTACAGCAATGGGGAAGACATCCATATATATATAATATGAAAGAGTACTGGTGGAATTTTCCAGTAAAAGCCCCAATAAAATGCAGGCAAAACAGACCAGATATAATGATATGGGACAGGGAAAAGAAGGCATGCACAGATGCCAATATAATATCAAAGATTAGTGAAATGGCGAACTAATGAGAAATCTGCAGATACTCCACCCTGATTACACCTTCAGATTTATGCCTATGATTATTGGAGCACTGGGGTATGTTAGTAGCTGCCTCAATACAAATCTTGAGAAGCTGGGCTTCACGCGAACATAAAGAACACGACTAGTTAGGAAATTACAAGTACAGTCCATTAATGGAAGTGTGAAAATATGTAAAACGTTCCAAACATTCTGCATCTAATAAGTGCATATATATTTGTACAGATACAAAGCGCATGCAAATGCACACATACACCTCAAAACATCCACGTCCCCACATACAATAACATCCATACCTGCACACACATGCATGCATGTAGACATACGTACACATCTACCTAGTTGATGTGTAAATTCTAATGAGAGAGTCATGTGTCTATGTTATTAACCGACTCTCTCTCTATTAGCAAAAATTGGTGAAATTATAAAACCAGAAGAACATAGATAACTTTCTTTATTTGTCACAAGGGCGCACAAAAAGCGGGGGTACACTACAAGGACGCATGCCGAGGAATTACATACAATTCGTGTAAAAATATTAACAAAAAACAAATAAATTTAAACAATCGAAATCCACAATAGGGGGGAGGCGTTTCAATGGTTTGCTTTATACTCCGTAGATAGAACAACCCTCAACTCCATGAGCTTGTTGTGCAAATTCTTCTCTCTTGCTTTTGCTCTCTTCTTTAACCTACAGGCTTATAAACAGAGAAGGCTCAATCACTCGGGCCATTTTCGCTTTATTCACCCACCTTTCAGTAAATTTACTGGGGCGCAGTGCCTCTCTCTCCACTCTGATTCTCCTTCTAAAGTGATACTTAAAGAAGGGAATCAATTGTTGAAAGGCATCTGTCCTCAATTCTCTCAATCTCGTCCACCATATAACCTCTTTCACCATAGCCACTGTACAGAGGAAAACCGCCTCACATTCGTTTTTCAAAGAGCCTGGCGGTTGGGTCCTTACTATGGACTCGGCAGTCATAGATAGATATATATACATACATACACAAATACATACATACAAAAATACATACATACATGATGGCTGCCCCCTCGTTATCGAGTATGGCCATTGTACGAGAAAAATAATAATAACAAATATAATAATAACGACAACAATAATAATAACGACAACAACAACAATAATAATATACATATATATATATACGTACACACATAAACATAGTTATACACACACTCACACGATAGCAACTAACAGCGCCGCAATCGAATGTGGCTTTTTAGCCCAGCCAATGATCTAAAATGTCTTGCACAGAGTCGGCTACCAAAACATTCACTGGGAATAGCCGGCTGTGGTTGGAGTTCATGTACTTTTGCATGTCGTTTGAGCCCTCCTGTTGATTTACATTCTCTACCACATGCTTGGCAAGCATGATGAATAGCATCTCCAATAGCAGCATGGTAGTCAACCACTGGTCTTACTTTATGACTGCGAAGATGACTTTCGAGTCCTGCTTTGCTTAGGCAGAATCTCGCACAGACGCTGCATGTCAGCACCATAGGAGGACCCTCGCCGTCTGGAAGTGTAACAGCAATGCCCTTCCTCACATCCCGCTTTACTTTCTCGTATGCGATTCGAGATGCCCCAAAAGCAACTTTTCCGTCATATAGTTTTTCTCCATTTATTATGATCAGCAGCAATATTTTTCCATGTCTCAGCAGAGATGTTCGCGTCTTTCAGAGAGGCTTTCAAGGAATCCTTATACCTCTATTTTTTAGTTTATGTGGCGGTCGTTTTCCTTTAACTAACTCTCCATAAAGGAATTGTTTTAGTATTCTAGAATTCTTCATCCTGGCAAGGTGACCACTCCAACGGAGTCGTTGCTTAAGCACAATAGCTTCTATACTGTCACACATAGAGCATTCCAAAATCTCGACATCACTGATGTGGTCCCTCCAGTGAACGCTATGGATCCGTCTGAGACACAACTGATGGAAACGCTCCAATTGCTTAAGGTGGTGTCGATATGTGACCCATGTCTCGCAGGCGTAAAGAAGACAAGAGAGCACACATGCCTTGTACACCTTTACCTTTGTATTCTTGCATATGTCTCGCCAACCCCAGAATCGCCTTTCTAGCTTTCCGAAATCATCTCTTGCTTTCCTAATCCTAAGTGAGATTTCACTATCAATGTTGCTGTATGGATTGACAGTGCTTCCCCAGTAGACAAACTGACCAACCACTCCAAGTCGTTTACCATACACATAGATATTTGGTTCAGTGTACTGCTTACCAGGGGCAGCTTGGTACATGACGACGATTGCTTGAGACTGACAGTCAATCCTAGTGCAGTGCAAGCGTCAGAAAATGCATTCAAAATGTGCTGCATATCACTATCTGTGTGCGCTACAAGATGACAATCATCTGCATACAAGAGGTCTCTTATGATTGATGTAAATACTTTTGTCTTTGCAGCAAAGCGCCTGATGTTAAATATGCTGCCTGAGGTTCGATATCGGATGTAAACACCATGCTCGCAATTCTTTAATGCAATACAGAAAACCACTGCAAAGTATATGGCAAACAGGGTCGGTGCAGGAATATCCCGCTGTTTCAGTCCATGTTTTACTGAGATAGGCTCCGACATGTTACCTCCTACATTAAACCCTAACTAAAGCAAGGAACTCATCAGAGCAACACAGTTTCTGGAGAACCTTCCATAATCCGTTTCCGTTAGCAGTATCGAAAGCTTTTGTCAGATCGACAAAAACCTGATACAGATGCAAACCTTGTTCCATGCACTTCTCCTGGAGTGGTCTAGCTGAGAAGATCATATCAGTAGTGCCGCGTCCAGCACGAAAACCAGATTGATTTTCAGGAAGAACACAATCTACAATGTGTGTCAACAGACGGTCCAGAAGCACCCTACCTAAAACTTTCCCTACGACAGAAAACAATGATATACCTCATTAGATCCCACAATCATTCCTGTTACCCTTTTCCTTGTACAAGACCACCATTACTGCATCTCTCCAGTCCTCGGGGACAGATTCATTAGCCAATATCCTGCCAAACAAAGAGTAAAGATGTTGCAGGAGTCTCTCACCACCATATTGTAGGAGCTGAGCACATATGCCATACATACCTCGAGACCCTCCACTGTTCAGCTTCGAGATAGCCACTGCAACCTCCACAAGTTTCGGAGGTTCTGCGAGAGCTAATTTCACAGGACTTTCTGGAATGAGATTGAGGAAATCTTCATTGAATATCAGACGGCTGATTCAAAAGATCATCAAAGTGCTCTCGTCACCTACGTAGAATTCCTTGAGTCACAAAGAAATTATTTGCCATCCTTCCTGCGAAGCGGTGTCAACAGAGAAGAAGACGGTCCATAAACCTCACGCAAGAGACTGTACAACAGCTTTGTGTTATTGGAATCTGACGCAGTTTGTATCTCATCAGCCTTCTCACTCCACCACTGATCCTTCATCTGAGAAAGACTCCGCCTAACACGACGTGATTTTACATCCTTGAGTGCCTCATGCAACGTATTCCTCTCCTGTGGTTTTGCCGTCAAGTAGCGTGACAGAGCACGCCTCTTATCAGCCAAAAAAGTCTTCTATATGTACATCATTCTCATTAAACCAGTTCTGATGTTTTCTCTGCACCAATTCCAGAACACGCTTGCCTACATTATAAACAGACTTTTTAAGGGTAGGTCAATCCTCACCAATATATGCAACCTGCATCTCTTCTTGCAATGTTCTCTTCACATTTTTATCCTTAAGACGAGCAGCATTCATTATTTTGGGCAGGGCAAAATCAGGAGCCCGGATTTTACGTTTAGTGATTAATTTCACTTTTGCGCGTACCAGACTGTGGTCCGTCCAGCACTCAGCTCCACGAAGAGCACGAACACACTGCACATCCTGTTTGTCACGCATCCTGACTAGGACGTAGTCCAAAATATGCCATTCCTTAGAAGCAGCATGCATCCATGTGGTCTTGAATTTGTTCTTCTGTTGGAACATGGTGTTGTTAACAAACAGATATCCAGCTCCTCACACATCTGCAGCAGGAGCATACCATTGTTGTTACACTTTCCCACCCCATGCCTTACGATTACATTCCATGAGTTAAAATCCCTACCCACTCTAGCATTAAAGTCACCAAACACGAAGACTTTGTCTGCCTGAGGGATATTTTTTAAAAGACCTTTTATGGTGTTAGCTGGAGATGGTCATCTTACAAAATTTTGTGGATAATATATATTCTTCTGGAAAGGAAGAGATGAAGGAACCAGAAGAGAGGCTGGGGTAGCATTTGCTGTTAAGACTTTTCTTGTGAATAAATTAGAAGAATTCCCAGTAGGGATTAGTGAGGGATATTTCTTAAAAGGACACTTTTTATTCATCGACATAATTCATAGTTGGAGCATACACATTCACCAGGGTCGCATATCTTCCTTTGTCCAGTGGAATTCTCATGGACATAAGACTCTCACTAATCCCTACTGGGAATGCTTCTAATTTATTCACAAGAACAGTCTTAACAGCAAATGCTACCCCAGCCTCTCTTCTGGTTCCTTCATCTCTTCCTTTCCAGAAGAATGTATATTCTCCACAAAATTCTGTAAGATGACCATCTCCAGCTAACCTCGTCTCAGATAAAGCCACGATGTCAAGATCGTAACGTCGAAACTCCTTTGCAACAAAGCGGTCCTTCGTTCAGGACTCTCCAAGGAATTCCTGTCAAGCAGCGTACGCAGCCAAGACTAAATGCCTTGTTTGGCTCTATTACAATGGCACGATGACGAGCGGGCCCAGGCTTTGATAACCTGGGGCCCCTGCCCTTATTGCCAATTATCTTTTTTGTTCCAGAACCTAAATTGCCAATTATCTCTTTTATATTGTTCTGGAACATCATTGAATTGGGAAAAAAAAAGAAAAAAGTAATAATAATAATAATAATAATAATACACTATTAATAATTATTAATTAATATATACATACACACATACATACATACATATATACATACATACATACATATTCCATCGCTAAATGAATAGCAGTGAAATATTCGGGTTCATATATCTTTACGATAATATTGTCAAATGTGAAACTTCTCATTTAAAATAATCCAATATTTAATTTAATTATTTTTTATTGCTCTGTTATTGATATATTGTTTACTTGTTCTATTTCCATACAGTGATTGATACGGTATGGTTTGTTTTCAGCTTTCCTTCTACGATGTTTTAATGTTTCTTAAGTTAAGTCTATAATTTAATTTAGCACTTTGTTGTATTCAATGGCCGCCCAATAGCGATATCTTGGATTACATTCATTTAGTAATTACATTGTATTGTTTTGGGTTTTAGTTTACATATTTTTACCTCCCACTTCTATTTGAAGGAAGAGTGAAAATCTTGAACGTTGCTGAGTACAAATGGTTCACCCTATCAGGAAAGAAATGGAGATTTCATTGTGGACCTCAATAACATCATGTCATGTTTAGTTTTCTTCTTGTTGCTTAACAAATGTTTATTTCGTCAACAATGGATATACACAGAAATATTCACATATACATACATACATACAAATACATACAGACACACTGAGTCACACTTACATACAAGTACATACACACATTCCTCCCTTGTCTTACGTATAATCACCCTCATAAATAATATGTTTTATACAACCGTGAACAATTGGCAGTATCGGTAGAGGGTCAGACACCATGCTTTCCAGCATAGTTACGTCCCTTTACGATCTGAGTTCAAATCGCGCCGAGGTTGACTTTGCCTTTCATCCTTACCGGGTCGATAAAATAAAGTACCAGTAATGCACTGGGATAATTGATGGCCTTGTGCCAAAAGTAGAAACAATTATTATATCCCGTAGTGGATTGGCAGTATCGGTAGAGGGTCGGACACCATGCTTTGACACATGGAGTTACGGCCCTTGCCATTCTGAGTTCAAATGCCGCCGAGGTTAACTTAGCCTTACTGGGTCGATAAAACGTACCAGTAATACACTGGGTTAATTGCTGGCATTGTACCTAAATTAGAAACAATTATTATCATGATAGGCAGCGATTCCATCCAACATGGTGAGCTCGGCTTGTAAGCCAGTTGATTCATAAAACAATCTGTGAAATGTTCTCAATAACGAGGATAAACACCGTCATTAGTTCCACCACTGTAAATAGCATAACAATGAAATCAAACCATATTGTCTTAACAATAACAACAACTGCTACTACTACTACTACTACTACTGCCACCAACACTACTACTACTACTAGTAACACTACTACTGCTACTAGTAACACTACTACTAATACTACTACTACTACTACTACTACTACTGCCACTAACAATAACACTACTACTACTAACACCACCACTACTACTACTACTAGTAACACTACTACTGCTACTAGTAACACTACTACTACTACTACTACTACTACTACTGCCACTAACACTAACACTACTAACACCACTACTACTACTACTCCTAGAAACACTACTACTGCTACTAGTAACACTACTACTACTACTACTACTACTACTACTACTAATACTACTACTGCCACTATCGCTACTACTACTAACACCACTACTACTACTACTAGTAACACTACTACTACTACTACTACTACTACTACTACTACTACTACTAGTAACACTACTACTACTACTACTACTACTAGTAACACTGCTACTACTACTACTACTACTACTACTAATAATAATAATAATAATGTTTTCTTTATTAACCACAAGGGTTTACATAAAGTAGACATTAAGGACAGTACAGGACAATACATGACAGTACAAATGGGCATTTCTAATAATAATACCACAACCACCACCAATAGAGTTGCTTTGGAATACGATCATCAAACATCCGGAACACGTGACCGCACAACCTCAACCGATACAGAAAGATCATACATACACATATACACACGTACATACTTGCATATATACATGTTAATATAAACAAATATATACGTACATACATGATGGCTGCCCCTTGTTATCGAGTATGGCCATTGCACGATATAACATTATTAATAATTATCAATTAATTCTATCATACAATGCCCGTGCGTGAAGATTTTTTTGTAAAGTGAGGAAAGACTGTGCACTGAGCCAATCCCACTCTCTGAGCGACAGTAGCTATAACCTGAAAAGAAGAAAGATCAACATCATCGGTAACTATTGAGCCGCAGGTTTTATGTCGGAGTTATCTCACTTTCCTGAGTTGCCTTCTCCTAGAAGAATGCCCTGACAAAGGCTAGGGGTCCTTCACTCCCAGTGGTTTAACCGCGCGGTATATGTGTATATACATATTTACACACTTTCGGATGCCCGTTGACTCTTATGAGTTCTTCCGCCCTTTGTCAGGGTTGTTTTTTGTCCTGCAGGTTGTCCAAAATCAGCCTCCTCACCAAGTGAACTTGGTGGGGTTGCCGATTTAGTCGCCGATGACCCGATCATGTGCCAGGTTGTACTGGGTTTCATGTTTCCAGTAGCACTCAAGAGTGACCCGACATTCATACATACATGTATACATACACCAACGTTTGGCATACTCGAATGGACGATTTAGGGAATCTGAGCAACTGGTGTTAAAATCCTAAACAAAAGTGGAAACTTCCACATCAACATTGACATAGACCTCCTGGACTTGAAACGTAAGCAGGGAGGCAAAGGCCTAACAGCAGTCCAGACAGCATTTGAATGTCGAATTATATCCCTTCGACAACATTTACAAACCTCCAAGAGAAGGTGCTCATCTATTGAGCAAGTCCCTCTGCATGAGACAAGTAAGATTATGAGTCGCGAAAGAACTCCCTGCAAGATAATGAAACGCTCACACCCCGGAAATTTGCCCAGCCATACCACAGCGAAACATACATAATATGAAGAGTACTGGTGGAACATTCCAATAAAAACGCCAATAAAATGCAGGCATAACATATCAGATATTATGATATTGGACAGGGAGAAGAAAACATGCACAGTAGTGGAAGTTAGCTGCCCAGCAGATGACAATATAATATTAAAGATTTGCGAAAAGGAGAACATTTATGCAGAAATAATGAGAAATCTGCAGATACTCCACCCTGATTACACCTTCAGATTTATAGCTGTGATTATTGGACACTGGGATATGTTAGTAACTGCCTCAATACAAATCTTGAGAAGCTGGGATTCACAGGAACAGAAAGAACACAACTGGTTAGGAAATAAGTACAATCCATTAATGGAACAGCAGATACAAAGCGTATGCAAATACACACATACATTTATACAACCATGCATACATACATATATACATATATACATACATATATACACACATACACACATACACACACACACATACACACACAGACACACACACACACATATACACACACCAAGAATGGAAGTTCCATTAATACCGAAGGTCTTGTGGCAATATAGGAACATTATTTGAAGAGATTGTTTCAACTTTCTCAGAACCTTACTTTTAGTTAACAGGAATAGCTCTAAAATTGGAAGGATTAGAAAGAAAATAATGTACACACACACAAACACACACACGCACACACACACACATACACTCATACACACACTCACTCACACACACACGCATGCACACACACACACACTCATACTCACCCACACCCACACTTACACCCACTCACACACATATACACATACATACACTCACTCACACACACATACACACTCACACACACGCACTCACACACACACATACATACATAACACATACACTCACTCACACACATATAATCACTCACACACACATACACACAAACACACATACCCCCACCCCAGCACACATATATATATATATTCATATCTACATATGTACACATATATATCTATATATATACACATACCCCCCACAAATATATATATATTTATATTCATATCTACATAAGTACACATGAATATAAATATATATATATTTGTGGGGGGTATGTGTACATATAGAAATATATATGTGTACATGTGTAGATATGAATATAAATATATATATATTTGTGGGGGGTATGTGTACATATATAAATATATATGTGTACATGTGTAGATATGAATATAAATATATATATATTTGTGGGCGGTATGTGTACATATAGAAATATATATGTGTACATGTGTAGATATGAATATAAATATATATATATTTGTGGGGGGTATGAGTACATATATAAATATATATGTGTACATGTGTAGATATGAATATAAATATATATATATTTGTGGGCGGTATGTGTACATATATAGATATATATATGTCTACATATGTAGACATATATATCTATATATGTACACATAACCCCCACAAATATATATATATTTATATTCATATCTACATATGTAATTATTCTTCAATCAATAATTGTTTCTACTTTAGGCACAAGGCCAGCAAATACCCATTACATTACTGGTACTTTATTTATCAATAATATTGATTTTTTATATAGGCACACGGCCAGTGATTTTGGGGGAGGGGAAAGTAGATTAAATCGACCTCAGTGCGTGATTGGTACTTTATTTTATCGACCCCGTGGGGATGAAAGGCAAAGTTAACTTCGGCGGGATTTGAAATCAGATCATAAAGGGCCGTAACTCTTTGCTGCAAAGCATGGTGTCCGACTCTGCCAATCCACAACTCTTCTTCAATCAATAATATTAACAAACAGTCAAAATAGTTGGACAGCAGAAGGTTTCAGAGGAGAAAAAC
>OZ024753.1:18984376-19009376 GCA_964016885.1 Eledone cirrhosa | reverse complement strand
CTTGGTGCCGAAGTCCTGATTGTCGCAAATCTGTCGTAGAAAAAAGTTCTCCATCTAAGTCTTTTCGCAAATAGATCGATTTTTGGCGTTAGCATCCGAAGGTAAAGTTTTTTCGGTGGGATTGGGATGTTCTTGGTAGAGAAGTCTATATGTATATATAATATATATATATATGTATGTATATATATATATATATATATATATATATATATATATATATATATATATATATATATATATATATATATATATAAATGTAAGTATGTATGTATGTATACGTACATACATATATGTATACAGACGTACAGTAGTATGTATATATAGACATACATGCACATATATATATATATGCACGTATCGGTTTACCGAACATCTATTATAATGCTCGGTTTGTTTGTTTGTAAACAAACAAACAGCCCAAATTACGCCGTACAGTGTTTAGCCAACCACGTCACCTTTTTGTTCAACACTGACAATAGATTACTTGGAACCACTATGAAACATACGCCTGACCAAAACACACACAAACTATCACCCAACCACAGAAAGCTCACTAAACACCGCAGAAACTGAAGTAGACCTGTCACATGGTATAACGCCCCCTATTCTATACACGTTGCCACTAACATACCGGGAACCTTCTTCAGGGCTCTCGAACAATCTTTTCCACGCACACACAAATACCACAAGCTCTTCAATAGACACACCGTAACATTCTCTTTCTCAGCACCAAACCTAGGCCACACAATAGCACATACTAATAGGGCAAAAATACGAAAACACATGATTTCCCCGAAACAAACCACCACCCCAACCCAAAACGAAACCACACACACAACACAACAACCCACACGCCACACCGACACCACATGACACCAACCGCCAACGTGCCACCACACCGGTTACACCCAACTGCAACTGCAAAAAACGGGCCGAATGCCCACTAAATGGGCAGTGCCTCGTTAAGAATATTGTTTACCGGTGTGATGTCACAGCCGGCAATAAAGAGTACTCATATATAGGTGCGACATCCACTACGTTTAAGGAGCGCTGGTATAACCACAGAAGCTCCTTCAAACATAGACTGAAACGACCACAAACCAGACTGGCCTACTTGATCTGGGACCTCAAGGACAGGAATATTGAACACCAGATTTCGTGGTCAGTGAAAAGACGCGTGGCACATATCCCCAGTGACAGAAACCACTGCAGATTATGCCTGGCTGATGCGGCGGAAATAATTAAATTAAAATCCGCCATAAACTATAGGTCGGACATAATTGTCAATTGCAGACACACCAGGATCAACACCTTTTCCGCACAAACATTCGGGGGTGGGCCACGCACTAACCATGACCCACCATAATAATAACCACATCTGCCCGTATCACCATCGCCCATCTCAACGAATTTATTAATTTTAATTTTAATTTTATTTTACTTTATCTTATTTTATTGTATTGCATGTAACCATCTGTAAGCCCTATTTTGTATATGATGCCGCATACATCACCCACACCGAAATCACACTAACCATGACCCAGCATAATAATAACCACCTCTACCCCGTCTCACCATCGCCCATCTCAGCGAACTTATTTTATTGTACTGCATGTAACCATTTCTAAGCCCGTATTTTGTATATCATGCCGCATACAACACCCCAAACCAAAAATCACATCAACATACACCCCTCATCCTTGCAACATTGTGTTAGATCGGTCTCCTATGATAGATTTTACCTTACAATCCATAGTAACACGGGATCTTGTAAATACAATGTCGATCATATCACACCATCGCCACCACCACCACACCACACATCGTCATATGTCTACCATACACACCCGCAACCTAATCCCCCATGTTCCCTCTGTCTACCCTAATCTACAACCCCACGCTGAATACGACCCTGTAAAAGTACCGGCGCGCGCACACACAACCATCGCCACCACTAGGTACATCCACATACTTCAACAATCATTAACATGATTAACATCATCAACACATATCATACCTCACTCCCAGTTCGACTGTATTATATCCCCCCCCCCCGTCTGCCTTACCCGTAACACACCGTAACTTCTGATCATGTAATCATCTTGTCGAACATATCACCCCAGCACCACCACCACCACCATGACCACAACACACATCGCCATACGTCCATAAACTCTACTCCACCGCGTTCCCTATGTCACCTTTTAACCTGTAACCCGTCGCACTATTCGATCCTGTATATATTGTTGTCGCTCACAACTCCACCACCACCACCACCACCACAAGACACAACTCCATACTTCATCAACACCGCCAACACCTACCTCCACCCCCGAACCAACGCAGGTGTGTGTGTCTGTGTGTAAGTATTTTTTACATATACGGGCGTATAAATATACGTGCGTGTACGCATATTTGTATATATATATATGTGTATGTGCACAAATATATATATATATATATATATATATATATATATATATATATATATATATATATATATATATATATATATGTATATATATATATGTGTGTGTGTGTGTGTGTGTCTACATATATGTATATAGGTGAATCTGTATGTATGTGTATGTGAGCGCGTATATGTGCATGTATGTGTATGTGTGTATATGTGTATGTGTGTGTATATATATGTGTGTGTGGGAGTGTGTATATGTATATTTTGTATGCGTGCGTGTGCGTTCATGTGCCCATATCCGTATGTGTGTATGAGCGTGTGTCTATATGTGTGTGGGCAAGGGTGTGCGTATGTGTTTTGCGTGTATTTATACAACAATATAGGTGCGGATATATACATATGTGTGTGTGTATACATATATACAACGTATTTGTCAGACGAAGAGCGTCTAGCTATGTATTTCCGTAAGGACTTGATACCACCAACACATCCACCACACCACCACAAACGCCACTACCATAAACAACAACACCACTACCACACCCCCACATATGCCAACCCGTCTACCGACAATCCACTATCCTCATACCACAACCCATGCCAGTAAGCGACCATAACCACCATCATATCATCACATCCACCCCCACATAGTCTACAGGCCTAGGCCAACCCACCACCACAACACCACAGCCTATCTCATCCACCGACCTTCACCAACATCTCACCATCACATCACCCCCATCATAAACTACAGGCCAGTACATCCCCTTGATCCTTCCAACCAATCAAAACAACTCATCTTGTCAAACTCTTGAAACTCTGACTTTACCACATAGCATGTATTTCATTTTCTTATAGCATTTTAAGAGGGTCCGTCGAACTGCCGATTATTGAGTCGGGTAGGATCGATACAGATCGAACCTTGAGCTGATCAGTGGCGAAACGCGCGTCACCTATCAATAAATGCAATGAAGGAGTAAACAATCGTCCTTGTTATCCTTTCAATATATATATATAGCTAGTAAACAAGGACCCACACCCCACCCTTCCGCACCAAAATTAGACTTATCGTCCCCTACTTTTGCTCTTTACTCTCTTTACTCTTTGTTCTTGAGTGTTTGGTCGGTAGAGTCCATAACACCAATCAAACCCCTTTTATAGCTCCGACGAATCCTACGGTTACACGTAAGGAAGAAACGTTGTTAGCCAATGAAAATCTTTTGATGTTGTAGACGCTCTTGTGTTCTTTTTCATATATATATATATATATATATATATATATATGTGTGTGTGTGTATATATACATATATGTGTGTGTATATATATATATGTATGTATATATATCTGATATAGATACAAATATGCGTATGTGTATATAAATCGTTTGTTATATTAGTGTGGCGGTTAGGGAGAAGTGTTACAATAGGAAACGCAGAGAATGGTGACATATATTGTATAATTTATTCTTACAAAATAAATTATTTCGCTCTTGCAGCTGCTTGCAGAAGAAGTACTTTCCTATTTTTATTTTCATAGATCTTTCCATTTTAGCTCAGAGCTTAATTTCTCGCGAAATGTCGTTATTTGTTGTCTTTTATCACTCTCTCTATATATATTTTATATACTGTATATATACATATATATATATACAACAGAAAATGTGTTTTTTTTTCAAAATGAAAAAAAAAAAAACAGATGTCCTACACGAGGGAAAGTATAAGGAAAACAGATGAAATCGAAAATAAAAGAATATTTATTTGGTTCCTTTACCGGTTTCGCAGTTCTTATGCTTTTAAAAGGTAGAATTGAGATGGGAATATATATGTATGAATGTATGTATATATCCGATGGGAATATATATGTATGAATGTATGTATATATCCGATGGGAATATATATGTATGAATGTATGTATAGCATATTTGGCAATATACCGTATGTTTAATTAAAAACATTTAGAAGACCATACGCTATTAGGTTTAAAGTAGCGACTATGTCACTTACTTAGTGAAGAAAATAACACTGATCAGCTTTATAGTAGGGGTTATTCCAATTATTTACAAATGTTTCATTGTTCCGGTTTCTCTAAAAACCGCTATCCGCGGTGTGGCGCGGCACTGGATTTCAATTACAGTTTACAGTGATGGAGGATATTAGGATAATGACATTAAATAATAATAATTGTTTCTACTTTTGGCATACGGCCAGCAAATACCCCAGTGTATTACTGGTAATTTATTTTATCGACATGAAATAATAAATGTTTCTTCTTTTGGCACAAGGCCAGCAATTACCCAGTGTATTACTGGTACTTTATTTTATCGACCCCGTAGGGATGAAACGCAAAAATAACCTCGGCGGGATTTGATCTCAGACCGTAAAGGGACGTAACTATGCTTCAAAGCATTGTGTCCGACTCTCTATAATAATAATAATATGAAAAAAAGTGGTTTGAAATCAATAAGATAACGATAAAAATAAAGATAAAAATATGAATAAAAATACCGGTAGATGTAGAAATAAAGACAGGAAGTATCTAGTGAGGACACAGCAATTGGACAGTGTAGTACAATGGGATAACACAATGGGATGACACAATAAAGAAAATGGTAACAGACGGAGAATTAGGATGGGAGAGGTTTTGAAAAATAGATGCTTAATGGGTAGAGGTGGAGATGTAGGGTAACACACCAGGCCATTGAAACATATGTTAATACTTGGAATAAACCCTACTGTATAGCTGATCCATGTTATTCTTCACTCCTTTATTAATACTCCAGTAACCGCTTCCCTAGGAACTGTCTCGAATTGGCCACCCGAACACCACAACTAAGTAGACATCTTGTAGAGTCAAACAACGCCGAACGTTAGAATCCTACACTGTACAGATTACTTATAAACTCTAATTGGATTACCTTAAAAGATATCTCGTTAACTTAAATAAATAAATATATATATATATATATATATATAGTAATAATAATATTAATATATATTATAATATGATATTATAATATAATAATATTATACGAATGAGAAGATCCTGTTAAGGGTGAAAGCAGCGATCATTTGCTTAAACTTTAATCTGTTATTTAAAAACAAAATATATATATAAGTGTATTCTGTTATTATTTCTGGCAATATTATTACAACAATATGACCCTCCCCAAGTATACCAATATTAGCATCATCATCATCATCATCATCGCTTAACGTCCGTGTTCCACGCTTGCATGGGTTTGGACGGGAGTTTTCCCACTTGAGGCAAGAGTGATTGTCTTGCTCGCATAGGACTGTCTGGCGGGTTTTCTACAGCTGGATGCCCTTCCTAACACCAACCACATTTACAGTGTGGGGCTGGGAGGTTTTTACCGTGTTGCCTACAAGGCCACATTACAGCGTGGACTGTGTGTTTTTTTGTCGTGACACCTACACGATCTCATTTGTTTCGGCCTGGATGTTGTGGCACCAACATAACTTTACATTGAAAGGGGCCGTGTGGATGGGGTGGGGGGGGGGGGTGTATTTTGTTAGAGATGTCTACTGACTGTAGTACGTTTTACTTTGTATTTAGGTAAGGCGGGTCTTCTCTATTACTGAGTACCGCCAAAGGTCTCGGTCCAGTGACATTGTCTTGGAGAGGTGTAAGTGTGTGAGGTCGGAACTTATCAGCTCGTCCCAGGTTTTTCTGGGTCTGCCTACTCCGTAGCTACCGTCTATCTTTATTGCCCTGCACTTTGCTATACAGCTGTCGTCTTTCATGCGCATCACTTGACCATACCAACGTAGCCTTCTCTCGAGTAAACAACATCTGATCCCTCTTATTTCTAATTTTTTCCTTAGTTCGTTTATGCTTTGCCGTTCACGTATATTACTATTACACATCAAGCGGAGCATGCAAGCTTCGTTTCTCTCTAGTCTGCGTATATCCTCTGCACACTATGCCCAGGTCTCACTGCCATGCAACATTGCTGTTCGTATGCAGGCATCATACAGCCTGCCTTTCATTTTTAGGGAGAACCCTTTAGCGGCTAATAGTGATATAAGCTCTCTGAACTTTTTCCATCCAGTTCTGACTCTAGCTACTGTACTTTCAGAGCACCCTCCCCCACTGCTGATTTTGTCACCCTGGTAACGGAAGCTGTCCACTATTTCTATAGAACTCTCTGCGCAATTGAAAGAGCTAGTATTTTTTGGGCACTTGCTGCTACTTATTGCACCAGTGCACCGGCGACATATAAAATCTATGTTCTTAGTTAGCTTACCTGTGATCCCACTACAACTTTTATGCACCCATACTTTGCATTTGGGACATAAAATGGAGTTTCTACCTACTCCTTTCCTACACACTGAGCATGGTCATTTCCCGGAAGGGACCGGCGCCTTATTTTCTTTCCTACAAACTAGAACTTTAGTCTTAGCCAGGTTAATTTTAAGGCCTTTTGTTTCTAGGCCGTGCTTCCATGTTTGGAATTTCTTCTCTAGCTCGGCCATTGATTCAGCTATATATATATATATATATTGTTTCATAAATATAGTTTCCATTTATTTAAGATCACTGAATATTTACTCCAGAAAACTGTCGAGTGCTCTGAATCAGTTATAAACATTTATATTTGTTGAATTTCCAACAAATTAATTATCCCTTCTGCGTATATATATATATATATATATATATATATATATATATATATATATGAATATATATATATATGTGAGTGTGTCTATATATGTAAGAGATCCCCTTCGCTCAGGAATTACCTTGGATTTTACACCGACAGATGGATTGATAATATCTAGCGTTGCCTAATTTTTTAAGTAATCCAGTTGATAGTTTATGAAGGAAAATACTCATATTGCTAGCTGAGATTTAATAGTAGCAATAATAGGGACACGCTGAAATAAATGACAGAACTAAGAGGTACATAGGAACAACACCGACCTCAACTATAAAACTGCATTGTCTTCAATAATGCTATTCACTCACGCATATACGATAACACACACCCGTACCGATAAGTATACACATAATTCATATATACAAAGACTTGTACATGCATATTTATATAGAGGAATTTATAAATTGAAGAACTGCGAGACTGTGTCCAGTTTAATATAAGTTGTATTATTTTGAATAAATCATAAATGAATATTATGTAATTTATCTACTAATTTTCTTAGTTCTTGATTAAACATAAATAATTGTTTCTACTTTTAGCACGGATAAATAATCTTATATATAATGTAATACTTATTTCAAGATTCCCTTCTGTTCAAACTTTCAAATGTCAACACTTCCATTAATCTTCATATCTTAACATATCTCCGTAATGCCGTTTATATATAATATTTTCCTCGCTATATTTTCATCGCTATATCATAAATCTTTTATATAAATATGTTTTCCAGAACATTTGCCGTTAACGTCTCCTCACTCTTCCATATTTATTATCGCCTCTTTTAAATGTATCATGGATAACTTTTCTGATTATAGAAGAACGTGTAACACAGTCTTTGTTCAATTTATGAGCACATTGTCAATTTAATTTTCAATTTGCATGTCATATCTATATGCATATATATGTGCGTATAATATCAGTATGCCCACCACATATTCTAACAGAAAACCGTCCAGGGGTGGCTCTTCTGCTTGTATATATGATCATGTAGGGCTTTACTCTAAACTTAGCAAACACTCGTATATTATTGTAACATGAGTAAAATAATGGTTTCTGATTTAGGTACAAAGCCAACGATTTGTTCTTGGGTTTGGGCCACATACTTTTTTTTTCAACCCCAGTGCATTCCTGGTACTTTATTTTATCGGTCCTGTAAGGATGAAATGCAAAATTAATCTCTGCGAGATTTCAAATAAGAACGTAAGGGAACGTAATTATAAGCCACAAAGCATCATGTCCAACTCTTTATCTATTCTTCCAATCCACCGCCATATATTTATCAGAATATATAATAAACATTATAATCTTGAAAAATGACAATGAGTTTACATATTGGAAATGAAAGGGCTAACTCATACAAGATTTGCTCATTATATCATTGGGAACTTCTTGCCATGTGCGAGATTTAAACAAATTGTCTATACAACTGTATTAAAACCAATGATAACTATAGAAGACATTATATATCTACATAGAAGTTATCTTTCTATCGCAAGAAATATAATTTCTCCCTTTATTTCAGCACAATTTAATAGAACAATTTTTTAGAACAATTTATTTAAATGATTACGTCGCAATTACTAATAAAATTTAAGACAAAAAATTGTAGAACGCCAGTCTACATAATGTTCGATATTAATCTGATATCTTTTCTTTTTAGTTTCAGATTGAAATTCACTATAGCATAACTTTTCCGTTCATCCCTCTAGGGAGACAAATATATAAAAACAATAAATATAATGAATTAAATTCAACAGAAATACATATTGTGGTCTTTTACAAATAAAACAAATAGTTATGAAAATCAAATTTCAATAAATTTTAATATTTCGACCATAAAAACTATACATGGTTATTAAATTATCAACAACTTGTGAGAAGGTTTTTTTAAAAGATTATTACCGAACAGTTTAGGATGTAAAATTTACTAGCTTAAAATCTGAAGAGTTGAAGAATAAAAACAGTATACATTAGTATTATAAGTATGTATTTTATAATTTAAAATTTGCTACCGAAGATAATAATCACGTAACTCCTGCAAGCGTTGTAGGAGCGCCATAATGACATGCGTTGTTTCTTAGGGATTTGAAAACTTGGCGGAGACCCTCCCCTCTCCAAATCGGAGTGTGGTAGATTTCTTTCAGAGATAGATAGAGAGTGAGAGAAAGGAATTGAGAAAGAGATACAGAGGGAGAATTGACCCCAGTACTTAACTGGGACGTTTTTATCGACCTCTGCGTTAACCTCTGCGTTAACCTCTGCCTAATTTGAACTGAAAGTGCCGGAACGAATACTGCAAAACATTCAATCCGACCTTCTAACAACTCTGCCAATATCCTAAGTATATCACGATCCACTAACTGATCGGACCATCTCTTTTCTTCTACATTGTTCTATATATGTGCTTGCGTACGTGTGCATTGATTTATTTCAGTACACACATATATATATATATATATATATATATATATATAAAATGTTGTAGTACAACAGAGGTCCGACGAGCTCTTTATTCCAGAGTCGAGTCAGATCGATACGGATCGAACCATGAGCTGATCAATAGCAAAACACGCGACACCTAAACATCGAGTGGTCACGTAGGGGAACCTACACTATCTTCACGTTACACTCACTGGGTATATATATATATACATATATATATATATATATATATATATATAAAGCCGTCGAGACGGCTTGAGCTCTGCCATCGGGGTTAAACATTTTCCTATATATATATATATATATATATGTTTGCAAGTCCACATCCTAAAGAATATCCCCTCAATTGTGTTTTATAGTGTTTCAATATTTGCATCATTTCTAAATTGGAAATAGCTAGCGTTTTGTGATTATAATCTTTTTATGTTTCCTTGAATTATATTTGATGCTGGGTAGAATTCAATTAACGTGTGTGTTTGAACACTATATTCTGTTGTTTATATTTTCTAATTAAGTAATTGTTGTTTGTTCCGTATTGAATTTATTAGTTATTCCTTTCAATATATTATACAACGAATATCATTTTCCTGATACTTAATACACCAATATTTACTTTCTTATACATTCTTTTGCCGGTATCTGCCGTCATGAAAGATATTTTATACCTCAATCCGAAATAGATGGTGCTCTATCAGAGAATATGAATATCACTATTGCAATGCTTGTAATCATGAATATATTAGAACGGGGTAGACCTAGGGTTAAACAACAAAATCATCAGAGACATAATTTCTTCGCTTAGTTTCTATTTTGAGCCATGTACATATTTGTAATGTAATCAAATATAGATTATAGTTAAAAAGCTGAAATCAACAACGCTACTGAATCTGTAATGAAATTGATCAATTTTAAATTACGCTGCTTATATGTATTTAACAATTTACTCTTATAACAATAAATATATACACGGTAAATATAAAAGGAAAGTGTGTAAACCCTGGAAGAGTTTTAATAATTTAAAAATACATAATCTTAAAAAAATACATTTATAATTTAGTTTTTGATTGCTTTTATAATAGAAGCACTATAAACATCATACTACGCTCTTTGCTTCTTCTGAACTAGTTTTGTTCATTTCTGGCCATTTTGCATTATCGTCTATATCATTACAGATAATACCTCATATATTGCGGTCGTTGACATAACGTAAAATAATACGTATATACATACAACTATAATGCAAAATCATAACCATGCATGTATACATGAATACATATATGACTCGATAAGCAATACCTACATACAATATACGGAATAGTGATTGAAAACATCTGCCAGTGATATTGCTGTTGGATATATTACATCTATGACCAGCATCTGATCCTAAAATGTCATTTATTTAATGCTTTCTACTCCGTTATGATGTTGCTAAAAACATAAAATGTGACCCCCAATTAAATCTGCCGTCAAATGAATAAGAAAAATAATTAAATGTTTCAAAACAAGCAATATGGATTGAAAATAACCACCCCAATTCACCAGCAGTCCTATGAAACCTATACGAAGGGAATAATCTTTAAAACACTATGCTCTACTTTTAAGGGAATGTATATAGCGGGTATTTTCATTTACTGAGCTCGGTTCCTGTCATTTATCCGAAAAGAAATGATAATCAGAACGAGGTGGAAACATTTAAAGAACTGAGCAACGGGTGATTCTAATGACGGTACACTTAAAATAATTTCTTGCAGCTAACCTTTTACAAATATGGTGAGGTGGGGGTGTATCTATTAATGATATTTCTGGATAAGAGAAATGTTATAGAAATACTTTGTATAAAACCGTAAAAAAATATAATTTAGGAGATAGCACAATGAGATTCAAGAATAGAATTTGATTTCGAATTTCCAATGAAAGGATTTAGAGGTTGGGCTAAAAATAGCAGATAACCTATGTTGTGCTTTATTTTTAGTCACATGAAAGTCAAACTTTTTATTCATACTGTAACATATGATATTATGTTTATGGCCATTTTAAATTATGAACTACAGTTTCTAAGGATTATTTTATCTTTTCTAATAACCGTTTGTAAATGGCATATCAAGCTTAACATAACTTAAATGAAATACCGATAACATGGTTATATAAGCTGGTTGCTGTGATATTATATGTTTCACATTATCATGTTTAGAAATCTTAAAGGTATGGTTAATGCAACTTGTAGATTTTCGGTTATTTTAAAAATACCTAATTCTGAGAGCAAGATTATATGATATGGAGGAAGTATCTGAAAACACATGGTCCTCATTCATACAGTGTGCCATCATATGCCCATGTAAACAGTGTTGTTATATATTCAAATAGGGGAGTGGATTGCCCGTATCGGTAGAGAATCATACACCATGTTTTGTACAGTATAGTTACGTCCTCTTACCTTCTCCAACCGAGGTAAGCTTTGCCTTTCATAGTTACGGGGTCGATAAATAAAGTACCAATCACGCGCGGGGGTCGGTTTAATCGACTTGTTCTCCTTCCTCCAAAATTGCTGGACTTGTGCCAACATCGGAAACATTTGAAAGCACTGTATATATTAATAATTGCACGTTATATTGTTCGTTCATAATAAAGGTATATACTGTTGACCAGTGATCTGGTCATCATACACCATGCTTTCTCTAATGGATGCAGTCGCTTATCTTGTTACGAACATATCAGATGAATACATGCGAGAAGCTATATACTCATATATGTCTATCTATCAATGTATCTATATATTTATATACATTTATCTTTCACCCCCCCTCTCTCTATATATATATATATGTATATATATATATATATATATATATATATATATATATATATATATAGTAATAATGATATATTTGAAGACTAGAATCCAAAGAGGGCTCGATAAGGATAAATATATATCAAATATATACGAACCGTAGAGCAAATATTTATTAAAATAACAGATTAAAGTTTAAGCAAAGAATCGCTGCTTTCACCCTTAACGGGATCTTCTGAAACTAACAAAGCCAATCTGTAAACGCAGAACTGGTTATTTCAAAAAACGTTGCAACCGGAGGAAGACATACCTAAGAGAACCAAAGTATCGTCTTCCAGTCTTCCTCCGGTTGCAACGTTTTTTGAAATATCCAGTCCTGCGTTTACAGATTGGCTTTGTTAGTTTCAGAAGATCCCGTTAAGGGTGAACGCAGCGATTCTTTGCTTAAACTTTAATCTGTTATTTTAATAAATATATATATATATATATATAATGTAGGAGGTGGGTTTTATTGTAGTACAATAAAGCAATACAGATATCGGATAAGAAGCACTCTACAGTTTGTAGGACTGGAGTATACATAATATAAGATCAAAAGATGGTTAAAGGAGTTCCATGTATTTTATTATGCGCATTTCAAAAACAAACATCATCATGCAATAATATTTGTGTTTTCATCAGATAAAACAGGAGAACATGATATGAAGGCTAATAAACACTTGTGGATAGTGCAGTTTTAAATCAACATATGATATGTTGATTTAAAACTGCACTATCCACAAGTGTTTTTTAGCCTTCATATCATGTTCTCCTGTTTTATCTGATGAAAACACAAATATTATTGCATGATGATGTTTGTTTTTGAAATGCGCATAATAAAATACATGGAACTCCTTTAACCATCTTTTGATCTTATATTATATATATATATATATATATATGAATGTATATATAGTGTATTTTGCAATACACTGTATGCTTAATTATAATAATTTCGAAGACCTTACTCTATTGTTTTAGAGTAGTGACAGTCTCACTTACTTTAATTTTCAGAAAATAGGGGAGATAAAGCTGGCAGAGATCTGTTTCGCACTTTCTGATGCTTATCAAAGCTAAGTACTCCGCATGTACGAAAGAGAGCTCTGTCAGCTTTATCTCCCCTGTTTGCTGAAAATTAAAGTATGGGAGACTGTCACTACTCTAAAAAAATAGCGTAAGGTCTTCGAAATGCTTTTATTTAAGCATATAGTGTATTGCAAAATACACTATATATACATTCATATATATATCGCTATTTCAGAGCACCAATTCTAATTTTCAATTTCTGCTTGACCGGCAACCGCTCTGTATAATCAGTTCCTGATTATATACTAGAATAATATAAGAATCAAACATTCATGCTTTTCAGCAAACAGGCGGAGTACTTAGCTTTGATAAGTACCAAAAAGTACGAAACAGAGCTCTGTCATCTTTATCTCCCCTGTTTGCTGAAAATTTAAAGTAAGTGAGACTGTCACTACTCTAAAACAATAGCTTAAGGTCTTCGAAATGCTTTTAATTAAGCATACAGTGTATTGCAAAATACACTATATATACATTCATATATATATCGCTATTTCAGAGCACCATTCTAATTATATATATACATATATATATAAATAAAAATAGTAGAATACTGGTGGGGTATAACCGTAGTATGAGAACACTCAGTGCATGGGGCGAGTTTGATAGAACTATTAACACAACAGTTAGTTCATTCACGAATCCTCCGTTCAATTTAAAATTAGACCGAGCTGAGGATCCGACAAGGTGAAACAGTTGCTCTTGGTATGGTGAACTAACTGTTGTGGAACTACTTCTATATAACCCCCGCCCCATATATATATATATATATAATAAAATAGCATGGTAGACTTGATCTTATATCATTTCCTGCTTTACAATTGTAACGGCATTACTCTCAATTAATACAGAGGCAACATTCAAGAGGATGGAATTAAATTATGTAAAACCTGTGAATAACAGAAGGCAATGATTCGTAAGAAGCAAAATATAAAGAATTGGAAACAAATTACGCTGTGAGGTCGGACCATATAAGGCAAGATGCAAGGATATCTTTCGTACCAGTTATCTCCCTTTGACAGTTAACTATATATACATGTGAGCTACTTCGGGACGTGAAACAATGTCTGTGAATGTGTAAGTTTGTGTAAATGTATATGTGTGTGTGTGTGTGTGTGAATGTACGAGGGTTATCTCAAAAGTAAGGTCTCGAAAGCGATGGGGACGCAGAGAAACTGTTCGTACGGCTGTTGGCAACACTGTTGTGATTGGTGCTTCCTTCACCCCCAAACAAGCATGCGCGCGCTTCGCTGGGATGCTCAATCTTGGCTTGGCAGCCGTTAAGAATGGAGATCCCGTTGAACGCTACCGCCAAGTGCGAATTTCTCGCAATTATTATACACGAGGGCAATCCCAAAAGTAAGGTCTCCTTCCGAGGAAAACATGCGTAAAGATCGGCGGATCACTCTAGATGCTCCCTGCATTTTGGTTCCTGAGGTTTCCCGAAGCACCATCCACAGGATTATAACGGAAAAGTTGCAATATCGGAAGGAGACCTTACTTTTGGGATTGCCCTCGTATGTCTGTGAGCGAGTGTTTTTACGAGTGTGTCTGTGTTTCTGCGTTTATATATATATATATTCGTACATATAAAAGTAATAATATGCACACACATGCACACACACACATACACACACACACACACACACCCATACACCCCCCCCCACACACACAGACACACACACACTCGCCAGCATATTGAAATGAAAAACATTCTATTAGTTTATATTCTCCGTCTGTCTGTATGTAGGGGGGAGGGGGGGTGTAAACATTCGTTGTAGTTGCGAGAGAAACAAAGTAAGAGAAAGAGAGAGAGTGTGTGAAAGTGAGATGGAACATGTATGACCTTTATGACGTCATAATTACAAGTTGACATTTTAATGTCTTTCATTAGGAAACATTTTCTGTTTGTCTATCGAGAGAGAGAGAGTGCGTATGTGTGAGTATGTGCGTGTATGTGTGTGTCTGTATATGTGTGTATATGTCTGTGTGTATATGTGTGTGTGTATATGTATGTGTGTATCTGTGTATATCTCTGTATTTGTGTGTGTGTGTGTCTGTGTATGTGTGTCTCTGTGTGTCTGTGTGTCTGCGTGTCTGTGTCTGTGTGTTTGTGTCTGTGTGTCTGTGTCTGTGTGTATGCGTGTGTGTGTATGTGTGTGTGTATATGTGTGTGTGTCTGTGTATGTGTGGATGTGTGCCTGTGTGGATGTGTGTCTGTGTGGGTGCATCTGTGTCTGTGTGTGTATGTGTGTGTGTATGTGTGTCTGTCTGTGTGTATGTCTGTGTGTATGTCTGTGTGTGTGTCTGCGTGTCTGTGTGTATGTGTGTATGTATGTGTCTGTGTGTGTGTGTGTGAATGTGTGTGTGTATGTTGGTGTGTATGTGCGAGTGCGTGTAAGTGTGTGTTAAAGACATTTAGACAAATAACTAGATTGTTGTCATTATAGACACTAACGTGTTCAGAGACTTGCACTTACAATTCCTGCGTTTTTAATCACGATCTGTTGTTTTCGTAACAACATACTTGATTACATCCATTAGAGAAAGAATGGTGCAAGGTGACACCACATTGATTTTAATGACAGATGACTGGTTAATTGTAACTCTAAAATATGCCTCTGTTATGCACGAACATTATACCTTATTCTGTAGAATATTAAACAGTATTTCAAAATATTGTTATTGTTCAACAGTCTTCAAACTTTTATTAATTTTCACTGAGAAACTGAATCTAAACATTATTTGAACAATTTCTGAGGTACGTAAATAAGTAACAAACATTGTGTACTGGCAGCTACCATCGTTTAACAACCTAATTATATAGTAATTATATAGTAATTATATAGTAATTATCTTGTCAACTTCAAAATCATAAATGACGAAGTGTCTCTCTCTCTCTCCCTCCCTCTTTCTCCACCCGCTCTCTCTCTCTTTCAATGTAGTTTTCTTCCAAGGAGAAATGTTCACTCCCCCCCCCCCCACTCCCTTCTACATATATGTGTGGTGGATAGACAGACGTAGAAACAGCTTCTCATGTACAATATAGATAGATCTATTGATTCTTCAACCGTATTCAAATGTTATTAATCTTCATCGAGAAAGTCAGTCTAAATATATTTGAACAATTTATGTAGTTCGTTAAATGATTTACAAATATTTTTACTGCTGGCGTAGCGACGGGTTTTAACTAGTTTTCTCTAAACTTGATCATCTAGCGTTTCTTTGACGTACGTATACAGTATTTGATCTTATTAGTATATCTGAATCTCATTTGACGGTCATATTGGAATGTAAACCCCTCTGGACTGCATTTCGCCCTATCTGCACTCTGATGTTTTAATTGTAAACCTCACCTTCATCTCTCAGTCCACACACTTCTATCTACACATGTAGCTCCTCCTAAACAAAACACAAAACCGTTTCCACCAGGTTTTCTCCCCATTATTTTGATATATTCTGAGTTCAAATCCCGCCGAAGTTAAGTTTGCCTTTCATCCTTGCGGAGTCGATAAAATAAAGTACCAGTAATACACTGAGTAATTGCTGGCCTTGTGCCAAAAGTGGAAACAATTATTTTGATATATTTGCTTGGCTTTGTCTCCATTTAGTTCAATATTCTTACCTCAAGTCTATCCTTCTCAACCTATTTCTTTTCTCACAGTTCTCGCTTCATTAAACTAGATGCAATTATAAAGACTACACAAACCACTACACATTCAAATATGTGTCTTGAAATACACCCTAACCAAGATACTCTCATGGATTGACCAAATGAAGTTTATTTTTAAACAGATTCTTTGGAATGAAACAATGCAGTTATTAACAAGGCATGTTGAAATTAATGCATGCAAGATTTCACAGTCCTAGCATAATTCCTTCATAGTCAGCCTACTCTTGTAAATATGCACATACATACCTACATACATATGCGCATACATACATACATGTATGCATGCATACAAATATACATACACACATACAAACATACATACATACATACATACATGCAAACATACATATATACATCCAAACACATATATACCTACATACATTACATACATGGAAACGCACATAAACATGCATACATACGTACAAACAAAGAAATATACATACATATACATATATAAACATACACGCATACATAAATAGATAGATAGATAGATAGATAGATAGATAGGGTTATACACACATATATAGATATATGAATGTATATATAATTAAAATATCATGAAGAAGATTCCCTCAAAAAGCCAAGAAATAAAGGTATTGAATGACTTCAATATATCAATAAATCAAAATATGTACGAAAGGACATATAATCTTGCAAGCCTCATCTGAGACCTGATTATAATGAAATCAAAGACGACGCTTTGGAATACTTTAGCAAAGTTTTACTCGCAGAGGAATTCCTTGATAAATGTAACGATGATGAATCACCTTTGTGAAGCCAAACCAATTATTATTCAACAAAATGTAGGAAGATAACACTTGATAATTCTTGTACCACATTTGTTTTACAGAAAAGCATACTCGAACCCAGAATTATGTTACACTTCTGCACTAAAAATTTAAAAAAATTTAGTTGAATTTAAAATATGATAACGAGCTAAAAATCAATGTCCCCACCAAAGGTGTTGTCTTGAGATAACTATCACAATTGAATCAGTTCGACAACCTTAAGTATACGCTTTTACTCTTTTACCTGTTCCAGCCACCCGTCTGAGGCCATGCTGGGGCACCGCCCTTGGCTATCTGGCAAGTATGTATATTTTTTCTGAATATTATTTGCATTAAATATAAATAAGGCAGTGAATTGGCAGTATCGGTAGAGGGTTGGACGCCATGCTTTCTAGCATAGTTACGTCCCTTTACGGTTTGAGTTCAAATCCCGCTGAGGTTAACTTTGCCTTTCATCCTTACGGGGTCGATGAAATAAAGTACCAGTAATGTACTGGGTAATTGCTGGCCTTGTGCCTAAAGTAGAAACAATTATTTGCATTAAATATATGAACAAAATAATGTGCTTCTTAAACGATATATGACACTTTCTCTCGAAATATATATTCTGAATCTGAATTATTGTTCTGAAATAAGGTTCATTGAGCTTCTTTAAAGAGAAACATGTTTATCAAATATTACTTATGTTTGGACAACTTACCATTGTGTATAGTTGCTCCATATATATTAATTTGTCGAGCTGATTCAATTGTTACTAAAATCTCGTTGCTATTTCTAGCAGACAAGATGACCAGTCCTATTTATATCTATCCTCGTTGTTAAGCGTTTATCAACAACATACTGTTTGAAGCTCATTCAGACTCTCACAACTCAGATATAAAGGTATGTTTTACAATGTGGGACATGTCGAAAGACAATTCCTCTGAGGTGTAGCTCCTTGTCTTTCATTCAATTTATAGGAATCAATAATCTATAGTCGATAATCTATTACTTGGATCAATTTCCACATACCTAACGTATCTAAGAACTATAAAACAGTACTGTCAGGAATATTTCTTTTCCCAGCTTAAGTGTGTATAAAATACTCTGTTTCTCAAACGATATATGAATCTTTCTTTCCCCACAATGACTACGTAAATACAAAGAACTGGTAATGGAATAGGCGCTAATATAGTGATAAATATTGGAGGTTCCAAGTAATAAAAACATATATAGAACGAATGTTAAAACTATTGAACTTACCATTTACATGTTTATTATAATATTGACTTGCAGGCTAACATTTGTTTGGCCATGTTGAAATATAATACTACACTCGTGGAAATATTCAGATCAGTACAAAGACGTAAGTATAGAGAAGGACCAGTAACATCATTGCTTGAGTATACATGTCTGTAAGAAAAGAAGCGTATTTCGTTCAGCAGTGTGATGAAGTCTGAATTTGATAATGTCACGCTTGGCTAAGCAAAAGCATTACAAATGGGGAAATATAAAGTATGTTATTAGTGTGTCTGTTGTCTATGGAATAGACATCAAATGAGAGAGACGTTAAGTGCTTCGTGAATATATTTGGAATATCAGAAAATATATCTGAAAACAAACAATGGAAAATGTAGCATTAGATAGAATATGTGTCACAAAAACACGACAGCCGCAGACGAATTCTTTCTCAATCTCACACAGTTTATATATATATATATGTATACACATACTTATACATATCTCTCTCTATATATATATATATATATATATATAAAGAATGAATAATAACAGGTAGACATCATAAAAAGGTAATTTATTCCGTGTGCTTACAAATGTTTCCACGGTGGTACTACAGCCTAGTTATGCTATGTGCAAATATACAAGTATTTGCAGAACTCAAATATCCAAAGCTGTGACCACTGTATCCTCTGAGGATACAGTGGTCACAGCATTGGCTATTTGAGTTCTGCAAATACTTGTATATTTGCACATAGCATAACTAGGCTGTAGTACCACCGTGGAAACATTTGTAAGCACACGGAATAAATTACCTTTTTATGATGTCTACCTGTTATTATTCATTCTTTATATACACTCCGGAATACAGAAGGATCAGGAACTATGTTTCTTAAACAATTCTTCCATAACTCGTAGAGTAACCTCTCACCGTACGTCAACCATATCCAGTGTAGTAATTAACCATTACTACATCTTGGATAATCCTATACCTAATATATATATATTAATAAAAGGAATTCCAACTTTATCTGATTTACTCGTTTTATTTACAATCCTTTACATTTTATAATGGTATTAGAATGAAATAGTATGGTAGAATATTAAATGTTAAGTGTTAGTTGAACAAGTACGTTCATGCTTTCGCAATCTTCAGGTTCAAATTGAGTGGTGACAGTCATGTTTGCAATTTTCAACAATTTTCAACAATTTTCACAGTTGAAAATTGAAAACTTGACTGTCACCACAGAATATGACCCTGAAGATTGCGAAAGCATGAAAGTACTTGTTCAATTAAAACTTAACATTTAATATTCTACCATACTATTTCATTCTAATACCATTAAACATTTTAAAGGATTGTAAATAAAACGAGTAAATAAGACAAAGTTGGAATTCCTTTTATTAATATAATCTTCTATACACAATCATACACACCCGTGTATCTCGCTCTCTCTCTCTCTCTCTCTCTCTCTCTCTCTCTCTCTATATATATATATATATATATATATATATATATATATATATATATATATGTATATATATATATTATATATATATATATTATACCGTTAGGAACCATAGCCCCGTAGGATAGAGAACCTTAACAAACATATACACAGGTTCTTTAAGTCATACGTCCTATCCATAACTATGGACCTCAACCACAGGGTTGTCAACTTCCTGGACGTGACCCTGGAGTTGAGTACGGGCTTATACAAGTCATACCATAAGCCTGGAGAGTGCCTCTCTTATATTAATTATGCCTCCAACCACCCTAAGCAGACTCTCAACTCCATAGTCTATAGTATCTCACATAGAATCTCGAGGCTATCCGCCAATGAGGATATCTTCAACCAAGCGGCTGATTACTACAATAGGGCCCTGATAAGCGCCGGCTTTAACCGAGGAATTTCCTACATCCCTAACGCTAGCTCTAGAAACCACCCCCCTCATAAAACTAACGTTATAGTAGGCCATACCTATAACCGATCACGCGGCGACCTCGTTAAAGTCGGATATAATAGAATAGATAACCGCACCAAAGATCACGTCCCCGGCGACGGTGAATACTGTAGATTACTCAAACTATTCCCCTATTACAAAACCAACAAAGGCGACGGCCTACTACCAACGCCTTCCAACCAACATCTTCGTGTACATAAACATGGAAGTGGTAGAAAAAGTGCACCCGAGCATAAAGTGAAAGGGGCACCGAACGGGCGACAGCGCATTAACACACATAAGAGCGATCACTTAGATGGAACCACCCGTAGCAAAAGTACAAGGACACGTAATCGCCACCGTAACGTCCTATGGTTCCACCCCCCTTACTCTCGAAGTGTGGCCTCCAACATACCCCGGATATTCTTCGAAGCCTTAGAGAAGAACTTCCCACCCAACCATAGGTATAGGAAAATTCTTAATAGGAACAATATAAAAATATCCTTCTCTACTACTCCTAACCTAGCAGACATCATAGGAACAACGAACCACAGTAAGATCACCAAGACACAGCACTTCGACGCAGACGCACCTACACCTGACAATAACTGTATCGGCCTTAACAACTCCCCGACAGCATCCAATATTGTTGGCAACGGCATCCGCAGACGCAACCAGAATGACAGCGAAGTGACTGGGGAACATGCTGAACATGGCGTGCGGAATAACAATCGCACCATCCCGCGTGCTGTGGGTTGTAATTTTGCTAACGACAGCTGCGGTAGCGCAGCTAGCAACGTAGGCAGCAACAATGATAGCCTTATAGTGGGAAATAGACGGAACCGCGACAGAAATTGCAACTGCCGCGACAGAGGACGATTCCCCCTTAGAGGATACTGCTTGACCGATAGGGTTATATATAGATGCACTATTACTAGCCACAATAGCGTTAAACATTATATAGGGGCCACCTCCGGCCCGTTCAAAATTAGGTTTCGAACACATCTCCACTCTTTCACTAATAGAAAACTAAGGCACTCCACCTCGCTCGCGGACTACATCACATCGCTGAAGGACTTAAACATTAGCTTCTCCACGCACTGGGAGATTGTCGGCAGGGCTGCACCGTACACCTTCAAGAGGAAATGCGATCTTTGCCTCATGGAGCTCTACCACATCATAACTGCACCCCACGAGCTCATCAACAGCAGAGCTGAAACAGCGATAAGTTGGACACATCGCTTAAAAATATCCTTCTTTAGATGGGTTAAGAGTGAAGAGTGAAATAGTACACTGGATCTCCCGGCGGGCAGGCGCAGCAAAATAACACCCAGAAAACAATCCTGGGATACCAGACCCAGCCTCAGACAAACGGGAAAAAAAAAAAAAAAAAAAAAATTATCCGGGAAAGACTGCCCTAACACCGGCCAGAGTTACCTCCCTTAACCTGCTGCAAAATCAAAACAAGATATTTTTGCGAGCAATGAATCTTGATGTGGATTTAACCCCCAAAACTCTTTCCGAACTATATAAGGAACACTTGTGATTGTTTATGCCCTTGAGAAGCCCAACTGGGCGAAACGTACGTAGGTGATATTTTAAATAAACATGTTTTAACGGTCTATTCTCCGATTTTTCACTTTCCCACGTGCTTACGCTCTGCTAACTCTCTAGCCCACTAAATATTAACACTTCGCATATTTAATACTGCCGGCACTAGTATCGAGCACCTTTGGCATACGCTACTTGGCAAATAACTATATGTATCACCTATCCCTCCTTTTTCTCTCTTTCTCGATACGTAAATACTATATATATATATATATACATTATATACATTGGATGGATAGGTGTTATCTTGTTTTGTGGTTAACACAACGTTTCGTTTGATGCACTCTCCAGCCTTCATCAGTTGTCCCAGTGAGCTTATTATTAACGTTTCTTCAGGTCACTGCCTAGAATGGAACTCGGAATCTTGAGGTTAGTGCCCGCTTTTTAAGCACTCACCCCCACCCCCCGTAATTAGTCGTTCTCTTTTTTCTTTTTCTCGTGAATTGTTAGGGTTTATAAACTGATATTGTTCTATCCTTTCTCCATACCTACTCATATCTGCACTAGGTCTGCTTATGAGGTTATTATGTCCTAGCATATGTATTGCCTCTTTTAGTTTTCGTGTTTTCCAGTGGTCTTCTCTGTCTATTAGTTTAACTTCATCCCACAGGGGAAAGTGGTCTCCGTTTTTCCATACATGATCAGCTATACCCGATTTATCGATCTCTCCTCGTGTCACAGCTTTACGATGTTCTTCTACCCTTATTTTGAGGGCACGGCCTGTTTCGCCTTTGTATAACCTACCACAACTGCATGGGATGGAGTACAGGAGTACACGCCGTCTTTGGTTATATTCTCTTCTCTCTCTCTCTATATATATATATATATATATAAAGTATTTCCGTAGGAAGGGTAAACGAAAGGAGAGTGGCCTGTGTATGCTACAGAGCTATTTAATTATGTAATAAACACAGTAAGACAATTATTCCATTTACGAAAGGTTTCACGAAGACAGACGAGCTCAACAGAGACGTCTGAAATCGCTCATCAGAATGTTTATTATATACATATATATTCATATATATATAACCTATATACATGCACACACACACACATATATCTATATGCATACATACACACACACATATATCTATATACATACACACACACACATATCTATATGCATACACACACACACATATCTATATGCATACACACACTCACATGTATCTATGCATACACACACACATATATATGCATACACACACATATATATATATATGCATACACACACACATATATATGCATACGCAGACACACACACACACACACACACACACACACACACATATCTCTCTCTCTCTCTCTCTTTCTATATATATATATATATATATATATATATGTAGATAAATCTACCAAAATATACGGTAGTGTCCAATCCGTATGAAGAACTCAATGTAATCCAAATATCATGAAAAGAGTAGATGTATTCAAAATCTTTTCGATGAAAAACACAGGAAAACAGAGTCAAGATAAATTAATAAAAATAATGAATAAAAACAAAGAAACAGTTCCTTATATTAAAACATTCATCATTTTACGATCGTTTCTAGGATATATATGTATGTGTTGGTATGTATATCATATAGATCTATGTAAAATGTTTACAATCTATCAGAGGGAATATACATACCTACACATATATATGCTGTCTTCAGAAATAATTGTTTCTATTTTAGGCACAAGGCCAGCAATCAACCAGTACATTACTGGTACTGTATGTTATCGACCCCGTAAGGATGAAAGGCAAAGTTAACCTCGGCGGGATTTGAACTCAGATCATAAAGGGACGTAACTCTATGCTTCAAAGCATGGTGTCCGACTCTCTACCGATACTGCCAATCCACCGCTGTCTTCAGAAATAATGATATTTGTTTATTGAAAAGCCCAACAAAGATTTAATATATTAGGTCTGTTTGGGAACAGGTTTTGAATTGACCAATAGAAAGGTAGTAAGTGGTCAAGATGATAGAATAGTAGTAATAGAAATTTAATTTAGGGGTAGAGGAAAGCAGACTTCAGTTTTGAATGGAAAGAGTATTTTGAATGAAAATATTACTTTGGAGATGAAAATTGGTCAAGCCAGTAAAAGGTACACGAAAATTTGATGTTATAAAAGAATAATGATAATTTTAAAATCTAAGGAGAATAAAATGTTACGATAAATGTGTTAGTGAAACATATCAATCTTATTTAAAACATAAGGAATTTACATCTATAAAAAGAAAATAAATTAATTTAATTGATAGGTATATTTATATTGATACATTTATATTAATTCCTAAAGATATGATAAATAAGAGTTAGATATAATTGAAGA
>OZ024753.1:18969376-18979376 GCA_964016885.1 Eledone cirrhosa | reverse complement strand
ACAGTTCTCTATCCAAGATTTGCAATCTCTGTCTAAATGAAAAGTTTACCATTATATCTAATTTAGATTCTATAATAAATAGACGCACTTACTTGTTTTCTATCTGCTTGCATAAATTCCACAAAACATTCCACAAAGTATACAGCTAATATCCAAAACTTTATCAATTTAGAATCTTTTTCTCAAAGGCACATATATATATATAAACTTCTTTAAAAATATACCCATCTTTCTACCTTATTTCAAAGTTTTTATTATACATTATATAATACTTGTTACTCATTCTATAATACTTGTTACTCATTCTATATCGCTCCTATTTATCACTTCCCTTTCTTCTCTTTTTCTTTTAATGTCTAACCCCTAATCTGTACCTTTTCTCATTGTGCCTAACATAGAATCAACTATTACACAATACAATACATTCTTACTCTATATCACCTTGTAAAAATCCTTCGTAAACATAAACATTTTTTTGACGTTAGATTATTCATCCTCAATTCCTTATTCTTTTCTACCTTTCATCTAACTCATTCATGCTCATCCCACAATATATCCTTACTTAAATTACCTGTTGTTCTTTTAATAATACATATCAACATTTTCTTTCCATCGCACATATTATTAAACCCTTAAATATTATTCTTAATACATATTAACATTTTCTTTCCATCGCACATATTATTAAACCCTTAAATATTATTCTTAATACATATTAACATTTTCTTTTTATCGCACATATTATTAAACCCTTCAATATACAAACCTTAACTTTACATTATTTTTCTCTTCGTTAATTTTCAAATTCTTTTAATTTATACATTATCTTCCAACGGTTTTCAACCTATCTATGTAAAACAATATATCTTTCTCAGTTCTAAAAGCTATCTCTCTCTCTCTCTATCACCCATCTCTCGTCCTATCTCATCCTTCCTCATTATACTCCTCCCTCTCCACTTTTTACTCTCATCTCCTCCTCTTTTTCATCCTATCCACCCCCACCCCCTCAAAATAATTTTTTTTCCCAATATCACACATCAATCTAAAACTACTTTTGATATGTTGATTTAAAACTGCACTATCCACAAGTGTTTTTTAATCTTCATATCATGTCTTCCTGTTTTATCTGATGAAAACACAAATATTATTAGATGATGATGTTTGTTTTTGAAATGCGCATAATAAAATACATGGAACTCTTTTAACCATCTCTTGTTCTTATATATATATATATATATATATATATATATATATATATATATATATATGAAAGACGTAAAATAAGAAAATTATAAAAATTAACTTACTAAAATTTTACTCCAACTAATTAGATTCTGAAAGGTAATAAACATGGTTTCCGAATGGAACACATGGAGAAGGCCTTTCGTCGTCAGGGAAGTCTATTCTCAGCTAAGTTCTAGGCAATAAGTGGACACAGGGAATTATACAAAAATAATTCAGTGGATGGAAAAAAGCAAGCGTAGACTAAGTTCCAAGACATTGAAAAAATCACTGCCTACTTGGTCGGTGGCAAATTCAAAAGAATCAATCACGTGAAATCGAGGTTAATCAGTGAGGAGGGGGGTGTTAAGAAAACAGTAGCCGAACTATTACTATGAACTATAGTAGCAGTTTTGGCAAATTTTTGCTCAACAAAATAATTTGGAGGTAATTATAAAGAATTAGTATATCTACCAACATATATATACAGATGCATACCTATGCTAGCAAATATATAGGTTTTGTCTTAGTAACTTTGTGGTTCGATGCAAGGGGATTCAGAACAATTATATGAAAGACGTAAAATAAGAAAATTATAAAAATTAACGTACTAAAATTTCACTCCAACTAATTAGTTTCTGAAAGTGAATAAACATGGTTTCCGAATGGAACACATGGAGAAGGCCTTTCGTCATCAGGGAAGTCTATTCTCAGCTAAGTTCCCAGGCAATAAGTGGACACAGGGAACTTATACAAAAATAATTCAGTGGATGGAAAAAAGTAAGCTTGGACTAAGTTCCAAGACATTGAAAAAATCACTGCCTACTTGGTCCGTGGCAAATTCAAAAGAATCAATCACGTGACATCGAGGTTAATCAGTGAGGAGTGGGGTGTTAAGAAAACAGTAGCCGACCTATTACTATGAACTATAGTAGCAGTTTTGGCAAATTTTTGCTCAACAAAATAATTTGGAGATAATTATAAAGAATTAGTATATCTACCAACATATATATACAGATGCATACCTATGCTAGCAAATATATAGGTTTTGTATTACTAACTTTGTGGTTCGATTATTCCCTTTCAGAAACTAATTAGTTGGAGTGAAATTTTAGTAAGTTAATTTTTATAATTTTCTTATTTTACGTCTTTCATATAATTGTTCTGTATCCCCTTGCATCGAACCACAAAGTTACTGAGACAAAACCAAATATTTGCTAGCATAGGTATGCATCTGTATATATCTGTTGGTAGATATACTTATTCTTTATATATATATCTATATATATCTATCTATATATATATATATATATATATATATATACCTATATATATATATCTATATATATATATACATATCTATAGATCTATATATATCTATATAAATCTCTCTCTCTCTCTATATCTCTCTCTCTCTCTCTCTCTCTATATATATATATATATATATATATATATATATATATATACGATATTAAACAAATGGAAACTATATTTATAAAACCATATTTATTTCATTATACATATTTCAGGGATACCATATTAAAAATTTGGCATGCCTTCTTCAGATAAAATACAATATATAAGCAGTTTTATAAATAAATTTGACGTACCATAAAATATTGATCAACTTCCATTTAAAAAAGTTGGTTTGGTAGTTAAATGGAAGTTGATCAATATTTTATGGTACGTCAAATGTATTTATAAAACTGCTTATATATTGTATTTTATCTGAAGAAGGCATGCCATATTTTTAATATGTTATCCCTGAAATATGTATAATGAAATAAATATGGTTTTATAAATATAGTTTCCATTTGTTTAATATCGTATATCTACTCCAAAACTTGTTGAGTGCTTTATATTAGTTATAAAATATTTACTCGTTGTAACCCAACAATTTTAAATAAAACTTTTGCATATATATATATATTTATATATCTATCTATCTATATATATGGAACACATGGAGAAGGCCTTTCGTCATCAGGGAAGTCTAATCTCAGCTAAGTTCCCAGTATAACAATATATATATATATATATATAAAGAATTAATATATCTACCGACATATGTATGCCGATGCATACCTATGCTAGCAGATATATATGTTTTGTCTTAGTAACTTTGTGGTTCTATGCAGGGGAATGCAGAACAATTATATGAAAGACGTAAATAAGAAAGTTATGAAAATTTACTTACTTTCTTATTTACGTCTTTCAAATAATTGTTCTGCATTCCCATGCATAGAACCTGCTAGCGTAGGTATGCATCGGTATACATATGTCGGTAGATATATTAATTCTTTATAATTACATCCAAATTATTTCTTGAGCAAAATTTACCAAATTACTACTGTGACTGATAGTAGTAGCTAGGCTCTGTCTTAATAGCACCCCCACTCCAAGCTGGTTAACCTCAGTGTCACTTGATTGATTCTTTTGAATTTGCCACTTGACCAAGAAGGCAGTGAATTTTTCAATGGCTTGGAATCTAGCCCCGCTCGTTTTTTTCCATCCACTGAATTATTTTTATATAAGTTCCCAGTGTCCCCTCATTGCCTGGAAACTTAGCTGAGAATAGACTCCCAGATGACGTAAGGCTTCTCTATAGTTATTACATAACTATATTTATCCCCTTACAGAAACTAATTAGTTGGAGTGAAATTTTAGTAAGTAAGTCAATTTTCATAACGTTCTTATTTACGTCTTTCATATATATATATATTGTTATACTTTGGGAGGGTCATGTTGCCAATAAGAAACACACGCACCTGCTGCTTTCACTTCAATTTATTATAATAAATTTATAAATTTTGAAATGTTTAAATTTCCAGTTGGTTGTTTATATATTGTCAAAGTTATTTCGTCACACATTCTGTGACCTCTTCAGTGACTGGGGGTTCTATTCTTTGTTTTTTGTGCCTCTCCTTTCTTCTGTCCTACGCCATCTTGTTTTTGTGTGTGTGTTGTGTGCTTAGTTTGCGCATGTTTTACATCCGGATGTCTGTGTGTGTTTATATTCGTTTATTTATTTGTTTATTTACATATTACTGGTTGGTTGTTTTTTCTATGTACGTGTGGGTTTTCATTTTGTCCTTAATTGTAAGTTGTGATGTTGCTGTTCCACTCATGTTTTCTATTTAATTTTGGTTGTAATTCATATATGTTTATTGCCTCTGTGATTTATCTAAACATTGCGTCTTTTCTGTGTGTAGATTCTATTTTTATTTCTATGTTCTCTAATTATCTGTATTACAACTGCCGCCGAAGTATGCCACAATCAATAAGGTAAATATGATTAGATGTTTGTCAGAAATAGAAAAATCATTTACAACATTACGTTGGAGCCTCAAAATCGAAAACAAAAAACAAAAGTAACAACATACGCACACAAATATACAACACACATCCCAACAACAACAGACACACAGACACAAACAACAATAACAACAACACACACTTCAACTATAATAACATACACAGAAACAACAACAATAGACACGCAGACACAAACAACAATAACAAAACACACAGCAATTATAACATACACCGAGACAACAACAACAACACACATCAACAACAGCACACATCAACAACAACAGCAACAACACACACACATTCAATGCCTCTCACCACCACCACACTCTTAACAAACACACAGACACAGAAAACAGGTAATGACAGTAGCACATAAATAAGGGAAGGTAATAGGATTGAAAGGAGAAGGGAGACTTTGGACAGAGAAAATAACCAAGACGAACACACAGACACACAAAATAGAATAGATAATAACAATGAGCCAGAGGAAAGAGACAGGAGTAATAATGAGAGACATAGAAACAACCATGAGGCTGTTGGTGGAAATAGAAATAGAAACAACACAACTAACAATAACAATAGCACTAGTACACATAAAGCAGCAGCCTGGAACTCTACTTTTTATAATCCCTCCGATAAGTCGTTCGACCTGCGACGAGTCCACGCCACGACTTTACCTTTTAACAAACGCACGCAATTGCCGTCGCCGGTCGATGAACAAACAGAAGCACTATTTAGTATAGCTAGGACTAAACTTAGAAATATTATAGAACAGTATAGCAAGAAGCATAATAAAATGGAGGCCCAGCAACTGGGAGAAAAATCTGCAAAAGGCTTGCATAAGCTCATGCTGCGCTCACGTAATGGAGAGATAGCATGCTTTCCAACAGACAAGTCTGGCAGAATGCTAGTTGACAGTTTGCCAAATTACATCCAGGCAATGCAAACCCACATCAATAACACAAGAGCAGTAACACCACAAGAGCATGAGGATAGAGAAAAAGCCCTCAATGCCCATATGGTGGTGTGGACAAATATAATGCAGCTCAACAAAAAAACTTCCAACAACTTTCAGGCTTGGAACAATGAAGTGCCAGCGTTGTATGGGGTTCGCAAAGACCATAAAACAAGCAGTGACCCTTGTGTCCCTGTATCCATCTATTGACGTGGATTTTGCTGTGGAGAAATGCGTAAAAATGATCAGTGACAGCAATGTTGAATTCCGTGGGATTGATACCAGTGAGCTGGGACTCCTACTTAAACTTACCTATAGTAATAATTATCTACACACATATGACGTTAGCAACCTGTGCCCTACAAGACCAGCAAGAGGCATACCACCTACCATTACCTCAATGGCCAAGAAAACCCACACAGATAGATGGAACGGGTGGACCAGAGCCATACGGACCCTCGAAAACCACGATGAACTAAAGAAAATGATTGCACATGCGGTGGGGGCCAACATAAAATTAACCCTTAAGGAACATATGTTCAAATTTAATGGAAAAACATATGCCCAAGAGGAGGGAGCAGCCATTTGTGTTAGCATTGCAGTGACATAGCTAACCTAGTCATTGTATGTTGGGACAATAGACTTAAACTTAAACTTAAAGAACAATTAGAAGTCAGCAAACCCTTAACCCTGATAATGCTACGTTGATGATATAAACATCGAGTTAAAACACCCCCACTAGAGAACAGTCAAGAATTAGAGAAAAACACAATGGAAAACATCCAGCAAATAGCTAATTCCATCCACCAGAGTATTAGAGTTACTATAGACTATCCAAGCAAAGACCCCAACCATCGATTACCTGTACTAGACACAGAGCTCTGGTTAGATACCATTAATAACCAAAAACAAATCCTCCATTCGCATTATGCCAAACCTATGACTTCCAAATATGTGATCCACCGAAACTCAGCTGTTTCTGACCATACCAAGATCAACATACTGATTGCGGATTTGGTACGGGTGATGAGAAACGTGTCCCGCATGTGCAACCCCGAAGAACTAGAGAGACACGTATGCAGTTCTCTGGTTACAATCAGAGAGATACAATCAGAGTATATAGAGGAGCCAGAACCAAATGGGAAAAAATGGTAAATAATGACACAAATGGGACCTGCCCCTTGTATAGGAGCAAATTTAGGAATAGAATAGAAAGAACTAGGAGTAAGGATAATAGAATAAACTCATGGTATGATAGCAATAAATACCAGAGTGTAATGTTCATCGATACAACCCCTAGAGGTGAATTAGCTTACAAATTTAGAAGGGCCCTAGATAAACATAAACTCAATATTAAGATAGGAGAAAGACCAGGTACCTCCATAAAAATACTTATTAGCAAGGCATACCCTTTTCAAAGACCACCTTGTATAATGTATAATCTGTAAATTAAGCCCCCATATTAACTGTAAAACTAGAAATGTAGTATATAGCAAAAGATGTACTGAAGGACAATGTAGAGATATATAGTGTACATAGGTGAGATAGCTCGTAGCATAGGGGAACGGATAAATGAACACTTCAAGATAGTAAAGAATCATCTGTACGCTACCAATATGCTAAACTAGAACATAAGGTTAAATTAGAGAACATAGAAATAAAAATAGAATTTACACACAAAAAAGACGCAATGTTTAGATAAATAAACATAAATGAATTACAACCAAAATTAAATAGAAAACATGAGTGGAACAGCAACATCACAACTTTAAGGACAAAATGAAAACACACACGCACATAGAACAAACAACCAACCAGTAACTTGTAAATAAACAAATAAATAAACGAATATAAACACACACAGACACCCGGATGTAACACATGCGCAAACTAAGCACACAACACACATACAAAAACAAGATGGCGTAGGACAGAACAAAGGAGAGGCACAAAAAGCAAAGAAAAGAACCCCCAGTCACTGAAGAGATCACAGAATGTGTAACGAAAGAACTTTGACAATATATAAACAACCATCTGGATGTGGAACCAAGAAATCAACTGGAAATTTATAAATTTATTATAATAAATTGAAGTGAAAGTATGTGGTGCGTGTGTTTCTTATTGGCAACATGACCCTCCCAAAGTATAACAATATGGGTTTCAACAGACGTTTTCAGATAAAGAATCTTGCTAAATAAATTCAGAAACGATATATATATATATATATAATATATATATATATATATATATATATATATATATATATATATATATATATATATATATATATATATATGTGTGTGTGTATATCTATATATATATATCTATATCTATCAATATATATATATATATATATATATATATATATATATATATATATATATATATATATATATATATGTATATATATATATATATATATATATATATATATATATATATATATATATATATCGATATATATCTATCTCTCTCTCTATATATATATATATATATATATATATATATATATATATATATATATTTATCTATATCTACATATCTAAATCGATATATCTATATATATATATATATCTATATATATATATATATATATATATATATATATATATATATATATATATATATATATATATATATATATATATATATATATATAAATTAAATTAATATTTGATGAACATTTACATGTTATAGTTGCAATTGACTAATAAGATCGCTAGAGTGAAAAATCTTAATACAACAACATAAGGTCTGCCTGTACGATCTAGAAAATAATAAATCAATACTCACAGACTCATATGGGCAAAAAGCCTTGGTACCTAGACACGTTTAAAATTCAAAATACAAACTTTTTCCGCAGATCGGTCAGAACTTCAAACTTCAAACATGTTTCACAAAGGATGGTATAATAGTAAAATAATTAACTAATTAGCAGAGAGTTAATCAACTTTTCCTGTGTTTATCAATAGGTACCCAGATAAAAATAATATAACTCAACCTGAGAAAAATATCTAAGGTCTGGTTAGCGTAGCGAAAATACACGAGGTTTTGCACACGGCTTATTCCAGTCCTTTAACGTCCCACACATAGCGCTAGAAATAACAGCCGTTTATATGGGATTACAAAATTCAGCTCACCTGGGGGAGCAATGATAAATAGCTTAGAGTTTAGACTCAAAGAGGTCATTTACAATCATTTCAGCTCTAGGAATCGCTTCTGAGCAGTATAAATTAATATTTGATGAACATTTACATGTTTATCTGGGTACCTATTGATAAACACAGAAAAAGTTGATTAACTCACTGCTAATTAGTTAATTATTTTACTATTATACCATCCTTTGTGAAACATGTTTATTTATATATATATATATATATATATATATATTAGAAATTATAAGCTTTCACCGTATTTTAGACTAATGAAATGTCTAGCCTGATAGTGGGGTTTACAACCCTCGGAGAAATGGAAAAAGATGAGTGTTGCCGTACCTATCTCTCTCTCTCTCTCTCTCTCTCTCTATATATATATATATATATATATATATATATATATATATATATATATATATATCTGTATGTGTACGTGTGTAAATGGGAGTGTGTCCCGCCGTCTTACATATGAGGAGCTGCTCCCAGATCGTTGTCTATCGTCCTATCTCGAGCAGTAACCCATTCCGTCCGTGCGTGCGTGTGTGTCAGCTAGTCTTTCAAACATTATTTTCAAAACATGACGCTGCTCTTATTTAAATATTTCTCCCTATTACTTCAATTCTTTTGCATATTAATTATTCTGCCTTCAAACTCCCCGTATTTAATGTCATAATAGTTTCTACTTTTGGACAAAAGGCCAGCAATTAACCAGTACATTACTGGTACATTATTTTATCGACCCCGTAAGGATGAAAGGCAAATTAACCTCTAATGTTCATACACATGCCTTATAGTAACTGTGGCAGAGGCTGTAATATTCCAAAACTCCAATCGTGTTTACTCGTGTTTTTCAATAATTCATAGATAAAAAAGAGACCCAATGGTAGACATTAAACAAGGTTTTATTAACAACCACGACCTCACCTTGTCTCGCGTCCAACCGAATCAATTGGAGACAGGACTCGCTAGATGGCGTGCTTGTTGTTATATGGTGTTCAATGCCCATTGAGTCCTTGTCTTTGCATATCTATGAAAACATACACACGCATATAAATATATATATATATATACATATATATATACATATGTATAATTATATGTACACACACCCATACACACACACACACACACATTCTCACACGCACACACACACATATGTATATATAGAGAGATAAAGATATATAGAGAGAGAGGGAGAAAGAAAGACAGATTTATAGAGAGAGATAAGACGTTTTGATTTCGTTAGCGATGTCAATATGAAGAAAAGTAATTTTTTCATATATGTAAATGTTAAAACGAAATAAAAGTGAAAGTGGTAAAATACATGAAAGGAAATTCTGAGAAAGTTCCTAGA
>OZ024753.1:18951876-18964376 GCA_964016885.1 Eledone cirrhosa | reverse complement strand
TCACAAAATGGTGATTCTGATGTTTGATTGAGAATCGATGACGGTACCAGCGAGATTTAAACGATGTGGTGGTAGATCCGATATAATACCATTTCTGGTCGTCCAATTCAACCGTGCATTGGTAAACAATGTTGGACTTTAGGCATTCATTCTGCAATGGACATCTTTCAGGTAGATGGCAGTTACATGCTTTGTTGTGGGTAGCGGGTATACCATGGATAGGTTGTGATAGCGGTACAGGTGGGTTGTGCAATACCCGTCTCCCATTTAGTGGTTGGGAGGCAGATATTGCGTTCTGCCCATCTGTTACTAAAATGTTTTGTTTTGTAGAGTTGTTTAATTGCCTTAAGTTAAGTTTTTTTATGTATGTTTCAAGGTTTGGTGCCGTGGAGTATGATAGTCTAATAGTTTTGGAGTTCAGAATTTTGCTGTACTTATGGGAACTAGGGAAGTGTTTATTGATTAATTTAAAGAATGAAAGAGATAGTTTTGTACTAATCGAGGCATTAAAAATAGGATTATACCAGATATACTTTCTACAACGTGATTTATTTGGTGGTGAACTTCTATTATTAGTATGTCTGGTAGTATTGTGTGTGTGTGCTTGTGTTTTAGTCCCCCGGTTACGTATACCTTGATTACGTGTAGAGCTATGTGTGTTGTGGAAATTACTATCGATGTATTCTATTGTATCCCGGTGGTCAGCATTCCTTAATGCATTATTGTAGTATTCAGCATGTTCGCTAAAAATATCAGAGTTAGACGATAGGCGAGAGATTCTAAGAGAAATACTCCGGGGAACTGATTTGATCATGGAGAGTGGGTGGTTAGAGTTAAAGTCAATATACGTAAGGTTCTCATTTACCTTGTGGAAGGGTCGTATCTGTCCGGTATTTAAATTAAGAGTTACGTCCAGAAAGTTTACTACCTTAAGATTGTATTCATATGTTATTTTTAGGCCCAGTTCACTAAAAGATTTTCTAATATTTTTCCGTAGCCTTTCAAGATTTTGGTTATTCAAGTTATTAACTAATAAGAGCCCGTCATCTCTATATATCCCCCCCTGTAGATTACTAAATCTACTATGTAATATGTGGGCTATGTAAATTCCCACGAGATCCGTGACCTCCGCCGAGTCGTTGGAACCCATGGTAATATCGAAATTTGTGGGTCTGTCCTTACGTTCCCAGTAGCAGTTATCGAACTTAATAATGGTTTTTCTAGCCTCGAGAATAATATTAATTTCGTCCTCCGTTAGGTATACCCGCTACCCACATATCCATGGTATACCCGCTACCCACAACAAAGCATGTAACTGCCATCTACCTGAAAGATGTCCATTGCAGAATGAATGCCTAAAGTCCAACATTGTTTACCAATGCACGGTTGAATCGGACGACCAGAAATGGTATTATATCGGATCTACCACCACATCGTTTAAATCTCGCTGGTACCGTCATCGATTCTCAATCAAACATCAGAATCACCGTTTTGTGACCACGCTCGCCAACAAGACTTGGCAACTCCGTGAACACAACCAACAGTTCACCTTAAAATGGGATATACTTTCCAGCGCAAATGCATATCGGAGTGGTTTGAAGTACTGCAGGTTATGTAACCTTGAGCTATTTTACATACTAAAATCCAAAAACAAACTACTTAACGATAGAATTGAACGATCATTATACTGCAACCACAAACTAAAAGCTAAATTCTCTCACTATAAAATAACTTAACATTCGAACCCGTAACTACAACACCACTTTCTAGCTAACAACCTTCTCTTCTCTCCCACACTACAAGACAATACACTGCTTATCACTATACATGGTAACTCAGTACAATTCCTAGATTACTACTACAAAACCAAAAGTTCACTCACCACATATACTTTATCTGTCCCCTCTCTACCTATATATCTCTCTCTACATCCATTACACTCTCTCTCTCTCACCTTTGACCTACCTCCCTCTCAACATCTATAAACTTGACCTCTGAGGCAATAAATAATTCCGACCTCAACTATCTACGCATCTCTCCAAAAGTAACTAATAAAACCCCTACCATAACATTTTGATTAAGATATCTACAAGCCACTCTCTCCTACTTCTCCAACCCCTGCATATCTTTCCTTCTCTCTCCATCTTCCCTACTTTTCTCTCTTCCTGTTCCACTCTATCTTCCCCAACAACCCCACTTAAGGGTTTTTACATTGTATATTTACCATTCTGCTCTGAGGAAACAGTGGTCACAGCATTGGATATTCGAGTTCTGCAAATACTTGTGAATTTGCACGTAGCGGAACTAGGCTGCAGTACCACCGTGGAAACACTTGTAAGCACACGGAAGAAACTATCTTTTTATGATGTCTACCTGTTATTATTCATTCTTTATATATATATATATATATATATATATATATATATATATATATATATATACATATATATATATAATCAGCCAAGCGAGATCAATTAGGTTTGTGCAGCAAACCACTCAATAGCGTATATCACCCTACAGTAATTAACATACGTTAGATAGCGTGACAAATTGAAAACTGCAGCAAGTGGGTCTAGCCACATAATGCACCAAAACAACGAAAATACATTCAGGTCAGATAACAAACCTGGACTCTATCAAAGGGTATTGTGCAACATCTCCGATACGTTTCTATGAATTCAAATCAACAATCCTACTTGCGAAATATGCAAATTTGCTGTATTTGAAGACCAAAACGGGGACTCGCGTTAACAGCAGGTTTCCGTTCTCCGCCTCAAACCGTTGTGAAGGGGAGCGGTAGGCTACTACTAATGGTAGCAGTTAATGTTTCACTATCACGTGCTTTTTCAAAATAAGGGAAGTAACTCCGGGTTTCTGACGTGCAAATTCAAAGTGTGAACAAAGGAATTGATTCCATTCCACAAACCGAATAAAAAGAAACTCGACTTGACGCTATTAAACAAACATAAATATTCAAACAAAAAAAAATATATATATATATATATATATATATATATATATATATATATATATATATATATATAATGTTGATTTAAAACTGCACTATCCACAAGTGTTTTTTAGCCTTCATATCATGTTCTCCTGTTTTATCTGATGAAAACACAAATATTATTGCATGATGATGTTTGTTTTTGAAATGCGCATAATAAAATACATGGAACTCCTTTAACCATCTTTTGATCTTATATATTATATATATATATATATATATATATATATATATATATTTATTTATTTATTAAAATAACAGATTAAAGTTTAAGTTCTTTGCTTAAACTTTAATCTGTTATTTTAATAAATATTTGCTCTACCGTTCTTATATATCTGATATATATTTATCCTTATCGAGCCCACTTTGGATTTTAGTCTTCAAATTTATTATTATTACTATATATATATATATATATATATATATATATATATATAACAGAGAAATGTCCTCTACAGGGATTAGAACTGTTTCATTCGATGGAAATGACGAGGAACACCATATGAATTCCTTCGTATGAAACAGTTCTAGCCTTGTATCCTGTAGAGGCCATTTCTAAATTAAATTTGTTGTTTACTCTCTACTATTGTATTGAGTACCTTCCTTACTTTGGTCAACCCCAATTGAATCCGGGACTCTTATACACACACACACAAACACACACACACACACATATATATATATATATATATATATATATATATAACGGAGGAAATGTGGTAAGGAACCAGGTGGACCATAACGCACCAAAGTACTCAATACTTAGGGTAGTAGAGTGGGTAATAGGAACGAGTAGGACCCCGACGGCTGAGCTCAAGCCGTTTCGACGGCTAAGAAACTGTGTAGTTGGTGGATAAAGTGAATTTATAAGTAAGAGGAAAGCACGAATGGGGGATAATTTCCCTTTCATCAGCTGTCTGTTGGAGATCATGGACATTTCTACGCATTAGAGAGAGAGAGAGAGAGAGAGAGAGACTCATGGCTTACAAATATACATATATTAGTGATAAATCTATTAACATTCAACTTAACAAAATATTCGAGTATGTATATCCAAGATTGTTCATAAAAAGCCATATATTTTTAGCGGGGATCTCCTGGTGTTTTGCCCAAGAACACAACGGAGCATCTTGTTCAGGAATCTAACCGTCGTAATTTCCTTCTGTACAGTGGTCCTATGTTTTATATTTTCTTTTTTCTTCCATGAGTTATCCCTACATCGAAGATGAAACATACACAAAGTTCCAAATTTCCCAATCTCTCATCACAGAAATATGATCCCATCCAGTGAGGTCAGTACGACCTCTGATCACAAAAATAAGATCCCATCCAGTGAGGTCAGTACAACCTCTGATCACGATAATAAGATCCCATCCAGTGAGGTCAGTACAATCTCTCATCACGATAATAAGATCCCATCCAGTTAGGTCAGTACAACCTCTGATCACAATAATAATATCCCATCCAGTGAGGTCAGTATAATCTCTGATCACAAAAATAAGATCCCATCTAGTGAGGTCAGTACAATCTCTGATCACAATAATAAGATCCCATCCAGTAGGGTCGTAACAATCTCTGATCACAATAATAAGATCCCGTCCAGTGAGGTCAGTACAATCTCTGATTACAATAATAATATCCTATCGAGTGAGGTCAGTACAATCTCTGATCACAATAATAAGATCCCATCCAGTGAGGTCAGTATCCCTCACCAATGGAGTCCTGCTGCTTATGTTACGACGTCCTACTCTGTACTTTGCACCTAGTGACCAGGGCCTCAGTTTTTCTGCAGGTCCTTCATAGCGAGAAACGTGACCAGCATGAACCAAGTGACAGGAGCTAACTTTTCGATGAAACTCGTGGCAGATTACCATAAACAACTTCATCGGTACTGTGACTTCGCTACAGAATGTTGAACACCACACGTAACATATCGTTTGGTGTAAACATCGATTATCGATGATATTCTAAAGTCTATGGCTGGGGAATCAAAATAAGCGAAAATATAATGAGGTAAGGTCGAACCACTGATCGTTTTCCATCTTAATTGTCGGGTATGTTTAATTAATGTTAATGGATTCTTCATTAACTCTTTAATAATCTGTCAATTTTGTGAGAAGCCGAAGGGAGTTGTTGAGCCATGATACATTGCTGGTCTCAGTAGCTGAACAATACTGCAGAGGAGATACATTAATGGGAACTTTATTTCTACCAGGATCACGTTCTTTCACCACCATTACCACACCCATCACAATAACCACCCCCACCATCACCATCACAACCATCACCACAATTACCAACACCGCCACCACTACCACAACTATACCGTCACCACCACTTTTCTTCGTTTTGAGGCCGATAAAAATGTACCAGTCAAGTACTGGGGTCGATTCTTCCTTTATATCTCCTTCTCACTCTCTTTCTCTCTCACTTTCTACCCTTCTCTGGATTTCATCTGCTCTGTTTAGACCTGGTGAGAGATGGGCTCCACCAGCCTTAGAATATTCTCAAAACACTGTACACCAATATGGCATTCCTATAACACCATCAGGAGTTATGGGACTAAACCATATCAATAGGTGATATTTGCCAACATATCCGTTGTATAAATGTACTAGGTTCAAAGCCAACTTCTTTAAATCTCTATACCTCACTTTACTTTATATCTAAAAGCTGTATCATATTCGAGATATCGACCTTTTTTTCAAATGTCAGTACATACACACACTCTTCGAAAATGTATATTCTAATACCCTCAGCTCATAAGATTCTCTCGGTCACCTAGTTATCTATTTATTATAAGTTATTGCCATATAATATCTGTCTATTATCCAGTTAATCTAATTATTATCTCTACAGTATCATTTGCCAGCCTCTTACCATCTCATAAATGACTGTCGGTTACACTAAATTTATCTACAACACTTGAATAAAATTAGTTGTAAAATATGGACACTAGCTTATCATTCGTTAGACCAAGTCTAAAGAATCAAATATCAATTATGCGATATGTTTGGCTTATTATATTTTAAAAGGATACATATTTAGAGTGAAATGGCCCCAGCATGGCATTCATTAGGTTCTGTCAATAGCTTTACGTTACCTGCTTAAAGGTGTCTGAAATAGCAACTGTCATGTTTATTGTCAGGTCAGGCTTCCGTACACTCTCCATATAATAGTGCTCGATGATTAAACCAGTTCCCTCAGTAGACCCTTGTTACGGGAGGGGTGTACGTGCAATCCCAACAGCACACACACACACAGACACACAAAAAAGAGCTGTAAAAACGCCGGAATAAACTTTTGAGAATCAATGGCCGTCTACTCCAACTATGAGTTAAACTGCCTCACAAACACGCCAGTGGTTAAGCGAGGTAAGATCAGCTATACACCTGACATGACAAAAACCAAACAGAAAACCATGGAAGTCACACAGGAAAAGGTTCATTTAGTAGACGAGAGAAGTTCCCGAATTGGATCGGATTTTTATTGGGTACCAGACCGCCCGTGACCTGTTGGGTCAAGCTCACTTCAAAATATTTTTTTAAAATCATGTTCACTTAAAAATAATTTTTAAATATTTAAAACATACACAGACATGTATATAATGTGAAATGAAACTGGAAGGACCATATATATACGTGTAAGTATATACATATATGTACGTGTGTATGTGTATATGTATATATATATGGGTGTTCGTGATGTATATACACTTTGTCATACACACACACGTATATATATATATATATATATATATATATATATATATATATATATATATATATATATATATATATATATATACACACATACACATATATATACACACACACTCACATATATATATATATATATATATATACACAACAACACCAGGTCTCTACCATTCTCCTTCTCTGTCTCATCTCCTCTCTTTCTCTGTCTTTCTCTCTCTTTGTTTATGAAGGTACCCGGAAAAAAAAACCCAGACCTCGGGAACCCGTGGTCCGATTTAAGCGAAACTTGTTTTATTTCATTTGTATTCCCATTTCAGGGGCAACTTCCTTTCAAAGTATTTTTTCCATTATGCACCCTTTTGCCTGTATTACATTACAGACAAGCAAGCAAGCAAGCAATCAAAGACGTTTAGTATTATATAGATAGAAGTAGCTCATATCCACTGCCAGCTTACCAACTATCAATACAAAATATAGTTTCTAAAATGACATTTAACAAAACATAAGTTAAAAAAAAAAAAATGTAATCGAATGCCGTCAAATTATATAACAATTTTGTAAATGTAAACTATCATTCCTAGATATATTATCATACGCAATATTCAGAGAGAGAGAGAGAGAGGAGGGAAGAGAGATATTATCTGAAACTCTAATCATATTTAGGTGATATAGAGTCTCAATAATCTAAACCGAACTTCGAAATAAAGTGACAGTTAATGATAAATATATACTGTCATTTTCTAAAAAGATATATTACATTTGGTAAAAATATTAACGCATTCTCCGAAGAAATTGAATCTACGGTGAAATATGTTAATTTAAGCCAGTAACATCCAATTTCAGTAGAAATCATCTGATTGTCTAGTCCTGTTAATATTTTCATTTTGTGTTTCTCACACACATTTAACTCACGAAATATATTTCTCTACATTTTCACGTACCTACAAATAGGTGTTTTAACAGGCCTTATTTTTCTAGGTTTTATTCTTTCTCTAATTTCCATATATATAATTTCCATATATATATATGTATATATTTATATTTATATATATACATACAGACATGCATATATGGTGGCTGCCAACTCGTTTTCGAGTACGGCCACTAATTTATATCCATGTAGGAGAACCCCTACCGATGCGCTGAACGAGTGTGACTTCTTAGTCCAGCCAGCGACTTGAAAACTCTGGTACAAACACTATACTTGTGACAATTATTGACACATAGTGCTGGGCCCATGGTACCATGTGACAAGTGCAGAGAGACAGGACTAAAAACATGCATACATACATACATACATAATTAAATACATACATACATATATGTATACACAAACACACGCGTGTATATATACACAGACAAACACACATATATGTGTGTGTGTGTTTGTGTGTGTGTGTATGTGTGTGTGTATCTTAGAACCAATCAATTTGTCTGCCTATCGTGTTCTCGCTTCAACTAACCGTTCATTTATCAATACCCCTCTCCCTCTCTCCCTTCCCACCCTTCCTCTATCTCTCCCCCTCTCTCACTTTCAATATACATGGCAGTGAAGACATTTATTTTGATTACATAGTTGAAAAGTAGTTTTAGTTATTCGCTAATAGTATCAAGTGTAAATATAATACAATGTCTTATTTTCTTGGAGTTATTACATCGTGTCACATGACCAACATCAGTAGATTTGAATTAAATCATCCGGGGATTGACTTCAAAATCTCGAGCTAGAATATAGTATTACTATTTATCATATCTATCTATCTATCTATCTATCTATCTATCTATCTATATATATATATATATATATATATATATATATATATATATAAATATAGTAATAATAATAAATGTGAAGACGAAGGGTGAAAGCAGCGATTCTTTGCTTAAACTTTAATCTGTTATTTTAATATATATATATATACATATATATATATATATATATATCACCAATACCAAACAACCATCAAATATATATATATATATATATATAGGTACGTTATTCCGGGTTGAATCGGAGGTAACCACAGTAAGTAAGGTACTCAATACATAGCAGAGTATTAAAGTTTTAATATAGATGAGATTCTACAGGACTAGAACTGTTTCATTCTTTAGAAATCATCAGAGATTCCTGATGATTTCTAAAGAATGAAACAGTTCTAGTCCTGTAGAATCTCATCTATATTAAAACTATATATATATATATATATATATATATACATATATATACCAACAATATACGAAGCAAACATCAAAGACCGAAGCAAAAACAAAAGAAACAAGGAAAATAAGGTAACGAAGAACGGATTACTTTACAATAAAAACAATGAAAATAAAAAGTAAATATTCTGAAAATAAATTATGTAGGCACTCATTTGTTTGCGGAGTGTAGTTTCTTTTCTTTTAATAATTATACAGCTCATGATTCACAGTTAACGTTTTTGTGGCAGTTATAGCTGGCGGGTTTTTTAAAATAGAAGTTCAGAGAGTGACGGCTTGTATTCTATCATTCGAAATGTATGAATCTTTTCTTTTTATTGCAACACGCAAAATCAGATTGCGTGCAGTAATTGCTTTTATCGTTAAATCAAGGAAGAATTTTCAAACGGAGATGACAAACGAAAAAAAAGAAAATGAGATACAAAACAAGAACCCCCCCCCCCCCCCCACTCCGAGATTATTGGAAAAGGAAGGAAGAAGGTGTTATCACGACAAGGCCCATATCTGAGTTCTTCCAAGGCTCAGTGGCTGGTGGTGCTACATATGGTGACAGATGAACTCTCAAAAACTTAGAATACAAAGTATCAGGAGATATTGATATCCCGTCTAATTTCCCACCACTCTCGACTATTACTTGCTTTTATCCACACCGAAATGATAAATGGAGAAATAGACAACAATGGGATTCTTACGTAGCGAATTGGCAGACTCGTTACAGCGTAGATCAAAGCATTATTTGGTATTTGTCCTGGATATTTGCTGTTGTGGCCAGGTTTAGTATTCTCTCCAACTAAGGAGAATAAACCTCTCTTGAGAGAGGAGAACTGCAGACGCGTTCTTGATAATATCATGAGCTTGGCTAGACACGCTTGGGGATCTAGCCAGATCAGCTGGAGATGGTTGCTTCTGACAGGACCCGCTGGAAGGGAAGTTTGAGGACTCTTGCCCCTACAACCCTCTTATAAATAAGTGGGAGAAGAAGAAGAAGACATCTATGTCCTCAGGGTAGCGATGTTGTGTTGTACTATTATATGTGGGACACATTACACTAAAAACATTAAATAATTCTCAGTGATAGAACAAATACTTTAAACGACATATTATACGGTATTTTATTGTTTTGATTTAGGTTTTAAGTTCCAATGACGGCGAGGTCAGATTTGTCATTACTTTTTCTGGTATTAATAAAATATACTAATAGTTAAACGTGTTGGTCGATGAAATTGAGTGATTGTAATGTGTTACATGCTTCGGCAATCAAATAATTATGCCTGAGGATTTCTGATGAAAAGTCTTATAATTGCTTGCCGATGAGGGAAGACATTCAAGGGGTCAAACCATTCTTCTGATGAATAACATCCTCCGGTATTGATGTTGATCAATCAATGTAGTTAGCAGATGAGAAAGATGGATTATATATTTGCGGAAACATTGTTTTGAGAATATAAAAAAAATATATAAAAGATTGTTTGTATATTTTCTTCTTCATGTCTTGCTTTACTTACATCTTTTCAGTATCGACAGAATATATATTTTAATATTCATATTACATATTCAGATCTTATTTCCAAGATTGTGCTTCATATTCAGGTGATTTCTTTACCCAAACTTTCTTAGAGATATTTACATCTGATCCAGCGACATCGAAAGAATGTAAGATTTTAGTTATTACAGTCATACAAGCCTATAAAACTTATCATCTTTTTATTCACCTATTTATATATGTTATTCCTAATAAGCCCACCGTTTTCATCTCCTCTGTCTTTCTCTGGGAAGAAAGCTTTTAGTTGTCTTTAATACAAACTTATCAAACTTAGAACCTTCTATTTATTGTGTCTGTATCGTTTTCATTCGCGGTGCATGAATTACTAAAATATTGTGCCAACAATTTGTATTTCTGATCGGAACCACAGAGCTGTGTAATGTAAACAGAAATAATTGTTTCTACTTTTGGCACAAGGCCAGCAAATATCCAGTACATTACTGGTACTTTTTTTTATCGACGCCGTAAGGATGAAAGGCAAAGTTAACCTCGGCGAGATTTTGAACACAGATCATAAAGGGACGTAAATGTAAAGAGAAATGTCAAATTGTAACATGTTTCCTTCAGACGGAGTTATCAAATGTAGTCAGTTTTCAACATCGATATTCAAACATTTAATATGTCCCTCCCTGTTAGAAAAGATAATAGAGTGAGGTTTAATACTTGTTTCTACTGTTGGCACAAAGCCAGCAATTACCCCGTACGTTACTGGTACTTTATTTTATCGACCCCGTAAGGATGAAAAGCAAAGTTAACCTTGGCGGGATTTGAATTCAGTGAGGTTTAATAATAATTTCGGATTTGGGCACAAGGCCAACAATTTTGGTTGAAAGGAATGCCGAATAAATCGAATTCAGTGCATTACTGGTACTTTATTTTATCGACCCCGTAAGGATGAAAGGCAAAGTTAACCTCGGCGACGTGATTTAAACTTAGAACGTAAGGGGCCATAACTATATGCCACAAAGAATGCGGTCTAAATCTCTACCAATACTGCAAATCTAACGCATTTTTTACAATGGATTTTGATTTAGGAACAAGCCCAACAATTTAGGTAGAGGTGAAAATCGATAAAATTCAAAACCAATGCATTACTGGTTCTTTATTTTATCGACTGTCTAATGATGATAAGCAAAGCTAAAGTCAGAACGTAAGGGGACGTAACTATATGTTGTAAACAGTGCTGTTTTATGATAGAGTACACACATAAAACCACGTACAGCAACCATACGACTACAAAAGTCGTAAAAATAATGATTAATATTGGAGAGTTACAAATGATACTCAAACCTGACACATGTTGGCGTTTATTGCGTGTTTCTTTAACAATACTTCCTCCCAGTTTCCATAAAGTAATATTTATAACATACATTATAATATACATATAAATAAATTATCACCGCCCTTACTTTAGGGATAAACCTCTTATTCTGCTAATGATTCAAAATATAATGGTTCCTGATTTAAGCACAGGGCCAGCAATTTTAAGTCGGGTAAAGTCGATTAAATCGACTCCAGTGCGTTACTGGTCCCTTAATGTATCCAATCTGTACGGATCAAACGCATTGCTAACCCCGGCGGGATTTGAACTTAGAATGTAAAGTACTGTAGTTCCTTGCAACGAAGCATAATATCCGACGCTCTTCCGATCCTGCCAATCCACCGACCTAAATAATAATATATCTTATTCTACATATCAACGAACCCGTTACATTTCAGCTTCAAATATGATGTATCAACATCGTAGTCATTATAGTTACGGGGTCGATAAAATAAAGTACCAGTAATACACTGCGATATTGCTGGCCTTGTTCCCAAAGTAGAAACAATTATAGTTACTATGGTCAACTATTAAATACAAACGAATCCAATTATAACTCAATGTTAAAGTAAAACAGTTTAATGAAGAAAGCAAAGCTGCTAATTATGAAAATTTGATGAATAATATTGATTATAATATAAATGATTGTATTTTTCTTTATTTTCGTTTGTTCAAAATATTTTAACTGTA
>OZ024753.1:18874376-18936876 GCA_964016885.1 Eledone cirrhosa | reverse complement strand
ATGTTCTTAGTTAGCTTACCTGTGATCCCACTACATCTTTTATGCACCCATACTTTGCATTTGGGACATAAAATGGAGTTTCTACCTACGCCTTTCCTACACACTGAGCATGGCCATTTCCAGATGGGACGGCCGCCTTATTTTCTTTCCTACAAACTAGAACTTTAGTCTTAGCCAGGTTAATTTTAAGGCCTTTTGATTCTAGGCCGTGCTTCCATCTTTGGAATTTCTTCTCTAGTTCGGTCCATTGATTCAGCTATGAGCGTTAGATCATCTGCGTATAGGAGTTCCCATGGCAGCCGGTCTTGAACTCCTCTGTTATAGCCTGAAGGGCAATAATAAATAGTAGGGGGCTAAGAACAGAGCCCTGATGGACACCAACTTTTACGCTGAACTCTTCACTATATTCGTTGTTAATTCTAACCTTACTGACTGTTTCTTTATACATGGCTTGTATAGCTCTCACAAGCCATTCGTCAACACCTAGTTTTCTAAGAGACACCAGATAATGGAACGGGGGACTCTGTCGAAGGCTTTCTCCAAGTCGACGAAAGCTAAGTATAGGGGTTTACTTTTAGCTAGGTACTTCTCCTGTAGTTGTCGTACAATGAAAAGAGCGTCTGTGGTACTTTTGCCTGACACAAACCCGAACTGCATTTCATCTAGATCAATTCTCTCTCTGATTAGTTGCGCTATTACTTTTTCCGTGACCTTCATGACCTGGTCGATTAATTTAATGCCTCTATAGTTACTCCTATCTAGGGCATCTCCTTCTCCCTTATAGCAGTTAACGATGATGCTGCTACGCCAGTCCTTCGGAACAACCCCATTCTGTACGACTTGGTTAACTATCCGGGTGACCATGGTGTGTCCCACCGAACCAGATGCCTTCAGCATCTCAGCAACTATTTCCGAAGGACCAGCCGCCTTACCCGTCTTCATATCTTTGATTGCCTTGCTTATTGTACTACCCTGGACTAACACTGCTGGTCCCTCTATTGGGTCGATGTAGGGGAGACTGTCTTTCTCCCATTTGTTCTCCTAATTTAGAAGCCTTTCGTAGTGACACTTCCAAGCTACCTTCTTATCAGCGTCGGTGATGGCAAGTATGCCATCATCGTTAAGTACACACTTCTCCCCGACAATATCACGGTTTTCCTTGACACATTGCCTGGCAATCCTGAACACCTCACGTTTTCCTGAACATCTCACGTATATATATATATATATGCATATGTATATATATATATATATATATATATATATGCATATGTATATATTTACATATATATACATATGCATATATACATATATATATGCATATATATATATACATATATATATATACATATATATATATATGCATATATATACATATATATATATATACATATGCATATATATATACATATATATATATATATATATATATATATATATATATATATATATATATATATATATATACACATATATGACTATCCAGCGAATTTTCAACCGTCAAAGTTGTTTTCCATGGTTATGTCACTATTTATATAACAGACTTTGTATTTTATCTGATGAATGCGCACCAAGATGGCTTGGTCGCCCTTGAAATATATACAATAACATAATTATGGTTTTATAAATATAGATTCCATTTATTAATATATTGAATTATATATATATATATATATATATATATAGGTATCATATATATATATATATATATATATATATATATATGATACCTTAATCACTGATGGCCTATTTATTCATCTACTACCACCAACCTTAAGGATTTATACTGCCCCTTTCCATTCTTAACATTGGTCAATTTCAACCTCGTTAAAAAACCTTTCTTATTCATATATCTGTGTATATAGATTTATCTGTGTATATATATACATATATATATATATATATATATATATATATATATATATATATATATATATAACGAAGGAAATGTGGTAAGGAACCAGGTGGACCATAACGCACCAAAGTACTCAATACTTGAGGTAGTAGAGTGGGTAATAGGAACAAGTAAGACCCCCAGAATTAGCCGTCGAAACGGCTTGAGCTCAGCTGTCGGGGTCTTACTGGTTCCTATATAAATATATATATATATATATATATATATATATATATATATATATATATATATATATATATATATATATATATATATATATATATTCATATATATATATATATTTATATATATATATATTCATATATATATACATATATATATATATATATATATATATTTATTTATATATATTTATATATATATATTCATATATATATATATATATATATATGTAGAAGTTCTATTTAAATTGATGGGATACAACAAGCAAATATTTTTATAACTGATATAAAGCACTCAACAAATTATTGGAGTAAAAATACGATATATTAACAAATGGAAACTATATTTATAAAACCATATTTATTTCATTATACATATTTCAAGGACACCAAGTTAAATTATGGTGTGCTTTAAAATATAATATAGAACAGTTTTATAAATAAATATTGACATACCTTTAAAGAATGCGACCATTTCTGATGGAAGCTCCCGGATAGTGAGGTTATACATTTATTTATTCTATTATGCAAATTAGTGTCCGATATTTTAAAATCACAGTAGATTTAAAATAAGCCGTTGGGTATGGAGAGAGGGAAAGAGAAAAGAGAATAAAGCAGCTTTAGGAGGAAAATAAGAAAACAAGAGAAAGAGTAAGAGAGAAAGAGAAGAAAAAAGAAAAGAGAAAAGAGAACGCGAAAGAGAAAGAGAAAGCCCTAAGTGATAGGTTGTTGTATTATCATAACTTTTAAGATGAAGTGAAAAACATTTTTTGGGGGGATGAGTAAAGTAAATAAGTATATAAGCATGAATGGAAAATACTCGTGAATGGAAAATGAATTTTAACCAGTGTTTAAAAATGATTAAATGTTTAGTTTACCAATTAAATTATCCATCAAATTATTGAGATCTATACATTAAAAGTTGAGATCTATATATTATTAAAAATCTATATATTATTAAAACCCATATATTATTAAAATAATATATTCATATATATACGAACACAAACATACATACACATACATATAAATATATATATATATATATATATATATATATATATATATATATATATATATATATATAGACCTACACATACTATACACATAGATAAAGGACTTTTTTATGTATAAGATATAGGAATTTTCTTAAACTTATATATTTTTCTTAGAAACCAGAGAAAAAAAAACCGGAGAAAATTTTATGTAATAGCAAAAGAGCGTGAAGGAAATCAAGTTATTTACCTATATTAAATGTTATAAATGTCAAGATAACAAAGGAAATTTAAGATTATAGAAACCTCATGTTGTAATACAAACCTTATATTATAAATTTTTTATTTACTAAATCCACCTGTTATGTAGTTGTGACTGTTATTATATAAGTTTGTTTATTACGAAGTTTAAGGAAACCCTTATAATCTAGTGCATTTGAATTGTATGCATATATATATATATATACACACACTCACAACTCCCACATATATACACATAGACATAGATACACATACAGGTATATATGCATCATCATATATATATATATATATATATATAGAGAGAGAGAGAGAGAGAGAGAGAGAGAGAGAGAGAGAGTGAGAGATGTACAGCACATAGTATAATTGAAGTACATAATATATTTAAAAAATATACACGATATATAAAAAAAATAAGATAAATTATATTACGATTTGGAAATATATTCTTACAATTATAAGCAATATAACTTTAAAGCAATATAATTTAAAAAAATATAATTTAAAAAAATTACAGAACATCTTAAGATATAATTTTAGAATAAGATTATGTCTAAAAAAATTCAGTTTAAAATTTAAATTTTTTCATACAATATTTAACTCTCAGTATGTTTAACTTAATTTTATAACTATAAGGGAAACTTTCAAAAAAAAAAAGAGAAACATTCAAAAATAGGAGAAACCTTTCAAAGAACATATTTTCTTCTTTTAAGAGCTTTCGGTATGTTTATCTAGAAACATTTTCTAGGAAAAACTTTTATATTTGAGAGTTTAAGCAGTCAAATGGAGGAATCTAATGATTTATCGATAGGTTCAATATATAAATAGAATTAATTATATATTATATTTTTAATTTATATTTAAATGTTGAGTTCAATCTATGTCTGCAGCAACTGAATAGATTGCTTCTTACATTTAGGGAATTTTTGCTTTTTAATATAAAGAATATTTCCTCTATACAAAGATCACAATTTTCTGAAGAGGAATTAAAAGGAGTAGCTTTTGAAATAATATTCCAAAGTAACGAATATTTAACGTTCTTTAATTTGAGGTCCCATAATAATCTAGATAGAGAGGTTGAAGATTTTTTGTTTAAATACGTAAAAGAGCTTTTATGGTTATTGAAACGAGATTTAAAATCTGTGGAAGTAGATCCTACATAATTAAATGAATTTAAATTAGTTATTACATTACAATTATATTTTTAGCTAAGCAATTATTATTTAACGGACAATTAGATTTATTTCTACAGTTACATTTATCAAATTGGAAATTGCTGGGGTTATTAGCGGTATTTTGATTAGGTTTTACATTTCTATTATTAATTCTATTAATATTCTGCGCTAAATTTTTGATGCATGAATAAGTTAATTTTATAGTATGTCTATAAAAATTGAGTAATATCTATGTGTTCTAGGGAAGCATTTGACAAGAGCTTTAAAAAATAGTTCAGCAATAGGAGTTTTAATATTTAATGAGGAGGAGCGAACCATAATATATTCCTAGTTCTATTCCTTTTTTTGTTTTCCGAATTATTGTAAGGTTTTCTATTATAGTTGTTAAAATTGTTAGGATTATGGTTAGTTGTTATATTATTATTATCAATGTATTTAATTTTATTTCTATATCCAGCTCTACCTAACGCTTCGTTGTAATAATGTGCTTTATCATCAAATATATTCTTATTAGCTGAAATTCTAGAAATGCGTTGCTGTACAGAATTCACTATAGTATTTTTAACGGATCTGGAGTGATTCGAGTTAAAATTTAACGTAGTTTAAGTTCTCTTTAGTTTGTGAAAAGGATAATGAAGTCCTGCGTTAAGGTTTAATGTCACATCTAGAAAATTAACTATTTTATGGTTATACTCTATTTTTACTTTTAGATTAACGTAATTAAAAAATTGTATAATTTCTTTTCTATTCCTATTTAATTCACAGTTATTATTTTCGATAAGTAAAAGCATGTGGTCCCGATATATATATATATTCATATATATATTCATATATATATTAATATATATATATTCATATATATATTCATATATATATATTCATATATATATATTCATATGTATAACCATATATATATTCATATATATATATTCATGTATATATTCATATATATGTATTCATATATATATTCATATATATATTCATATATATATATTCGTATATATATATATGTATATACATATTCATATATATACATATATATTCATATATATATATATACATATATATATATATATATGTATGTATATATACATATATATTCATATATATATATAAACATATATATATATATGTGTATGTATATATATATACATATATATATTCATATATATATATATACATATATATATATATATATATGTGTATGTATATATATATATACATATATATTCATATATATACATATACATATATATATATATACATATATATATATATGTGTATGTATATATATATACATATATATATATGTGTGTATGTAATTATATATATATACATATATATAGATACATATATATATATACATATATATATATATATATGCGTGTGTATGTGTGTATAAACCCGTAGTGCAAATATTTATTATTTGTACAGACTAAAGTTTAAGCAAAAAATCGCTGATTTCACCCTTAACGGGATCTCTCTCTCTCTCTCTGTCTCTCTCTCTCTCTCTCTCTCTCTCTCTATATATATATATATATATATATATATATGTGCGTGTGTGTGTATACATATATATATATATATATATAAATATACACACATATATGTGTGTGTATATATATATATATATTAATTAATAAAAACAATGAAATAGAAACAAAGAACAAGTTACTTATATTAAAAAAGTCTTTAATATAAGAAACTTCATTTTTATTTCATTGTTTACCTATGATTTTCATCGAAAATGTTTGAATGCATCTTCTCTTTTTATGATATTTGGATTACATTGAGTTCTTCATAGAGATTGGACACTACCATATATTTTGGTAGATTTCACTCTCTCTCTCTCTCTCTCTCTCTCTCTCTCTCTCTCTCTCTCTCTCTCTCTCTCTCCTCTCTCTCTCTCTCTCTCTCTCTCTCTCTCTCTCTCTCTATATATATATATATATATATATATATAAATTGAAACAAAAAGAAAACGAAATTTCATTTCTCACTCTTAGTATGGCACTTACTTAAATGTAAGTATGCATGTATACGTACATACATATATGTATACAGACGTACAGTAGCATGCACATATATATATATATATACACATATACATACATATGCATACAGGTACACATACATATATGCACATATCAGTTTAGCGGCGCTTATTATAACGTCGCTTTGTTCGTTTGTAAACAAACTGAACAGCCTGAATTTATGCCATACGGTGTTAAGGCAACCACGTCACCTTTTTGTTCAACACTGACACAGGAACGATGTACTAGTTTCAAGCTTGTTAGCTATCATCAGCACCGTTTACCCATCTGCCAGATAGTTGAACGTTCGAAAGTATATACTTTCCTTATGGAAATTAACGGCTGAGCAGCCTAATTTGCATATTGAGTGAGTTAAATCGGTAAGGCATACCGAAAACGATAAATTGAAACAAAATGAAAACGAAATTTCATTTCTCACTCTTAGTATGGCACTTACTTAAATGTAAGTATGCATGTATACGTACATACATATATGTATACAGACGTACAGTAGCATACACATATATATATATATATATACATATATATACATACATATGCATACAGGTACACATACATATATGCACGTATCAGTTTAGCGGCGCTTATTATAACGTCGCTTTGTTCGTTTGTAAACAAACTGAACAGCCTGAATTTATGCCATACGGTGTTAAGGCAACCACGTCACCTTTTTGTTCAACACTGACACAGGAACGATGTACTAGTTTCAAGCTTGTTAGCTATCATCAGCACCGTTTACCCATCTGCCAGATAGTTGAACGTTCGAAAGTATATACTTTCCTTATGGAAATTAACGGCTGAGCAGCCTAATTTGCATATTGAGTGAGTTAAATCGGTAAGGCATACCGAAAACGATAAATTGAAACAAAATGAAAACGAAATTTCATTTCTCACTCTTAGTATGGCACTTACTTAAATGTAAGTATGCATGTATACGTACATACATATATGTATACAGACGTACAGTAGCATACACATATATATATATATATATACATATATATACATACATATGCATACAGGTACACATACATATATGCACGTATCAGTTTAGCGGCGCTTATTATAACGTCGCTTTGTTCGTTTGTAAACAAACTGAACAGCCTGAATTTATGCCATACGGTGTTAAGGCAACCACGTCACCTTTTTGTTCAACACTGACACAGGAACGATGTACTAGTTTCAAGCTTGTTAGCTATCATCAGCACCGTTTACCCATCTGCCAGATAGTTGAACGTTCGAAAGTATATACTTTCCTTATGAAAATTAACGGCTGGGCAGCCTAATTTGCATATTGAGTGAGTTAAATCGGTCAGGCATACCGAAAACGATAAATTGAAACAAAATGAAAACGAAATTTCATTTCTCACTCTTAGTATGGCACTTACTTAAATGTAAGTATGCATGTATACGTACATACATATATGTATACAGACGTACAGTAGCATGCACATATATATATATATATACACATATACATACATATGCATACAGGTACACATACATATATGCACATATCAGTTTAGCGGCGCTTATTATAACGTCGCTTTGTTCGTTTGTAAACAAACTGAACAGCCTGAATTTATGCCATACGGTGTTAAGGCAACCACGTCACCTTTTTGTTCAACACTGACACAGGAACGATGTACTAGTTTCAAGCTTGTTAGCTATCATCAGCACCGTTTACCCATCTGCCAGATAGTTGAACGTTCGAAAGTATATACTTTCCTTATGAAAATTAACGGCTGAGCAGCCTAATTTGCATATTGAGTGAGTTAAATCGGTAAGGCATACCGAAAACGATAAATTGAAACAAAATGAAAACGAAATTTCATTTCTCACTCTTAGTATGGCACTTACTTAAATGTAAGTATGCATATATATATATATATATATTTATATATCCATCCATCCATATATAAGAGGGGTCATAGGCTGATCAAGATACTCTCATTGAATGACCAAATGAGGTTTATTTATTTCAACATATTTGGAAAGAAGCAAAGCTGTTATAAGAAGAGTTGAAAGTAATCCCTGCAATATTTCACAGCTCTAACATCACTCCGCCAGCAGATATATGAAAGAGACATGTTGATGGCGCCATTCCAGCTCGCGAGGCTAACACCTACGGCTATCCAACTCCGTGTCGATGATGGTGAGTCCTAGGACACCAGATGACTCAACTGCTACGACCTCAAAAGCAAACCTGTCGGAGTGCGACTAATATTTGGAGAGTTTACCCTTGCATCACTTATTTTAGAATTCCCCACCTGTGAAATATGCCCTTTATTCGTAATCTATATACTACTAAAACTCTGATTGTTTGCTTGCTTGCTTCACTGTAATGTAATACAGTCAAAATGGCACATAATGGGAAAATAATCTGAAAGGAAGTTGACGCTGAAATGGGGATATAAATGGAATGAAACAAGTTTCGCCTAAATCAGAGTATCAGTTCCCGAGATATGGTGTTTTTCCGGCTACCTTCATAAACAGAGAGAGAAAGAGAACGATAGAGAGATAGTGGGTGTGGAGAGTAGATTGAAATAGAGACATAGGGAGAGGAGACATAGGAGAATGGAAGAGAGAGAGAGTGAGATAGAAAAAGCTGGTGGTGTTGTTGTGTGTGTGTATATATATATATATATATATATATATATATGTGTATATATATATATATATATGTGTGTGAGTGAGTGTGCGTGTATATATATATATATATATATATATATATGTGTGTGTGTGTGTCTATGATCAGTGTATGTAGATCACAGACACCCACTTATATATACACACACACACATTTACATATATAAATACACACACGTATATATATTGCCTTCCAGTTTCATTTCAAATTATATAAGTCTGTGTATATTTTAATTATTAAAATTTGTTTTTAAGTGGACATGATTTCTAAAAAATATTTTGAAGTGAACGTGATGGCTGGTTTAGTGAAAAATAAAACTATAATAATACCTTATCCGTTTAATTTCTGGTTTTTGGTGGCCTTGAGAATTTTCTGGCGGATGATTGGAATATCGCTGAGAGAGTGGAAGAGAATGAATTACACAACATCCAACACTGTTCGATTCCATTAATATCAATAATTTCCTGGTTAATTATACTTATTACTTGGGGGATTTTCTAGATGATATTAATTGGCAGTAACCGTAGACGGTCGGACGCCATGTTGTGATGCATAGTTACAGCCCTTGCCATCCTGAGTTCAAATCCCGCCGAGGTTAACTTTGCCTTTCATCCTTACAGGGTCGATAAAATAAAGTACCAGTAATGCACTGGGTCTTTTCTGGCCTTGTGCCAAATCTAGAAACAATTAATGTAATATGTGTCGATGTTTTGTGGGTTTAAATATAAGATTGTTTTTGGACGGGTTTACAAAAACGTTTTCTGATATAGGGAAATGGGAAAATATTGTGACAAGCTATAATAAAATGTTGTCCGTTCCTCATTATTTAACAGAAATTAAACTTCAAACTAGTAGAGAAACGGTGTTATAAAGTATCCATCTGACATATTAATAGCTAAAGAGTTTAATGAGCGCACATTATTAAGTTGCTGTCGTTTCGAAACTGCTATATTTCTTGCAAATTATTACAAAGTATGGCCTTATTCGCGCACAATTCAAACAAATGCGAGATACTAATGATTTCTTTTAAGTCATTAAAAAAAGCAAATTCTACAAAAACATTAAACTTTGAAACACACTAAAACATTCCCATTAATATTTGTTTCTCATTTTAAGAATATGATAAATATAATAATTCAGGCTCTCTTAACATATTACAAAACACAAGGCCTCTTGCCCATACGACACATTATACGAAAAATACATCCATCTTGATCACGACAAATTAATGATCATGTATATATCATTAACCTATAAGATGTTTTACATTTTCTATCGATATTAAAATATTCCATACTCCTTTGAACACACTGTGGTTAATATACTACGAAGGTTATTATATGAAACTAGAATTATTTTAATTACATCTCCTCTCAATCAGGAAATCTCTGTATCAAATATTTCCTGAATCAAAAATGTCTGTATCAAATATTTCCTTTCTAAAAAGCTTTTCTCCTATAAATTTCCTTCATTTACGTCAGATTTCTTCGCATCATGATGTTTATAAAGTCGTTTTTTTCATCTTCAAATAGCTATCAATTTAAAATGATTCTATCTTCGTCTTATAGATTCCACGCGTTGGTGCTGAGATAATTGAAGTAATGGCGGTATTGGACGTTAGAAAAACTTCCTTGACGCTTATTAATATGTCTCATTAACGTGTAGCGAGTGGTGCTGATTCAACTAGCGGAACATACATCAGAGAATGCATTTAAATCAGAACTCATGGATATTCCAAGATACTGTGTTCGATGATTTTCCGCCTATCTACGCCCTAAACTAGTACTTTGTTGACACATGAAATGATGGAAAGCTAAGATAAGCTTACTCTGCAGGGTTAAACACAAACCAATAAAGGGGAATCGGATACAATGAATAATGGGATAGTACAAAATACGATATATATATATATATATATATATATATATATATATATATATATATATATATATATATCTTCTTGGTTGTCCATCGTAAACGATGATGACAACATCTTCTTTACTTTAGATCCCGTCTGCCATGGGCAGGAAGGTGGCTCAGGAGGCCGATCCTTGACTTCAGGTCCGGGGACATGGGGGGCAGGGGAAGAGATCGGAGTCTCTCGGGGCAACTGTTGATGCCTTTCTCCTCATTTCACGGGCCTCGGTGCCCTCTGTCCGTCTGTTCTCTTCAAAAGAGTCTTTGGCGCGTCGGGTAAGGGCTCGCCACTCAGTCCTGTCCTGAGCATGAGACTCGAGTTATTTTGGCACGATTCCAGTGTTCTTGATACTGGACTTCACGCAGTCTTTGAACCTCTCGAGAGGCCTGCCCCACTTTCGTTTCCCTGAACAGAGTTCCTCATACATCAGTTGCTTCGGAAGCCTGTGATCGTCCATCCGGATGAAATGTCCCACCCATCGAAGTTGGCTCTTCAGTATCATAGGTTCGACACTGGTTGTCTCAGCCATGTCAAGAACTTCGATGTTGGATAACTTGTTCTGCCATTTTATGTTCATGATTGACCGCAGGCTGCTCATGTGGAACCGTATCAGCTGCTTCAGGTAACTTCTGTACAGGGTCCATGTCTCACATCCGTAGAGGAGGCTGGTGAGAACAACGGCCCTGTACACCTTGAGCTTGGTAGACTGCCTGATGTTGTGCTGGTTCAGGACACGTGTCCTCAGGCAGCCGAGGGCTTGAATGGCCTTGCAGATTCTGGCATTTATCTTCTTGTCGAAGCTTCCATCGCTGCTGATAACACTGTCAAGGTACTTGAATCGTCCACCGTCTTTAGCTGGGTGTCTCTGATGGAGATGGGAGCGGGGTAGGCGACGGACGTGGCAGGTGCAGGCTCGAACAGGACCTCAGTCTCGCAAAGGCTTATTGTGAGACCGAAGTGGCAGGAGGGGTCCGCGAACTTGTTGACGATGAGTTGGAGGTCAGATTCCCTGTGGGCCATGATGGCACAGTCGTCAGCAAAAAGTGCCTCCAGGACAACCCTCTGCACGGTCCTTGTCTTGGGCGTCAGACGCCGCAGGTCAAACAGGGAGCCGTTCAGTCTGTATCGCAGATACACTTTGTGTTCGAGGTCCCTGACGGCATGATTGAGCACGCAGGTGGAGAATAGGTTGAAGAAGACGGGAGCCAACACGCATCCTTCCTTGATTCCGAACGGCTTCGATGCTTCTCCGCCCGAGTGCACCTGCCCGGTCATGTCGTCATGGAATTGCCGTATCAGGTTCACACAAATTTGTCGGGCAACCAAATTTCGACAGGATCGACCAGAGGGCCTCCCTGTTGACAGTGTCGAATGCCTTCGTCAAGTCTACGAAGAGGTCCATGTTCTGCTCGACAAACTTCTCCTGCACCTGGAGTACAGAGAAGATCATGTCGATCGTGCTGCGGTTTGGGCGAAACCCACACTGGGCCTCAGGCAGGTTGTCCTCCGAGATATTGGCGATGAGGTGGTTGAGCATGACGCGAGCCAGGACCTTCCCAGCGATGGATAGGGGAGAAATTCCCCGATAATTGCCACAGTCAGTTTTGCTGCCTTTATTCTTAAAAAGCGAGACAACTGTGGCATCCCTGAAGTCTTGGCGCACCTCTTATTCCTCTCATATGCTAGTGAAGAGGGTGTGGAAGGCCCCCATAGCAGCTGCACCGGCGACTTGAAGATCTCGGTAGGAATCCCATTCTTCCCAGGGCCTTTCCTGAGCTGGTCTGGTTGATTGCCTTCGTGACTTCATCCAACGTGGGGCGGGGGACGAGGCTGCGACTACTGGCTTCTGTGGGACCCGGTCGATGGCGGCAGAGTCAACAGCGGAAGGCCTGTTGAGCACGTTGCTGAAGTTTTCTCTCCACCTCGAGTTGATACTGCTCTTCTCTTTCAGCAGGATCGAGCCATCAGCAGACAGCAGCGGTGTGGTGAAAGGCGTGGGGGGTCCCTTGACGTCCACGATGGCGCTGAGGACATCTTGCAGTTCTTTGTGTCAGCGTATCTATCGACTTCTTCGGCCTTCTTTTCCCACCACTTGTGCTGCATTCTGCGTAGCGCTGCTTGGGTCTGCCTCTGGAGGTGGTTCAAGCGCTTCGAGGTGGAGGAACTGTCATTCTGCCAGTCAATGAAAGCAATCCTCTTCTCGTCCAGGAGTTGTCTGATGCGCTCATCGTTTTCATCAAACCAGTCCTGGTGGACTCTCTTCCTCAGCCCGATGGTTACCTTGGCTGACTCTGACACCGGCGATCTGAACTGGTCACACCGATGAGTTGGCTGTCCGATCAGTGGTCCATAGACAGTTAGCCGCCCGTCCAGGTCTTCCGCGAACGCATCACAATGCTCTGCCTGCTTGAGTCGTTCGGCGTCGAAAGCTGGCCTACAGACTTTCGGAGTCTTGCGATGCGTCGGGCTGATGTGCAGTGACAGGATGGTCCTGACAAGGCGATGGTCGGTCCAACACTCTGCCCCACACATGGCCCTGATTATTCTGACGTCACGGATATCCCTCCTGCGGCATATGGCAAAGTCAATCAGATGCCACTGTTTGGATCTGGGGTGCATCCATGTCGCCTTTAACTTGTCTGCCTGGCGGAACTGTGTGCTGGTGATGGTGAGGTCGTTCTTGGCGCAGAAACTCAACAGTATGAGGCCGTTAGAGTTCAGCTTCCCTGTACCGTGAGGTCCCAGTACGCCTCTCCAGTTGCTGCTGCCAGACCCGACTCTTGCGTTGAAGTCCTCCAGTAGGATGAGTTTATAGCTTGGGGGGACGCCCTTCACGAGTGCGTTGAGTTCCCATTAGAAAGCGTCCTTTGTTTCATCGCTGCTGGTGAGAGTGGTGGCGTACGCACTGATGACTGTGACATGCCGAGATGGGTCGAGGGGGAAGCGGAGCTTCATCAGCCGCTCACTCACATGTGTTGGGAGATCTGGTAGCTGCTTGCCTAGTGAATTCCTGATGGCTAGGCCTACCCCGTGGATTCTGTCCTCGTCCATTGCATTGCCCTTCCAGAAGAAGTTGTAGCATCCTTTCGGTTCTGCTACTGATCCTTCTTCGGCAAGTCTGTCTCGCAGAGGGTGGCTATGTCGATCCGGTAGCGAGCTAATTCCCTTGCTATGAGGGCGGTTCTTCTCTCTGGCCTCAAGGAGTTTTCCCTATCCATGAGGGTTTACCCATTCCATGCGCCAAGAATCAAGTTGTTCTTTCTATTATGTTGGTTTCGGCCGCTTGAAAGGGTAAAATCGCCAGCCGCGGTAGACTGGCCGGCTTTGTGTGGGACGAGCATTTGGTTAGGGCTCCTTTTTTCGCCCCTCCCTCGTGCGAGTGTGAGCAGTGCTCCCCTGAAAAGGGCTGCTCAGTCACCCGGTGTTACGGAGGACCGTCACGACCAGGGTCTTCCTTGGCTGCAGTGGATAGCCACGACGTCTGTAGTGCCTTGCCGTCCCTAGTGCTCCACACCGTTTGCTCTCGCCGCCTTCGTGACCGTTGGGACGATGTTGTCCTCATCCACTCATCCACCGGGTCCAGTCTTCGCATGCAGGGGTAGGCACCACTATCTAACTCACCGGGGGGTTTCAGACCCGTCCGGCTACCCTCAACCTGGTTCGTCACGCCAGCCAAGACGGTTTACCTGGGTGTGGCCGCTGTCACATGCTACAGCTTCTTTGGGCCACAGGTGAGAGCTGAGTGTAAGAGCGACCCAATACAGGACGAGCTGTCCTGAAAAGGGCATGGCTAGAAAACAGAGGCACATGCTCCTCCCTGACACCCAGGCATATATACACGCATATACATACACATACATATGTACGTGTGTATATACATATTTACACATTTTTGGAAGGCCGTTGACTCTTATCAGTTCTTCCACCCTTTGTCAGGTTTTGTTTTTTGTCCTGCAGGGTGTCTAAAATCACCCTCTCACCAAGTAAACTTGGTGGGGTTGCCAGTTTAGTCGCCGACGACCCAACCATGCGAAAGATTGTACAGGTTTTCATGTTAGCAGTAGCACTCTAGAGTCACCTGACCTGAGCTTATATATATATATATATATATGTAATATATGTAATATATATAATATAGAAATGTCTTCTACAGGGCGAGAACCATCTCATTCGGAGGTATTCCCGATGATTTCCTCCGAATGAAACAGTTCTAGTCCTGTAGAATCCATTTCTATATTAAATATTTATACTTTGTTATGTAGTGAGTGACTTACTGTGGTTATCCCCAATTGAACTCGGGATCAACTATATATATATATATATATATATATATATATATATATATATATACACATATATATATATATTTTTTTTTTCTTTAGGCTGTTTTGGAAGCCTCAAAAATGCAGATGGGTAATTCTCCGGGTAACAAGATCCGGTGGTGAAGAGAGAGATGTAAGTGAATGTAGAATGAGATGTATAGTGTGTAGGAGAACGTAGGAAAGAGCGTAACAAATAAAAGTAATAACACGAGATAGTTACCTTGGGAGATATTTAAATGTCCCTATATATTTCCGATTCACATCCATCAACTGGGGGTGGGGGGAGTTTCGGGGGAGGTGGATAGGGGGGGATATGTTCGTTGTTTTGAATATATATATATATATATATATATATATATATAACGAAGGAAGTGTGGTAAGGAACCAGGTGGACCATAACGCACCAAAGTACTCAATACTTGAGGTAGTAGAGTGGGTAATAGGAACCAGTAAGACCCCGACAGCTGAGCTCAAGCCGTTTCGACGGCTAATTCTGGACTAAATGAAAATTTATCCTGGTATTTAAATAGCCGATCTTCTCAAGGGGTAATTCCATATATGGTCAAAGTGATTGTCAAAAATCAGTAGTAATTCTGTGGTTGCAAATTAGTAGGGGAGATGGTGGCTAAACCTGCCAGTAGGAGAAAGAGGGGAGGGGGTGGAGTAGACCCAATCAAGCGTTGGTAGTGCCAGCTACAGCTGGGCATGAGGTCAAATGCAGTAAATTAGATTTCTGCTTTTGCAGATCATATTTGCATTTGGGAATATTTTTCCAGTTTTTGTTTTCATATATTGACCGGCGTGTATGGATTGACATGTGCGGCATCGACTATCATTGCATTTAGATACTGTGAATGATTGGTCTTTGTTGTTAAGGTCAAACTTTGCTTTTGTTAGTAATTGCTTCAAATTTTTGGCCTGTCTTTTACTAAGACTCAAAGATCGATCTGTGATTAAGCCTTTTAATTCATTACTTTGAGCAATGATCGGTAGGTTTGCTTTGGCAGTGTTGAAGATATTCTGGTGACATGGGTTGTGTGTCATTATAAATGGTATGATCAGTTCTTGGTTTCTTCTTCCTTGGGTTGTCCTAAGTTGTTGTATAGGTATTTTTATAGCCCTCTGTATGCCATTTTCTATAAGTAGAGATGGGTATTTTTGTTTGAGCAAAAATTCTCTTAGTTCTATTAGGCGTTTGTACCTGGTATTTGTATCTTCTATAATGGTACACATTCTTCTGGCTAGGCAGTATGGGATGTTGCGTTTTGTATGAGGTGGATGGCACGACTTAAAATTCAGATATTGATGGGTGTCTGTGTGTTGATAATATATATCCGTGGTAATGGTGGTGTCGTTTTTGATTATCATTATATCTAGCAATGGTAATTTGGTCCTACTCATCTCTTTTGTGAATTGGAGAGATGGGTGTAGGTTATTCAGGAGGATATTGAACTCATCCAGAGTATCTAGAGATTCTGTCCAGATGATGAAACAGTCGTCAATGTATCTCTTCCAAGATTTTTCAATGTACTTTCTAAAGTCAGTGCTATATTTTTCCTCTATTTCTTGGTAGAGTTGTTGTTCTAAGTATCCCATTACAGATTTCGCGTAGACGGGAGCAAACTTCGTTCCCATCGCTGTGCCTCTAATTTGGATGTAATTCTTTCCATTGAAGAAGAAAGTGTTGTTTTCCGGAATAAGTTTAACTGCGTCTAATATAAATGGTCCTGTGAATCTGATGGGAATCACTTCTCTATGTTTTTCCACCCATTATTTAACCGCCTTTATTCCTAAATCATGTGTAAAGTTGGTGTAAAGGCTTACCACATCAAAACTAAGTAGAAGTGAATTCGTTTCCGCGGTTTGAGGTAGATGGGACAGGAAGTCGATATAATCCCGGATGAAACTGGGTATGTGAATACATAGTGGTTTCAAAATAATGTCAATGACATTGCTTAGACGGTGGGGCATGTTGGACCAGCTATAATAGGTCTAAGTTTTAAGTCTTTTGTGTGTAGTAATTTAATGTACTAACTGTTTTGTTCTCTTACTGCCAATTGTATTTCTTTTGATTTATGAACTTTTGGTAGGCCATACAGTTTGCTGGGTTTGGCTCAAAATTGGTGATGTAGTCTCTTTCCTTATCAATAAGTGAGTTGTGGTATTTTGAAGCCAGGTTGTTGATCTTCTTCATGGTGTTGTGGTCTATATTTGACGGTATTTCATGATAGAATGTTGTGTCTTTCAGTTGTTCCTCAACCAAATCCTTGTAGTATTCAGTATCCCTTTTAACAACTGCACCTCATTTATCTGCTTGTTTAATTATTATTGTTTTGTCATTTTGTATACGTTTACGTGCATACATTTCTGATTTGTTAATGTTTGGTCTAACATTAGTATTACGTCTAAGAGGAAATTTAGACAGAATGTCAATGTATTGGTTGAGATAGATATTTTTTCCTTCTGGCGGAGTGAAATTTGATTTATTCTTTACTAGTGATTCATCACTCTCATTACTTTTATCAGCGAAGAATTCTACAAGAAGTAATTTTCGACAGAATTCTCGGGTATCCTCCTTCAGTTCTTGGTGGTTGACTGTTGGAGTCGGTGTGAATTTCAGTCCTTTTGACAGAATTTGCATTTCATCATTGTCAAGATCTCTTTTGGATAAATAAATTATTTTAGGATCTACGTGTACAGTTGTTTTGGGTATGTTTTCTCCTGGAGCTTTTCTTTTTCCGGTTTTTGTTGTCCTGACGTTAAAAAATGGATTTTTCTCTGTTCAGGATTTATATTCCTGTTGGTGTTCGCTTGATGAATTTTTGGTCGTGATATTATATTTGGTTTCGTTATGTATTTCGTCCTATTTTTGGTATTATGTATATTATTTTTCCTGTTAGCATTATTTTTAACAATCTGGGGAAATGACCTAAGTTTGCTTTCAGGTTTAGATCATTTCTTCGCCCAGTTTCTTATGGATAATCTCTGTTGAGATCTTGAGAGTGATCTGGTTATTCTACGTTTTGTTTCCACATACATTGTTGGTAGTCTCTGTTGAGATCTTGAGAATGATCTCCTGGTTTTACTACTTCTCATGGTCTGGTCAAAGGAATATCTATCGTGTTTGTGCTTTTTGTTCATGTTGTGTGCGATAGGGTGTTTTTGTAGAAAAAGCGAAGAGTTATTACCGTAGTTCTTCTTTGATTCAAGGTAAGGTGAGTGCTTGTGTTGGCACGTGTTCTGGCGTATGTTATGTTGGTGAGATTGTCCACTTTTAATGCTTTTTCTCAGGGTTCCAGAGTCTTTACCGTAATTTGCAGCATATTCGTCGAGAAATAATTGTTTCTGCTGCCATACCTTTCTTGATTTGTTTTCTTCTTTTGAGATATCTCTGATCCATAGTTCTCGTATTTTTTCAGCTATAATACCAGTCGTTAGCTTTGAAATTTCAACTTCAATTTGGTCATCGATAGCTTCATATTTCGCTTTGTAGCGGGACTGCTTACATTGAGAAATGGAGATGTCGGTCCTCAATTTTGTCAATGTAAGTTCCCATTGGAGTTTTGTTTCTTCTTCTGGTTCTCCTGAAATTTCTGTAATTAGGTATTTACGAGGGAGTATGGGTACGTTAGAGAGAACCATTTCGAATGTGTTTTGTCATATTTTTCGCATTTGTATGCTTTCCAGAAGTTTTGTTTTCTTATGTTAAGAAATTTGTTCCATGTCTTCCACATTTCTTTTCTTATTCAATGTGTTTTGTTTTCCAAATTTCTTTCGTTTAGTTCTGACATCCAAGGGTGTTGTGGTAGGCTTTACTTTGTATCTTTGATAACTGTTGGTATAATTTCAGCTAAATTCTTAATTTCAGACTTTATATGTTCAGTTATATGTTTTCCGTCTGTAGCTTGTTTTTCTATTTCCTTTAAAATAGAGGATCGTGTGTCAATCGTCGTGATAAGTGTTGATAATTTCGATGATATCTCCTTTAGAATTCTTTCTGATTCTGTTGATTTCATTTGTTGCTTTCCAGACATGTTTGCACATACACGATAGGAATGTATATATATATATATATAGATAAATATACACGGGTGTGTATGATTGTGTATAGAAGATTATATTAATAAGAGGATTCCAACATTGTATGATTTACTCGTTTTATTTACAATCCTTTAAAATTTATAATGGTATTATAATGAAATAGTATGATAGAATATTAAATAAGTGTTAATTGAACAAGTACTTTCATGCTTTCGCAATCTTCAGGTTCATAATGTGTGGTGACAGTCGTGTTTGCAATTTTCAACTGTAATGAGATGGGTAAATTTTGTACCTTATATACAGTGAAAAGTGGCTCCAGAATGCTAAATCTTGCAAACTGTATTTCGACCAATCGGTGTGTAGTTTCACTGAATTACTAAAGCTGATTGGTTTAAGCGTCACGGTTGGGTGAGCATGTCTAACGATCAATAATTGATCCTATCCAAAGCATCAATTGTTTTGCTATTTTTAGAAATGATGAAAATAGCATTTTCTAGTAATCATCACCATCAACATCACTTTTATTATTATTATTATTGTTGTTGTTGTTGTTGTTGTTGTTGTTGTTGTTGTTGTTGTTGTTGTTGTTGTTGTTAGTGGTCGTGATGCTTAAACCAATCAGCTTTAGTGATTCAGTGAAACTACACACCGATTGGTCGAAATTCAGTTTGCAAGCTTTAGCATTCTGGAGCCACTTTTCACTGTATATAAGGTTCAAAATTTACCCCTCTCATTACAGTTGAAAATTGCAAACTTGACTGTCACCACACATTATGAACCTGAAGATTGCGAAAGCATGAAAGTACTTGTTCAATTAACACTTAACATTTAATATTCTATCATACTATTTCATTATAATACCATTATACATTTTAAAGGATTGTAAATAAAACGAGTAAATCAGACAAAGTTGGAATTCCTCTTATTTAAATATATATATATTAGAAAGTGAGGGTTTTTTTACAAAATGAAAAATAACCGAGGTGTCCTACACGAGTGAAAGTATAAAGAAAAAAAGATGAAATCGAAAATGCAGCTGGAGTCTTATTTCTCTTGACCATTATCTTTTGACCATTATCTTTTGACCATTTCTCTTGACCATTATCTTTTGCTTGTCATAACATTCTCTAAAAAGGCTACAGAATAGATTTCCAAATAAGGGCACACAAATTTAATGAAAACTTGTTCACGTGAGAGCCATAATTTCATTTATAACCAGTCAAATTACGTTTATTAGGTAAAAGCCTTCGTGAACCCCCCTTTTTGTAAGTAAAAAGAAATTCAAACACACACACACAACACACACACATACACACACACACACGCACATACACACAAGCACACAAATAAACTCACATATCTTTACTTTCTTTATTCAATAAAAAATCTGAATTCTGACACCACAGCGAACTAACCATATTCACTGAACCAGAACAATTCTCCCATCCCATTTCTCTTGACCATTATCTTTTACTTATGATAAAATTCTCTAAAAAGGCTACAGAATGGATTTCCAAATAAGGGCGCGAAAATTTAATAAAAACTTGTTCACGTTACAGTCATAATTTCATTTATAACCAATCAAATTACGCTTATTTAAAAAAAGCCTTCGTGAGCCCCTTTTTTTCAAGTAAAAAAGAAATTCAAACACTCGTATATGAAAAAATAACCTGTGAACCCCCCCCCCTTGTTTGAAGAACTTTGAAACGCGAACTGGCGCGAAATTATTATAATTATTCACCAACCAATCAAATTACTTCTCGAACATCCTACCATTTCGAGCCACTTTTTCCATATAAAACAAGTAACATTCAGAGACCAACCAGATGTGAGAAAAACCACAGACCCTCCATCTCAACTATACTTTTCAAAAGCAGAAGAACTGCGAAACCGGTAAAGGAACCAAATAAATATATACATTTAAAAAAAAAATTAGACTCCAGCTGCATTTTCGATTTCATTTTTTTTTCTATATATATATATAGTTATAGCGGCGATGAATTAGTTTAGCGAGGTTTTTTTATATGAAATCGTGTGTCGAAACAAATATTGTTATACTTGGGGAGGGTCATATTTGTGTAATATTGCCAGAATTAATAACAGAACACACTCACTGTTTGGTTGGTTTTCGCTTCTCGCTGTCTTTTATATCTGTAATCTAACTTACTCGGTCCTCAATGTTGCCATTGACTGACCGACGGTCAAAAATAATACAGATACAATCTAGACACAAACACATATATATAGTTTACATAATTTACATAAATCTTTCGTTGCACATCTGCAACATCGTCAGTGGTGTTATATTTTCCTCCTGTTGTGTTGTATGTCTACGCCATTTTTTATTCAGTCTGTCTATATATTTATTTATTTATTTGCTTGTTTGTTTATTTTATTTTGTCTTCTTTGCGCATGCGTTTGCGTGTGTGTATAGTGTTATGTTTGCTGTGTGACTAGTGTGTATAGTGTTATGTTTGCTGGGTGACTAGTGTGTGTTTATGTGCTTGTTGTTATTGTGCTTGTGTATGTATTTATTTATCTTATTTTATTTACTTATTTATACTTCTCTTAGGTCAGTGTTGTTTGTTTGGGTGTTGTTGTTATTCCACTCATTCTTTCTGTTTAGCTTTGGTCTTCTAATTTCTATTTCACTGGCCTCTCTGATTTGCGTGTAATTGTTTTTCACCGCTCCTATTAATGACGTATTATATTCGTTTTTTCCCGTTCGTTGCCAGGGAACGTTTCCACGAACCAAAGTATCGTCTTCCTGTCTTCCTCCGGTTGCAACGTTTTTAGAACTATCCACTTCTGCGTTTACAGATTGACTTTGTTAGTTTCAGAAGATCCCGTTAAGGGTGAAAGCAGCGATTCTTTGCTTAAACTTTAATCTGTGATTTTAATAAATATATATATATATATATATACATATATATATATATATATATATATGTGTGTGTGTGTGTGTGTGTGTGTATGTGTGTGTCTGTGTTCTCGGCGTTTTAAAATCCGTAAAATCGGCTCATGTACATTGTTTATAAACTCTCATATTTGGTTATAATACACATAAAAATAATACTATAAACATTGAGAATGCAACTGAAGTCTTTTAAAGGTATTACATAGCAAGAATAGAAACTAAACAAAGAGTGTATTCCATATATTTTCTATCAAACCTATCATACAAAAATAACTGCTATTTGCAATATATATAAATATATATAAGCCCAAATAATTGAAAACTAAATAAATAATATACATTAGCAAACAAGAAAATTGTGAGTATTATTAGAATTTCGTTTTCATTATTATCTTTTATTTCTTTATTGAAAGCAAAAAACGAGTATTCATGGCAACGGTGAAATTGTTGATGAAGAGATTCTTCTAAAATATATTTGACTGTCAATTGGATATCATTAAATTTGTATTATTGTTATTAGCAATCTTCTGCTGGTGTGAGATGTCAACGACTACACCTGCCGCATCTCATATCTTGCTTTGTATTCATATAGAGAATGCATCCATGGCATCTATTAACTCCAACACTGAAGAGAAAGAATCAATTTAATAATCTTCAGCTCTCTTCACATATACCGAGACTAGGAATACGAAAGGAAAAAAGGTTGACTTATTCTGGAACCTTGAAAGATCTGGTAATGAGGCTATAAGTTATTTTAATATTCAATTTACGAAGTCAAATTGTTTCAACATGCATGCGTATATGTCATAAAGGAATGTAGGGGAGCAAGCAATATTACAACAGCGTATTCACACATGAGTCATTGTAACAGATTATACCTTACCACACTAATTGGAACAATATTTTACCACACTAATTTAAGAATAAACTGGTTACTTGTTATTTAAATGTTTTCTGTACTGATAAGAGAAAAGTAGACCTGTCATTTGGGATGTCACATGTGACATTTTCTCATGCGGCAATCTGGTGCATTTGGCTACCAACCCAACATTCGTTACCCACCAGGCCGAAGAGGGTAAACTATCCAAGTATCGGTCGCTCTTTTATAGGTCTATGATCGAACCTGTGGTAGTGAAGACATCAGACCTTCTTCGGCCACGGGAAATCTCTCAGTTCATTGCCACCCGAAGTTGCGAGACCCGTGAGGTGGAGAGGCTGTTCCCACACGTCATCCTGTCGTACCGAACCACGAGACCGACTATCACTTAAGTTTCATTTAGCTTCAGCGGTTGTATACATTACATCCTCTACAAATAATTGTTTCTACTTTAGGCCCGAGGCCAGCAATTATCATAGTGCATTACAGGTACTTTATTTTATCGAACCCGTAAGGAGGAAAGGCAAAGTTAACCTAGGCGGGATTTGAACTCAAATCGTAAAGGGCCATAACTCTATGCTGCAAAGCATGGCGTCCGACCCTCTACCGATACTGCCAATCCATTGCCAAATCATATCAGGTAACAGCTATGGCTGCCATTTTTATATTAGACTAGCAGTGGTACTCGGCGTTGCACGGGATAAGGTATTTTAGAACGTGGGCCGCCAAAAGACCTAATCGTGGAAAAACTGCATGCCTGGACAATATGTAAAGAAAATAAACCGAATACTCTGATGGCTGGATAATCTTTAAGATTTGTCCTCGATGAAGCAGGAAAAATGCAGGTTTTCACCTAATGCAGGCCCTAAGCGATCAAGAAAAGGAATTTTGTATGTGCATAATATGCCTTGAAAAATCAGGAAAATCGGCTAGACGTAACGCCTCAAAAAAGCCCTAAAAAGCTGAAGAAATGAAGTGTTTCACCTAATGCAGGCCCTAGACCATAAACAAGTTGGATTTACTTTGCTCACGGTATGAAGAAGAGACTGACTAATACATAGTTACAATTTCAAGGAAATCGGCCTGACGTAACGGCTCAAGAAAACCCTAAAATCTGAAAAAACGCAGCTTCTCAGCTAATGCGGTCCCTAGGGGATCAATAAGCTGAATTTTTTAATGTGTATAACACTCCCTGAAACATAAGTAATACACATGTAAAGTTTGAAAAATATCGATATGGTACTTCTCGTGTTTTAGGGATTCAAACTCTCTCTTTCTCTTTCTCTCTCTCTCTCTCTCACACACAGAGACAGACAGACAGACAGAGAGAGAGACATCCTCAGTTTTATATATATAGATGTCAGTACATGTTATGTAAATAACTGGTAACATGTTTTAGTGTCTATTGATGTCCACGGCGTAGTTCATTTGCTGTGTTACTATAACAGATTGTATGTATGAGTGTGCGTATATATGTATGTATGAGTGTGTGTATGCATGTATGTATGCATGCACTAAATTATATGTATGTATGCATAAATGTATGTATGCATATATATATATATGTATGTAAATATGTATGTATGCATATATGTATATATGTATAGACGTATCTAAAGACATTTTTTCCAATTCCATCCCGCCCGTCCCCCAATCTATTTTATTTCTCATTCTTTCTTCTAATGAAGGACTAGCGTCCGAAACGTTAAGACCCTCTTCCTACTATATCAAGCGTTAACCCAATATATACCTCCCATATACTGTACCGATTGTGTTGTTATTTCTGTTTACCCTTTACATATATTTGCTCTACGGTTCTTATATTTGATCGTGCCCTCTTTGGATTTTAGTCTTCAAATTTATTATTATTACTATATATATAAATTTATATATATATATATATGTGTGAATGTGTGTGTGTGAATGTGCGTGCGTGCGTGCGTGTGTGTGTGTGTGTATGTGTATGTGTGTGTGTGAAAGTTTGAATGAATTTATGTATGTTCGTATACGTTTGTTCGTCGATATAAAACTGTAGTGTATTGCTGGACCAGTAAAGTAAAGTGACAGTATTTTAATGATGTGATATGAAGAAGACGAAGTTGTTTTACCTTGTAGACGTGACTGCAGTCTATTTCAATCTTTAAACCATTCTGTTGCATGTTGCAGTTAATTCAGGTTATCTATTTTGAATACAGTATACATACAGTAACACCTATTTCAATATGCAACTCAGTTTTTTGATTCAATGTTCATAACCCACCATATTAAACCACCAATTTCTGACATTGTACATTATGAATTGGCAATTGAGTTATATATTATAATATTGTTACAGATATAAATGGAGAAAGATAGGACATTATATATTGTTGTTCTCGGATATTTTTATTATTATTATTATTATTATTATTATTATTATTATTGAGTCTGAACGGACGTCTTTTTGCTCGCTCCCGTAAGTTCACTTACCTATCAAAACTGATTTATTGAATTTGTTGTTGTTGTGTATGGCATACGAGCCCTGTGAAGGGGGAAAGACTTTGCTGTGTGAGGGGAAAGAATAATATTTGGGCCTTTTGGCCCAAATATTTGAACTTTTTTAGATTTTAAAATAATTATCGAGAAAAAACCCCCAAAAAACATAGCTGAGCCACGCCCCCAGCGATATGTCTGCTGTCCAGCGACAACGACGTAGAAGCTGAGAGGAGCGCTACAGCGAAAGTAACAGATATTGATAACACAAACGCCAACACAAACAATGTAAACAAAGACACCAATGATACCTCTGAGAACTCTAATTTTGAAAAAAAAATGATAGTAACAGCGACAACGAAAATACAGTAACTAAAAAAAAAAATACAAATGCTACAACAATATCAACACCACTAACATGAAAACAAACAGCGACAACACCAACAGCAACAATACCAACTGTACCGAGAACAACGGTGGCACCAAAGACAACAATGATAACAGCGACAGTGATAACAATAACACCGACAACGACAACCTCAACGACAAGAACACATTCGCTGCGGCAGCAGCAGCAAAAAAGAGACCATGCTTCAACATGGACCTCTCAAACAAAATGAAAAGTTGGCCCAGGCAAGAGCAAACATGGGCCAACTTAACTGTCCCGGTAGAAGCTATGAGGCAGTGGAGCGCAGAACGGTGCATTATAGATGCATCTAAGCACAAACCAGAAGGGCAGCTTTAATCCCACAAGAAGACGTCGAAGTCGCGCTGAGGTGCATCAGAGAAGACACCGAATACAAAGCGAGGGGCAGACAGTACGGCACCATTTCGGTGCTGTTCAAGTCAGAAGCCCTCGCTATAAAACACGCTCTGACTCCTTGTAAAACCAGCAAGGTCATAATGTACCCCTCCCACATAGGGAAAAGAACGGCCCATCTCCGCATACCGAGAATCCCACCAGGACTTGACATGTGGTGGCTTCTGGGATGTGTGATTGTGGAGGGGACGGATACAGTCCCTATAGAAGTGACCAGAACGGCCAGAGAGGACTGGTCCGAGGTTGACCTGGAGATCCTTCTCCAGATCAGGCCCGAGAATGTGAAGACAATCCCGGACCACATCCACCTTCAGAATGGGACGGTCATTCAATTTATGAGCGAAGGCAAGAGGCCGGATTGTTTTGTTTGTGGGGAAAAAACCCTTTTGCGAGCCTTCTGCCCTCAACTGCTGAAAGATGCATGGGGTCGAAAGGCTCCACTGCTGCCGACGCCGGGGCGAGGACAACAACCAACATCAGCACCGGCAAAACCACACAACACCAATAGAAAGACCACCACCAACATTGACCACCCAGTGGGGAAACGAGGAAAGCTGTCAAATTCCCCCTCCCCCCAAAATACACACACCAATAAAACCATAAACACACACAGATACACTTACAACAAAAGACTCCTCATCTACCAGTAGTGAAGATGAGGGAAAACCCAAATCTCCTAAAATACAAAAAAGGAAACACAAAAAAGAAAAGAAACTCAACAAATCACAAAAATCACCCACAATAAAAGATGCAGACACCACCCACGCAAACATCTCTCCAATAACACCATCATCAACACCACCATCACCATCACCAGAATGCCCCAAACGCAAACAACCTAAACTGACGCAAGAACAATACACACACAAACATCTGAAACCACAGACACCGCACACACAACAAACAGACACAACCGAAACAATACCATCAAAACCATCACCATCACAGACACGCAAATAAATAAAATCACACCAACAAAACATACAAAACTTCATGCTCGTCAGGAGGGCCAACAAGGAAATGATGCCCTCGTAGCACGCAGTGAAAATATACAAAAAGAGGGGGACATTTTTAAATCGAGCACATTTCGCGTGCCGGAAGATATGTTTCTGGTGCGAATATCGCTCGATTTATACAAAGAAATACGAGACAGCTTTCCTCGGGACGTGGGAACCCCGAACGTAAAACCCACTTCAAGACTTCTAAAGGGGTTCCCAAAAGAAACCCCACCAACTATGGAGGTCGAACCACCCGACCTTCACAAGAGACCGGAAGGTAAGTAAACCTTTCCTCTCTCTCTTTTTAACCTGCCAACATGGCCTTATTAAGAGTAGGAAGTTTAAATGTTCGAGGCCTGGGATCGTCCTATAAGCAGGGTCGCCTGCTCAACGATCTCAGGTCTCTGGAAATGGATGTGATTGCCGTCAGCAAGACCAGGATTTCCGACATGCGCGCACTAGCCTCCATTTTCTACGACTATCATATCTTTGCATCTGTTAGCAGGCCGGGAATGGGAGGCGGGGTGGCAGTGCTGCTTAGGAGAGGTCTGGATCTCAAGGTAAGGTCGAACTTCCGGGACCCGGACGGTAAGTTTGTGGTCCGCAATGTGAGCAGTAGCGAAGTTGGTGCTTTTCGACTGCTGGCCGTCTGCGCTCCTACCGGGGCCGGACGACCGGACTTCTTTAGGCGCCCGGAGACCTTTCTGGGTACATCTCGCCCTTTACTGTTAGCGGGGGGCTGGAACAGCCTTTTAGACACACGCTGGGATTGTGTGGGAGTAGGTGATAGGAGCGGGGGTGCAAAAGCCTCAAGCACATAATCAGCCAGTTCCAACTGTCTGACAGGTAGCGACTAGATTTCCCCAATGCGCTAGTGTGGACATGACCAACCGCATGGGGTCATCTAGATCGTATATAGACAGGATCTACATTAGAAAAATAGATAGAAATAGTGTAGTCAGATCACAAATGTGTGATCTGTATGGTCGACTTAGATAAAACGCGTAGATTGGGACCGGTTAACTGGAAGCTGAACATGTCATTTCCGGCACGTAAGGCTTTCATAAGCAAAAGTTGACAGGGAGGGGATCATCAACAACATATGGTGGGGGGCTCTCAAAAGAGAGATTAGAGTAACTTCGATAGAGTTCAGCTAACTAGAGTTAGAGAAAAATAGAAAGGAGGGGGAGCTGGTAGATAAGTTAAACGAGGCTATTTGTAGTGGCATTGCCACTGGGGTGCTATCGGCGAGAATGGTATTAGACCATTTCTTCAATGCGAAACACGAAGGTTGCATTGTCAGAGCTAAGGCGCGTGCTCTGAGAAACGAGTGAACCAAAGCTGTTCGATGGGCCCGCGTGGCAGAGGCGCAGCTTGGTAATAAAACCACAATTCGGTCTTTGGCGGACCGAGATGAACACGAGAGAAGCGATTCCAAGCAGATGTGTGAGGCCTTTCGCCAGCACTTTGCTCGATTGTTCGGGGGAAGTGGCGGGTCAGAGAGAGTAGCGGATTTTAGTCCATACCTTGACGGCTTGCCGCGCATCATGACGGGCGACGCTGAACGCTGCGAAAGGCCAATTACTTCAGCCGGAATTCAGAACGCCCTTATAGGCTGCATGAGGTGCAACTCACCCGATTTGGATGGCCTACTCTACGAGCTTTACGTAAATATGCCAGACTTGTTCTCCAATCTCCTCAAAGCGCTCTACTGCAACTGGCAGCAGAACGGGAGTATTCCCATTTCTGTGAGCGGGGAGTGGTGACGCTGATAACGAAAGACGAGAACAAGATGAATATATTAGACAACTTCGGGCCCTAACTCTGCTCAACACAGAGTTTAAAATTTTGGCCAAGGTGTTAACAAAGAGATTGGCGCTTGTCGTCGAGGATTTGGATGGGGAGGCGCAAACTTGCGCAATCCCAGCCAGATCCATATACGTCAATCTCCACCTCATGCGATACATGATATAGAGGGAAGGGTGTAAACCTGGCTTCGGTGGGGTAGTGATCAATTTAGATCAAACGAAAGCATTCGATAGGGTCGACCATCGATCTCTGGAGGCTGTCCTCAAAGCGGCTGGCTTCGGCCCTGTCTACAGAAGGTGGATCGCTGCAATGCAGAGCGGTACATACTCGGTGGTCAAGTTTAACGGCCACCTCTCGGAACCATTTCGGCTCTCCCGATCGGTCCGTCAAGCGTGCCCTCTCTCTTCCCTTCTGTACGTATTGACTCTCGAGCCTTTACTGCGGAAGCTGGAACTGTTGCAGGGAATCCCGCTCGAACCGGGACATGGAAGGGCTGTGTCAGCTTATGCGGACGACATCACCGTGATGGTGTTGGACACCTCAGAAATCGAGGTGGTCGGCAAAATATTGGAGGAATATGAACGTTTGACGGGAGCAAAACTTAACCCGGAAAAGTCGGTGGGCTTCCAACTCGGCACCTGGAGAGGCAGTCCATGCCGTCCAACAGCATCCTTGGGCGTTGGATGGACGGACTGGTAAAGTTGCTCAGGGTGTGGTTCGTGTCAGATCTTCAGGTGGATAAGAATTGCCACGAGGTAACGAGCAGAGTAGCGAGTGTCATCCATAAATGGGCTGCGAGGAAGCTATCGCTGAAAGGTCGCGTGGCGGTGACGCATTCGTAGATCGCGTCCGTCATTTACTATCGCCCGACCGTCGTGCCTTGCCCCCGTCCGCGCCTCGTCAAGTTGGAAACGTTCCCCTTCAAATTCTTGTGGAAGGGACAGTTCCGTTGGTGAGGCGTTCCATCTGCTGCCAGCACCCCCTACGCGGAGGGCTGGGAATGCGTGGCTAATGATGCGCAGACAGATATTGTGCGTAAACGTTGAACAGGTGTGTTCGCCGTTTGTCAGACGGGCCTTTCCGCAGCACGTTTCTTTGACTGAGCTGCAATCCTGGGTAAAGAAGAGGCCGAGACTGGGTGACTGACTTCTGGAATGTTGCCAGGCACTCACTGCCCTCTGCCAGGCGGGCAATGCAATCTGTGGAACTTCCACTCTCGAGTTCTATAGAGGATTAGTGGTGGGCAAGTGCGATGACGGACTCGGAGAAGATTTGGGCCTCGACGAAGTCGATCTGATCAGTCTGTACCGGAGGAATTTCGAGCCGGGGATGAAGACAATTTCCAGAAATCCCTCGCTTGGCAGTGCTAACAGGGGGTCACTGCCAGTTCGGGATAAACTCTACATGCACGGAAGTGCTGTCAGACGGACCTGCCCAAGATGCGCACAGAGCGACGAAACCGTTCTGCACGCACTTGTCCAATGTATGTGCATTACAGACTTGTGGAGTTATGTCCAACAGCAACTGTCGCGTGTGGAACGGATCCGGCTATCGGACGAGTCCATAGTGAAGATTCACCCGCCACCTTCCTTTGGTCAGGAAGGGCAGGCAATTTTCCTCTGCCTGGTGGCCGTTGCGGTAAAGGTTATATGGTGGACCAGGTTGAAAGGACTGAAGACAGACACTTTTCTCTTCGGCTAATCCCTCATCAACTTCTTCAAGTTTCACCTGGAAAGAAAGGTGGGGGTGGAGAGAAGTGCTGCCCCCCAGTACATTTGCTAAATAGTGAATGAATGTGGCGAGAATGGCCAGTGTGTATGGTCCTACTCTGACCATGCGCTTATAGGCTAGCTAACTTGAGGAGAGGGGTGCTCTCCCTGGGTGCCCTAGAAGCGCAGGGTGGTTCACACCTGGGGCGTCCACCCCCTATAGGGGAATTTATTTTGTTATATTTATGCATAATTTATTTTATATTTTTTTATATCTTCATTGTTGAATTGGTTTTGCCATTGTGCACTTTTACTAGACCTTATTGTAAACCCCCACGGTCCCTGTCTTTGTATTGTCCCCTAGATGTCGACCCTTGTGGCCAATAAATGAAATCATTATTATTATCCTTACGGGGTCGATAAAATAAAGTACCAGTAATACACTGGGTAATTGCTGGCCTTGTGCCTAACGTAGAAACAATTATTATCATTATTTTTGTGGTTAATAAAGAAAGCATTATTATTATTAGGCGGTGGATTGGCAGTATCGGTAGAGGGTCGGAAGCCATGCTTTCCAGCATAGTTACGTCCCTTTACGATCTGAGTTAAAATCCCGCCGAGGTTGACTTTGCCTTTCATCCTTACGGGGTCGATAAAATAAAGTACCAGTAATGCACTGGGTAATTGCTGGCCTTGTGCCTACAGTAGAAACTATTATTATTATTATTGGTCTAAGCGGACGTATTTTGCTTGCTCACAGTAAGTCGCTTTATTTGCCTCTTTAAATTAGTTGTCGTTAAATATTTATTGTTGTGTAAGGGATATAAGCCCTTAGACTTTGCCCCGTGAAGGGGAAAGTATATTTGGGCCTTCTGGCCCAAATATTTGAACTTTTTTTTACATGTTAACAAATTTACGAAGAAAAAAAAACATGGCTGAGCCAAGCCCCACAGCGATATGTCAGCTGTCGTGCGACAACGACGTAGAATTTGAGAGGAGCGCTACAGCAAAATTAACACACATTGATAACACAAACACCACCACAAACAAGGTAAACAAAGACACCAATGATACCAATAAGAACTCTAATTTGAAAAAAAATGACAGTAACAACGACAACGAAAATACAGATAACAAAAAAAAAAATAACAAATACAACAACAATATCAACTCCACCAACATGAAAACAAATAGCGAGAACACCAACAGCAACAATACCAACTGCACCGAGAACAACGGTGGCAGCAAATACAACAATGATAACAGCGACAGTGCTAACAACAACATCAACAAGAACAACGTCAACAACACCCCCAACGAAAACAAGACCACTTTCGCTGCGGCAGCAGCAAAAAAGAGGCCATGCTTCAACATGGACCTGTCAAACAAAGATGAAAAGTTGGCCCAGGCATGGAAGCTCATCAAGCAAGAGCAAACTTGGGCCAACTTAACTGTCCCGGTAGAAGCTATTGAGGCAGTGGAGCGCAAAACGGTGCATTATCAGCACAAACGGTGCATCTCAGGAACAAACCAAAAGGGCAGCGTTAATCCCACAAGAAGATGTCGAAGTCGCGCTGAGGTGCATCAGAGAAGACACCGAATACATAGAGAGGGGCAGACAGTACGGCACCATTTCGGTGCTGTTCAAGTCAGAAGCCCTCGCGATGAAACACGCCATGACTCCTTGCAAAACCAGCAAGGTCATAATGTACGCCTCCCACATGGGAAAAAGAACGACCCGTCTCCGCATTCCCAGAATCCCACCAGGACTTGACATGTGGTGGTTTCTGGGATGTGTGATTGTGGAGGGGACGGATACAGTCCCTATAGAAGTGACCAGAACGGCCAGAGAGGACTGGTCCGTGGTTGACCTGGAGATCCTTCTCCAGATCAGGCCCGAGAATGTGAAGACAATCCCAGACCACACCCGACTTCAGAATGGGACTGTCATTCACATTATGACCGAAGGCAAAAGGCCGCAGTGTTTTGTCTGTGGGGAAAAAACGCATTTGCGAGCCTTCTAGCCTCAACTGCTGAAAGATGCAAGGGGTCGAAAGGCTCCACTGCTGCCGACGCCGGGGCGAGGACCACAACCAACACCTGCACCGGCAAAACCACCAACAACAACACCAATAGAAAGACCACCACCAACATTGACCACCCAGGGGGGAAACGAGGAAAGCTGTCACATTCCGCCTCCCCCAAAATACACACACCAATAAAACCTTAAACATACATACAGACACACTTACATACACAGACCCCTCATCTACCAGTAGTGAAGATGAGGGAAATCCCAAAATACAAAAAAGGAAACACAAAAAGAAAAAAAAAACTCAACAAAGCTCAAAATCCCCTACAATAAAAAACGCAGACACCACCCACGCAAACATCTCTCCAATAACACCAACATCAACACCACCATCACCATCACCAGCATCCCCCAAACGCAAACAACCGAAACAGACGCAAGAACAAATATACACACAAACATCTGAAACCACAGACACCGCACTCACAACAAACACAGATACAATCGAAACAACACCACCAAAACCATCACCACCACAGCCACGCAAACAAATAAAATCCCACCAACAAAAGATACAAAACTTCGTGCTCGTCAGGAGGGCCAACAAGGAACTGATGGCCCTCGTAGCACGAAGTGAAAATATACAAAAAGAGGGGGAAATTTTTAAATCGAACATATTTCTGGTGCCGGAAGATTTGGTTCTGGTACGAATGTCGCTCGACATATTCAAAGAAATACGAGACAGCTTTCATCGGGACGTGGGAACCCCGAACGTAAAACCCACTTCAAGACTTTTAAAGGGCTTCCCAAAAGAAACCCCACTAACTATGGAGGTCGAACAACCCGTCCTTCACAAGAGACCGGAAGGTAAGTAAATATTCCTCTCTCTCTGTTTATCTTATCTTGCCAACATGGCCGTATTAAGAGTAGGATGTTTAAATGTTCGAGGCCCGGGATCGTCCTAGAAGCAGGGTCACCTGCTTAACGACCTCAGGTCTATAGAAATGGATGTAATTGCAGTCAGCGAGACCAGGATTTCCGTCACGCGCGCACTAGCCCCCATTTTCGACGACTATCAGATCTTTAGCATCTGTTAGCCGGCTGGGAATGGTGGCGGGGTGGCAGTGCTGTTTAGGAAAGGCCTGGATCTCGAGGTAAGGTCGATCTTCCGGGACCCGGACGGGAAGTTGGTGGTCCTGGACGTGAAGAATAATGAAGGTGGTGCCTTTAGACTGGTGGCCGTCTATGCTCCTACTGGGGCAGGACGGCCGGACTTCTTTAGACGCCTGGAAGCCTTTCTGGGTACGTCTCGCCCTTTACTGTTAGCGGGGGACTGGAACGGCATCTTAGACGCACGCTGGGACTGTGTGGGAGTATCCGATAGGAGCGTGGGGGGGGGTGCAAAAGCCTCAAGAACCTGATCAGCCAGTTCCAACTGACTGACAGGTACCGACAAATTTCCCTAATGCGCCAGTGTGGACCTGGGCTAACCGCATAGGGTAACCTAGATCATATATAGACAGGATATTCATTAGGAAAATAGACAGAAATAGTGTAAGCTGTCCACGTTTTGAAACGGTCGCCTATTCAGATCACAAGATTGTGATCTGTATGGTCGACCTAGATAAGACGCGTAGGCTAGGACCTGGTTACTGGAAGCTAAATATGTCATTTCCGGCACGTAAGGCTTACAGGGACCAGGTCAACAATTTAGTTAAGAAAAAGTTGACAGGGGGAGTCGTCAACAATAGATGGTGGGGGGCTCTCAAAAGAGAGATTAAAGTAATGTCGATAGAGTTTAGCAAAGAAGTAGCATTAGAGAAAAATAGAAAGCAGGGGGAGTTGGTAGATAAGTTAGACGAGGCTATTGATAGTGGCATTGCAACTGATGTGCTAGCGGCGAGAATGGCATTAGACCATTTCTTCAATGCGAAATCCGAAGGTTGCATTGTCAGAGCTAAGGCGCGTGCTCTGAGAAATGAGGGAACCAAAGCTGTTCGATGGGCCCGCGTGGCAGAGGCGCAGCGTGGTAATAAAACCACGATTCGGTCTTTGACGGATCGAGACGGGCACGAGTTGAACGATTCCAAGAGGATGTGTGAGGCCTTTCGCCAACATTTTGCTCGGTTGTTCGAGGGAAGTGGCGGGTAACAGATGGTGGCGGACTTCAGTCCCTACCTCGATGGCTTGCCGCAACTCTCAACGGCTGACGCTGGGCGCTGCGAAAGGCCAATTACTTCAGCCGAAAGGTCGGGCGGAGGTGGCGACCGCGTACATCGCGTCCGTTATCTACTACCGTCTGACTGTCGTCCCTTGCCCCCGTTCGCGCCTCGCCATCTTGGAGCGGCTCCTCTTCAAATTCTTGTGGAGGGCTCAGGTTCCGCTGGTGAGGCGGTCCATCTGCTGCCAGCACCCTCTACGTGGAGGGCTGGGCATGCCGTGGCTAATGATGCGCAGGCTCGCACTGAGGCTGCGGCATCTCCAGATATTCTGCCTAAACGGTGAACAATTGTGTTCGCCGTTTGTCAGACGGGCCTTTCCGCAGCTCGTTACTTTGACTGAGTTGCAGTCCTGGGTCAAGAAGAGTCCGAGACTGGGTGACTGGCATCTGGAATGTTTCCAGGCACTCACTACCCTCTACCAGGCGGGCAATGCGGCAGAGGAACTTCCACTCTCGAGTTCTATAGAGGATTAGTGGTGGGCAAGTGCGACGACGCACTCGGAGAGGCTCTGGGAGTCAACGAAGTCGAAACTAACCAGTCTGTACCGGAGTACTTTTGAGCCGGGGACGATGGATAATTACCAAATATCCCTCCCTTGGCAGTGCTACCGGGAGGCACTGCCGGTTCGAGATAAACTCTACAGGCACGGAAGTGCTCTCAGGCGGACCTGCCCGAGATGCGCGCAGAGCGACGAAACCGTTCTGCACGCACTCGTCCAGTGTCCATGCATTACTGACTTGTGGAGTTATGTTGAGCAGCTGTTGTCGCGTGTAGAACGGATCCGGCTATCGGCCGAGTCCATAGTGAAGATCGACCCGCCGCCTTCTTTTGGTCAGGAAGGGCAGGCAATTTTCCTGTCTGGTGGCAGTAGCGAAAGAGGTTGTATGGTGGACGAGGTTGAAAGGACTGAAGACAGACACTTTTCTCTTCGGCCAAGCCCTCATCAACTTTTTCAAGTTTGATTTGGAAAGGAAGTTGAGTGTGGAGAGAGGAGTGCTGCCCCCCAGTACATTTGCTGAAAGGTGGGTGAATGTGGCGAGAATGGCCCGTGTGAATGGGTCCACTCTAGTCATGCGGCTGTAGGTAGGTAAATTTGAAGAGGAGAGGTGTGCCCTTCCAGGGTGCTCTCAAAGCATCGGGTCGTTCAGTACTGGTGGGGTACCTGAGCGAACCATAGGTGGTCATCCTCCCTATTGGGGAATTTTTTTCTTGTTGTAATTTTCTTGTTACTTTACTTTTATTTTGTTATTGTTACTACGTTTATTCATATCGTTTACTCGATTTTTCTGTAAAACCCCACTGTCCCAGTCTTTTGTATTGTCCCCTATATGTCGGCCCTTGTGGCCAACAAATGAAATCATTATTATTATTATTATTATTATTATTATTATTATTATTATTATTATAAACTCGGTTGCACCAGCAAATATCCTGATTAATCAGCCACTTATCCCATCTTTGTGCTGATTAAGTTAATGTCTAACAGTCAGATGAGCGAAGCAAGAGAATCATTCATTTCTGTAGTAAAATGATGAAAACATCGCCAATGAAATATTTCAAGTGACTTGATTAAAACATGAAATTGATTTTATGAAAAAATAAAGAATTTAAGAGAAATAATTAGATTCCTCCTGTTGACAATGATTTTCTTGATAAAATGATGTTGATTCAAAGAATGTGATATGAAGATAATCAAACAATATCCATGTTAATGTCACATATTAATGTTATGTCACATCTTTTCATTTTACATTTTCATATTTTAATTTTATCCTTCACTTTCATCTGAATTACATCTTATCATCAAACATCTGACAATTCTGAGATTTTTTAAATCTGATTTGCCAATTACATGCCTAGTATCATTTACCTAGTAAATACTAAAATATTTTTTTATTACTTAAAAAACAAATCAAAGTTTATTTTAAAAACATATGCAGTAAAATTGATAACATAAATGAGGGACATCCTGACTATTTCAGGAAAACACTAAGGAAGAGAAATGCTTCAAAAGAAGGAGACTGATATACAATTTTTCATCGTTACTTGTTTGACATGGTTTTATGAAAGTTGTTAAACTACAAATGAGGAATATTCGAAACGAACAATGTTTTTCCTTGTTATTGTGATTCTTTAAGTATCTGGTTGCTATGTCAAATTGATTTCGAAAATGCTGTAAATTGAAGCTGCATAACTACTTGCAATTGAGATCTGTTTGTTTCTTTTATTTTCTGTAGTATTTGCTAGAATCTAAGTGCAGGTGTTTACTATTTGTAGAGAGTGTTGTTATCAGAGTTGTTAGAGTGTCAGGCTGATAAGTAAATTGGAAAAGATATCTATCTCGTCACATTTCCTCTCGAAAACCAAAACAACGAATCGTATAAACTCTGAACGAATCGTTAATACAGTATTTACTTCATTCTCTGTGTTAACTTTCATATTATACGTGTTAATAAATACATCACGTGACCACGTCTGTCTGTGGAGACTGAATATTCGAGGCCATTAAAACAAAAAATTAAAACAATTTATACTTTTGTAATAAACAAGGTGTTTCAAGAATGTACACATCATTTCAGGTGTAAATATCCCAGAAACTACAATGTTTAGGGCAACGAGACTGAGAAGACTTAATGTTGAGCAGCATAAGATATATTCCTTAACATCTGTTAAAGTTATGACACTAATTCCCAATATACAGGAGTCATTTCTGGGATATTTACAATTCAAATATGTAATGTTTTTAAACAGGCTGTATATTTTTATTGAGGCTGAGATTTAATCATGAACATCCTCACTCTCGCCTTCATACTTCCATCTTTGGCGACGGCTACTCCTCCTTCTCATCCTCATGCTCATCATCATCATCAATAAAACTTCCTCATCGTCTTCATCATCCTCATCACCCTCATCACAATCATCGTATGGAATCATCATCATCATCATCATCACCCTCTCTACCTCATTTTTATTTCTCGCTTGTAAATATATCAACATACACGAGAGTCGTTTCTACAACTATTTGTTATGCAGAGCCCACTTGGTAATCTGGATAAACAAGAAATAGAAAGTGTTTTACTCGCAATAACTCCCATCAATTGCTCACTGAGATCCATCTATCGTATTCCTGGAGATTACATAAAAAAACAGCATTATAATATAATCCCGCCGAGGTTAACTTTGCCTTTCATCCTTACGTGGTCGATAAAATAAAGTACCAGTAATATACTGTGTAATTGCTGGCCTTGTGCCAAAAGTAGAAACAATTATAATATAAACAGGAGATAATTATGTAGAGTATATCCCGCCATCTTCTCCACCCCTCTCTCTCTCTCCCACCCTCTCCATCTCCCTCTCTCTCCTCCTCTATTTCTCTCCTGTCTTACTTCCTTCCTTATCCTTTGTATTTTGCTTCTTTACCTTTCCTTTGTTCATCATTTAAATATTACTTAGTTGTCTAACTTCACAGTGTTATTTTATATACCAACATTTAACTATGAACAGATGCACCGATAATACAATATTGTCTTAAATGTTTAAAGTTTCGTGAAATATAACTGTGTTTATTTAATTTATATTTGGTAATTATAGGAAAAAGAGGCACTTTGAACTCATTTCGAAGAACCCAATTTCAGGCATTACGCACGATATTTTAGACGGCATTTGTATTCGTATGGATGTATAGATCAATTTGTTTATCCATGTATAATCAATATTAAAGTGACAATATTTATTTACAAGCTACTTGGTCTCCGTTTTCAAACTCCTGAGTATTATGTTCCGATGGAATTTGAAAGCCCTAATATATTAGACCTCACACTGTGGAAGATTGGCTCTACCTAACCAGGAGGAATTGATATCAAACTTATTAATTGCTATTTTGAAATAAGAGATGATGTTGCACAAAGCCATATAATGCAAATCACATTGTATTGCAGATTTCCAGTGAAATTGTAGCAATTTACGAGGAAAGGATGGCTCATAGTAAAATCATTATTAGGAGGAACGAGGGTTTTGAAATTTGTAAATTAATTCATTCCCAGAGAATAGTTTGTTTCGAAGCTGAATGAAATTATTTCTTATCTTGATAAAGCTGTATCGTCGTAAAATATCCTGAGACGCAAATCAGCTCTTCTGCAACATTTACATATCACGATAGAAACTTTATCCATCCATGCATAATTTTACACCAGCCTATTATGCAATATTATCTGTTTTTGTTCACGTTCCCCATTATGGTATATTTTCGATCAGCCTTGGTCAACTTCGCTTTCAATTCAGTTATATCGATTTTGTAATTTGCATTGTATCTATCTTGTCCATTTCAAAGTCATTCTAGAATATATCCCATGAAATGTGCATCCCTATGAAATACTATAAAATATGAATAAATATTTTATGTATATTACAAATGTATTGTGGCTAGTGCATTCAACGTAAGAATGACAGATCCTGTTTAAACGATACAGACGTGACGATTCAATCCATTTAACTTTATATCACTTCACTGATACTAAAGTGGAACGTTCCTATGGAGTTAAAAATTAAACTTCATTAAAATGTTTTCCTTTTTATTCTGTCATAGAGAACCAGTGTCTTATATTTATTAGAGTTTTCAATGAGGCAAATGGCTACAGACCCGACGCCTACCATATCAAGTGTTAAAATAATTGTTTATACTTTTGGCACAAGGCCAGCAAATACCCAGTGCATTACTGGTACTTTATTTTATCGACCCCGTAAGGATGAAAGGTAAAGTTAACCTCGGCGGGATTTGAACTCAGACCATAAAGGGCCATAACTCTATGCTGGAAAGCATGTTGTCCGACCCTCTACTATCAAGTGTTAAAATAATGTTTCCTCATTCTACCGTGTTGTATGGTTTGTTGTTTCCGTTTACGTTTTCCATATATATGTAAATGAATACATATATATTAAATAATACACACACATACACACACACTCACACACTCACACACACAAACAAAAATACAGACACACATACATATATCCATATATACATATATATATATATATATTATATATTTCCACCACTCCCCCTCGCACCCTCGGAACTCTTTTCCTGCCCACTTCTCTCCTGATGAAGGGCTTATGCCTGAAACGTCGTCCCCCACCTCCACACTCTCAAGCGTGAAATATATATATATATATATGTATACTAGCTAGAAAAATGCGTACAGCAAAAAAAAGTAATATTGTTGGAACAAACCTTTAAAAATACAGGACAAGGAAGTAAGATAAACCTTTAAAAATACAGGACAAAGAACTAAGATAAAACTTTAAAAGAATAGGACAAGGAATATAAATTTTTACAATAATATTAGTGGCAAAATTCAATTGGTAAAAAATTGAGTTTCCATCATTACACCAATTACAACTATGATGTTCCGCATGCATCCACTCCAACCATGATCACTTGTCTGTCATCTTTCCCGGTCCAACTCCTCGCGGATGACCCGGCGCAACTCGGACTGGGTCGGAGCAGGAACTGGAGGGGGAGAGGGAGGGGTACGGGTCTTGACTCTGGGACGATGACGGCGAGTGACCAAGGTGAATGGGCCCGTGTTCGACTCGGAATCCTGCTGGTCCTCGATGACACTTTGAGGCACGGTTGACGGTTCCGGACTGGCTTCATGGGCAGTGGTAGAAGGGCAGGTGGATAGGACAGAGTGCTTCTTCCTGGGAGAGCACTTGAAGCAGGTGAAGCCGGCGCCGGACTCGTTGAACCACTTCCAGACAGCACTGGGCATGTTGGCGCAGCAATGATGAAAGTTGAAGCAGGCGACGAGGGGGGAGGAGGTGGAGGCGTTGGTGCAGGAGCAACAGACTGCTGATTTGGGAGTCATTGTAGCTGGGGGATGCAGGCGCTGAGGGGGCTCGAGTAGAAGGGAAGAACAGAAATGAACCATGATGACTTTTCCTACATTTTTCCTGGCCCACTTCCTCATGAACCAATGAACCAGTTGGTACAACTCGGACTTGGAGGAGGAACACAAGACAGGGATCAATTTCATTGTATTGATATTTCTCATTAAGTAATTTCATGTTACTCAAATAAATCACTTTTATTTGATCAATTATCTATTTTTCCAATAAAATTTTTGCCACTAATATTATTGTAAAAATTTATATTCCTTGTCCTATTCTTTTAAAGTTTTATCTTAGTTCTTTGTCCTGTATTTTTAAAGGTTTATCTTACTTCCTTGTCCTGTATTTTTAAAGGTTTGTTCCAACAATATTACTTTTTTTTGCTGTACGCATTTTTCTAGCTAGTTTCCTATTTTTCAAGGCAATGCAAACAACAACTACTTAATTAAATAGTTATTACTTTAGTTACTTCTATCAAAAAATCCCAAAAATGATGTTAATGAAAACTATAGGTGAAAGTGAAGCTATTCTTTTGTGACCTCTTAGTTACTTGTAGCAATTTTGAATTTAATTCAAGCTACAGTGTCAGCCTGTGCATTGGAGTCACAGAAATAAGTTGAGATATTTTATCTAATTGGTACAAGCATCCACTCCACATGGCGGGGACATAGGTCAGATCGTGGAGCACTCACCTATCTTAAAAATATTAACTTATGATAAATAAGAGTCATTTAAGAAAATACAATTTTTTTAAATTAGTAGGTGAGCATTAACAACTGAATCTAAATGGAGCAAATTTGCACCATTTGCATTTAGTTGAAAATAACATTTTAATTAAACATGACAAATTCTAATGCAATAGAAGGCAAATATCAATTTTCACATGCAAATTTTTTTGGGATTTTTTTCACGCGCGCCATTTTTGGTCGATTTTTTGTCAATTTTTCACATGCAAATTTTTTTGGGTTTTTTTGATTTTTTTTCACGCGCGCCATTTTTGTCGATTTTTTGTCAATTTTTCACATGATAATTTTTTTTTGGATTTTTGGATTTTCTTCACGCACGCCATTTTTGTCGATTTTTTGTCAATTTTTCACATGATAATTTTTTGGGGATTTTTGTATTTTCTTCACGCGCGCCATTTTTTGTCGATTTTTCATATGCAAATTTTTTGATTTTCTTCTCACACGCCATTTTTGTCGATTTCATCATTTGAGTGTTCATAGTCCAAAAACAACTGCATTCATCCAAGTCGTGAACATAACTCCATTAGACATATATGCAAAAAAAATTAATATAAAATAGGAATGTGTCACATTTTGTCACACAACAGATACATTGGACAGACCTACTACATAATTCGGCACTATCCTCTGACACTGTAGCTTGACAAATGAAACAAATTTCCTGTAGTACATTTATATTTACAATACCATTTTGATGTCTAATGAAGTTCAATTGTGTGCATTTATTGTTGATCGTTTTGTTTCGTTTCATCATTTGCGTGTTCATAGTCCAAAAACAACTGCATTCATCCAAGTCATGGCCAAGAGATTTAATAGTGAAGAATTGACGGTAAAGATTCATAACTCCATTAGACATATATGCCAAAAATTATATATAAAATAGGAATGACACATTTTGTCAGACAACAGATACATTGGACAGACCTACTACATCCTTCGGCACTGCCCTCTGACACTGTAGCTTGACAAATGTAACAAATTTCCTGTAGTACATTTAGTTTACAATACAATTTTGATGTCTAATGAAGTTCAATGAGGTGTGGTTGAGTACAACTCTATTAGACATATATACGTGCACCAATGTATTACATATAAATGAAAAATTGCTCATATTACAAAACAACAGATACATTGGACAGACCTACTACATCCTTCGGCACTGCCCTCTGACACTGTAGCTTGACAAATGAAACAAATTTTTCATAACACAATTTAGATTACTCTACATTTTCTAATAGTCTAATTTCTAATAGATGTCTAATAGAGTTCAATTGTGTGTATAGGACAAACCATGCTAGAGATATTGGATCTATATTTTTTTAAAGAAAAGTAAAACAATATTAGGTAATTTTGGTGGAAATTTTGAATGCCTTTTGGTTATTCTCGTGTCACTAATTTCATCCCATTTGTCACCATCATTGTGAATTAAACAAGTGTAATGACCTTGTGAGGTGGAACCTAATGTGTGAACAATTGCTGATCGAAGTTGGAAATTGGTACCAAAAATTTGCTGACGTTTTGAACTGAAATTCAATAAATGACAATGTATTTGAGTTTCTTGACCACTGGTTATGAGGAATCGGTTAATTGATACTACAAGGTAGTGCATTGTGGATGGAAATTCTCTCCTGGTGGTTGTTTTGTGTTCTGTATTGGTATTGCAGTTGTCACATTGTTTTATTATGGTGTCATTTGATACAAGTAAAGAGCGAAACTGTTGCTGGCCTTGAATAGGATGCAAAGTCAAGTCTGTTTGAATTTCTGGTGTTTTGTGAGTTTCAACTCCACATCCGGGAATATGTGTGCAAGTGCAAATTTGATCATTCAAACGTTGGCATTCATTTTCATGCCTTTTAATGCATTTGTGTGTTTCGTGCACTTTAAATTGGAATAATTGCTGTGCATTTGGTGGAATATGGGGGTAGATATTTTTCCAAAAATCATGGGCACATTGTTGATCACCATCATTAAATCTCCCTCCAATTACTTTTCGCAAAATTGAAACATCCCGATCCCCTGGTGTTACAATATTTGTTATTTCCTGGACAACTGGACAGAATAATGGGTTAGAGAACAAATATTCCGAAAGTTTGGTCAATTGGGCAATAGCTTGAATTGTTGAATTGGCAAAACAGGCATTTCTCTTATTTTGTAGTCTGATCATGGGAATGAGTGTGGGAATTGTAGATAATTTGGGTTTTTTGGTAGGAGGGGCATATTCAGAAGGTTTTTCATTCTCCACATTTAACATTCGCCTGGATCGTTTTTTTGGCATGCAATGTTCAGAAGCCATGCATGGTGGTTTAATTCTACATGGTGCAAGTGGAGGTAATTGTGTGGTGGAACGCAATTTGTTGTATTCTTGCCAGGCAGATTTGTCACACATGATCAGAGTGCGAGGTTCAAAATCAATCAGATGGACATTACAGAGTTTCCTAGCTCGTGAAAGTGCAACATAGGCCATTCCATCTGCAAACACCAGTGAACCAAGATCAACAATGACCCCATCAACACTTATTCCCTGCGATTTGTGGATGGTAATTGCATAGGCCAGACAGAGGGGAAACTGTTTTCGAGTCACATACACACCAGGAGAGATTTCATAGTCTGCAGTCACCTTTTCTATTGATGTGTTTTTGCCTATCATGTGATCAAATTCCACAATGATTTGTCCAATTTTTCCATCTTTTCCATTGACTATGCTTTGCACTGTTCCCATGACACCATTACATAACCCCTTTTCCAAATTAATGTTTCGTCTCAACATTACTCTTGCCCCAACCCCAATTTGCAATTGAGTCTCAAGGCCAGCAGTGTCTGATGTCTTTTTTTTTTATGCTTTGGAGAATTTGTTTGATTTTGACGTTGTTCTACGACCTTTCTGGCGCATTCCTGTGTCCTCAGCAATGATTACAACTGTATTGATGTTGGCATGTTTCAGCATTTCTTTGTTGAATTCATCTACAGATTCATTGACAGGCAAAATGCAGACAATTTTTTGATCAGGCACTGTGCAAAGTTGCAACATTTTCTCAGCCACCTCTGTCATTGTTGCTCTACGATCTGGGAATAGGCAGTGTTTTCTCAAAGTTTCAATGTCCGTGTCAGTAGGTGACCCTATTCTAATTCGACCCAACATTTCTGAATAATTTTCAACATCATCTTTTTGACGCATGTTGATAATGAGCTCATCATAGTCAAAGAATTGCCACAGAGACTGTCCACTTATTCCCAGACCAGTCCTTTTAGCATCATATGCAGAGATACTGGAAAAAACTGTTTTTTCATTTACTGGTGGAAGTTGAAGCAAATCGCCAAAAACCAAGACATTTATTTTTCCAAAAGGACTAGTCATTTGACTCTGGTCTCCAAAAATTTCGTCTAATCGCCTATGGACAAATGCCAACATCAGATGGCTAACCATACTGATTTCGTCAATGATGAGCAGACGGACACCTTCTAGAGTTGAGCGTAGAATTTTGAGTTCATCATTTTGCAATTCCCTATATGATGGTGACACTCCATGTTGAACTGGGAGTTTCAAGAGCCTGTGCAAAGTGGTCCCCTTGATTTGGAAAGCAGCCATACCAGTTGGAGCACAAATGACTACTGGGGCACCATTTTTCTGGCCACCTTTCTTTTTCATTATATCACTGAGGAAATTGACTATATCTGGGGCAACTGGGGTGGCATTTTTCTTGCAGCAAATTTGGGTCACTTTGTCTGAAATTATATCAATGAGGAAACTTTTTCCTGTACCTCCTACACCAGAGACAAATTTGAGTAATTGGGGGCAATCATCACATCTGCATCTAGGTAGTGGTTTTTCCGAATTCCAATGCAACTCTTGTTTCTCAATTGCTGAAATTACTTGTTCATAGATGTGTCTTTGATCTGTATTCAGCTGTGTTTCTTTTGTCTGTAGAGCAGTTTCATCAATGTCACGAATTTGTGGAACCTCAATAATTGGATCATTTGTTTCACCACCATTCTCTTTAGAAATCTGACCATCTTCTGCTTCCTTCTCTGCCTCCACATCCAATTTTTTTCCCATCTCAACTGCATCAGCTATTTTTTTCCGGACATTTTGAAACTTGACCATATCTGATAATGTATTTGCACACTGATGAAAGGACCCTTCAAATGTTTTGCAGCCTCCCAACAAATCTTGATCCTCATCACGCCAGGGTTTGAACAACATTAAAAGATTGTGGTAATAGCGGTCTTTTGTGTCATTTTTGAGTTGAATATTTGGTGTCTTCACTACCCGCTCTTTTACACTGCGAAAATACCCCTTGTCATTAAACAATTTCATTTTTGCAGCCTCGTCTTTGTCAACAGGTTCTCTTGATGTCCTCTCATATTTACTGGCAACTTCATATAGGGAGGAATTTTCCAGGAATTTTGGCCGGTTTTTATAAAATGTTTCCACCAAGTTCTCATAGAACAAATCCACTGAGTCTTTTTTCAGTTCATCAAGGTCACTTTGAGATTTCAGTCTGTGTCCACGCCTACTGGGAATGTCAGCACCCACCCAAATAACATGATCTGATGACCCGTAAAAATGATGCCCCAAAAGTTTGTCAGCAGCTTCATACCCACCTGTATCCCTTTTTCCAAGTAATTGCAGCCCAGCACTTTTGTATTTTCCATATTTGGTTTTGGAATGGTCCAGATTTGCCCAAACCCCCTCTGCCTCATTTTTTTCAGCCTTAGTTTGATAGCAGGTGACGTATCTATTCAAAATCATGCTATTCTCACCAATGTATTGCACATCTATATTTGCTTGCCAGGTTAGAAGTAAACATGGATTGTAGTCATTTATGTACTTTTCTGACTCTTTTCTCTCCAACTGGTACAGTTTTTTTGACCCACTGCCATTTTTTCGCGATTTGATACTTTCAGAAACTGAGAAAAATCGAAACCCTCCCACTGCACGTGGAAAACCAAAACGGCATTTTTTGCGCAAATTTATCCCCCTCCCCACTATTCTCCAGCATGTTTTGCCACAAGTATGAATTAGGAAGCGTTTTACCAGATTTGCCAAATTTGGACTAGCAACAGAGGAAGGGAGTCTGCAAGTGATACATTGTTCAATAAATGGTTTGATTTTTTCTTTTGGATCTTTGTCAAAAATTACTCCATCTCGGATCCAAATTTTCATATGAATGTGCGGAGCCCCACGTTGTTGATATTCGAGTCGCCAAAAGTAATGATTTACTTCCCCAAATGGACCGTTTTTGTTTAAAATCACATCTCGCAGAACAGCACTAAAACGATGGTGAAAGTACTCACTGACAGCCACTACATCATTGGCACAGAGATTCCCTATTTTCCTGGTTTCAATGTTTGTGATGTCTTTGTTCAATTTTTCCAAGAATTCCCTCAAGCCAGGCCAAAAATATTCAGCACATGAAAGAGTGACAAACAAATGGGCAGGACCAAACTTCTCATCTATTGCATTCAAGTCACTGCACTTGCGTTCCCAGAATGGCTTTGTTCCACGGACATTTGCCATCATCATTGACAGACCACCTTCCAACTGTTCATCATTGGCTTCGAGTCTTTTATAAAACTCAGAAAGTGTCAATTTTGGTGTTTTAAGTGACTTCATTACTGCATAAATGCCAGAATCAAGTGCCCTTTTGTCAGCTTTGTCCAAGTTGTAGAGAATGTACTGAATATCACGACGAAACCGTGGGTCTTCATGTCGGAGTCTGTTTCTCACAAACATATATGGCTTTACTCTGGCATAGGGTCTGTTCATGTGCATCATTCCAAATTTTCCTTTTGGGAATAAGTGGGGAAAGCACATGAGATCGAGATTTGGATCATTGTCCTGTATTAGGGTGCCTTCAACTCGTTTCATTCGAAACAGTTCAAGGTCCTTTTGGTTTGGGAGTGCAGGATGTATTTGTTGTACAGTATGGTGTTCATAAACTGTTTCTGCACCTGTTTGTGTGAGAATGTGTGAGAAATTGGTGGAAATATTCTCCCCAGTGCATGTAACAATTTCCTCTAGATTTGTGCTTCTGTCAATCAAAATGTCACTGTAGATTTCATTGTTGTTTTTCAGCCATTCCAAGGCATCAAAAACATTTTGCATATTTACCAGGGATCGCCAAATTGTGCCCTTTTTAGTTGGAAGGCTGTCAACAATGATTTCAAATGCATCATTTTGATTGGATGGTAGTGTTTTCATGACATGATTGATTGTGTTTTCTACAGGTAGTGGCATGTGAGTTGCTATTCCTTTAATTGCGGCCACTAGATCTGATGGTGCACCTTTGAAACGATAGGGTGACAGTTTAATAACATTGATGAAGCATTTGGCCCTTTGGATCAGAATCCGCTCATACATGTTCAACTTTGCCACCACATCTGGAACTTTGACAACTTCTAGACCATTGATAGAGGCCAATGATGGTATTTCCTGTTTGCAAAGACTATTTCTACATGACAAGCAAATTGTGCATGGTAGCTGGTAGTGTTGTTGAATAATTTCCAGGAGATTGGGGTTTTTCAAAAGACTCCATTCCATCCAGACTTTTAGGTTCGAATCTAGTTCTCGTTGTTTACAAATGTCACAGGTGTTGATTTTCATTTTTTGAATTTCTTTATTAAAGTGTTTGATAATTGATGCAAAAGTGGCCATGACTGTGGATTCAGAATGCAGTTGGTCATTTTCACCTTCCACTATTTCATTCAACCGACCTAATAGACCTTTGGACATGTTTTCTGGATCAATTAGATCGTGAAACATTGGCCAATTGCCTTGCAAAATGGAAATGTCATATGAGTCGAGCCAAATGCACACTGATCGCACTTTGTACACGCATCTCAGTAATGTCCGAATTCGAGGAGAATGAGGGGCCATACTTCGAATCAATTCAAGTCCATTTGTGCAGTCAGACTGTCCTATGCAATACATGTTGTCCCTATGGAATCCCTTACATTGCTCGAACATTTCCATTTTTTTCCGAATTTGGGAAACAGTCAAATCAGGGGAAAGTTCATGTATGGCCTTGTGCATGCGTTCAGCTAGTTTTAGACGTGTTGTGGAATCTGGGCAATTTGATGGAGGACATGATTTGCACAATCTACTCAAACATGGAGCTTTTTGAGGATTTTTTTCATCATCAAAAAGATCTTCCTGTTCCAATTTTTCACTTTGTTCACCTTCCTCAGATTCCTGTTCATTGACACCATCTTTGCACTTGCAATCATTTGTTGGGCAGTCATCAGTCAGAAATTTGTGATTTTTATGTTGTGATAGAGGAAAATAATCAACTTTACTTCTTGGGAATAGAAAGTGTTCATTTGTGAAAGTATGGTAAAATATTTCCCCCCAGTAGGCAGTCAATCCCTCCTTCTTAGCTAATTTGATGTGTGCATAAACTGAAGCTGTTGTTTTTTTCAATTCATTAAACATGAAATTTCGAATTCCCTGTGCTTCTCTGTATATTTTGGAAACTTTTTCAAGACCCTTTTTGAATGCCTTCCTATATTGTGTCCGATTTTTTGGTTTGTCCATTTCTGAGGCCAAATAAGATTTTGTGAATTTGTGTAAAATTATTTCCCTTTGCATGTGACTGTCTTTAAATCGTCGAATCCGTTTTTTTCTGTATAAAAATTTGTGGTTTTGTTGTATCAACTGTGCATTTGTAAAATAATATTTTGAAAAATATCTGCTCTCTTTCTGTTTTCCTTCTTCCCCTGTCCTTAATCTGTGCGCCTTTTGATGAAATGCATGCTGACTTTTGCCCTCATCTCCTGTCCTCAATCTGTGTGCCTTTTGATTCCATGCATTCTGACTTTTGCCCTCATCTCCTGTCCTCAATCTATGCGCCTTTTGATTCCATGCATGCTGACCTTTGCCATCATCTCCTGTCTTCAATCTGTGCGCCTTTTGATGTAATGCATGCTGACTTTTGCCCTCATCTCCTGTCCTCAATCTGTGCGCTTTTTGGTATGCATTATTCATATGTTTTGCTTGTTCTGATTGTCTTTTTTCTTTTATTTCAGCAGCTTTCCGTTTTTTATACTCCCTATTCCTAATGGCATTTTTTCTCCTTTTTTCATTCTCTTTATGAATTTTTTGATCTTTGGGACATTCGGAAGCACTATCAGTCTCATTGAATTCAAATTCAGGTCCAGGATTTAATTCAACACAACCGATAATAAGCAATGATAAGATCAGTGCACGTGTTCTATATTTCTGATTGGAAATCGGGTAAATTCGTTTATTGGATTTGTAAAAAGCCGCCTGAATGTGAATTTCATCATTCGAATTGCCCGATTGTGGAATTGTTTCATTCGAAATGGAAATATTGCATTTTCGCGCCAGGCAAAAAAGTAATAAGCCGATCAAAAAGCCGCGAAACGTATATGGTGACTTTTTTCGAAAGCCGCGAAACGTATGAAGTGACCTTTTGCGATTTTTTTTGCGACCATTTTGGCGAGACTTTTGCAGGGAAACAAATTTTTCATTTGTAATAGTCAAAATAAATAATCCGATAAAAAAGCCGAGAGACGTCATTTTCATATGTCAAATGAGCACACTATTCGCACCTATCGCAAATGAGTTCACTACTCGCACCTATCGGTACAAAAAATAGCACAACTATTCACAACTATTAGTACAAATCCAAATGATTTTCTGAATTTCTAGTATATCAATCAGCGACTGCTTTGAAAGAGAACAATGCAGTGAGTGATTACTCATTTGAATATAAATAGAAGACAACCTCAACTAGTTTGCAACGTGTGACCACTTATCGCGAGATAGGAGAACATAATAGCTCCTAATTATTAGCTCAATGATTAATGTTTACTGCCACATTGTATCAACATTTAAAATTCAAATTCAAAAAAATAACCGCAGTCACTGGGGGGGGGGGTTCAAATAACCACCGCACCCCGAATAACCGCAGTCACTAGGGGGGGTTCGAATAAGACCCTCACCCCAAATAACAGCAGTCACTGGGGGAGGGTTCGAATAAGCGCCTCACCCCGAATAATCGCAGTCACTGTGGGGGGGGGGTTCGAATAAGCGCCGCACCCCGAATAACCGCAGTCACTGTGGGGGGGGGGGGGTTCGAATAAGCGCCTCACCCCGAATAATCGCAGTCACTGGGGGAGGGTTCGAATAAGCGCCGCACCCCGAATACACCCCGAATAACCGCAGTCACTGGGGGGAGGGTTCGAATAAGCGCCGCACCCCGAATAATCGCAGTCACTGGGGGGAGGGTTCGAATAAGCGCCGCACCCCGAATAACCGCAGTCACTGGGGGGAGGGTTCGAATAAGCGCCGCACCCCGAATAATCGCAGTCACTGGGGGGAGGGTTCGAATAAGCGGGGGGGGGGGGGTTCGAATAAGCGTCTCACCCCGAATAATCGCAGTCACTGGGGGAGGGTTCGAATAAGCGCCGCACCCCGAATAACCCCTTATCCTCCTCTGACCGGTCCCAAGAGATGCATCAAATGCACAGAGCGTCACCCTTACTCACTCACTTACTCACTTGAACACAGTTTTTTTCAGCAAACTTTGATCATAACTTTTTTTGTGCTGAACGAAATTTCGAGATTTTTAGCTTAAGAGATGTGCAATGATTTACTCTCCATGCTCATATAACTTTCATGTGATTTTGATAATCGGAAGACATTCTAATAATGCTGTAAAGAGACGATTGCCAACGAAATCACTAAGACAACAATATTACTAAACCGACTACCGTCGGTTTAGGATATATATAAAATATTATTATTCAAAATATTAATAAATGAAAAATATACTCATAACCAAAATATATATTTTATGATACGTATTTCAAAGGTACAATGGAGTTTCAGTACGTTTTCATCAGACAAAATATATGAGAGATTGGATATGCGACATACCGCTACGGTTTTGATTATTCAATTTCTGTAGTGGTAAAATCAAAACCGTAGCGGTATGTCGCATATCCAATCTCTTATATATTTTGTCTGATGAAAACGTACTTAAACACCATTGTACCTTTGAAATATGTATAATAAAATATATATTTTGGTTATGAGAATATTTTTCATTTATTAATATTTTGAATAATATTAAATACTCCAGATAAATGATGTCGAGTGCTTCTAATCTATTTTAAAATTAAATTCGTTGAATAATCAACGAACCATATAAACTTTTGATTATATATATATATATATATATATAAACTTGAAAAGACTCCGCACTCTCTGGTCTGGTCTGTGGTTAGAAAGGTTCCCTTAGACAGAGGCGGGTCTGGTATTTGCAACCTCTGCCTTAGTGAGACACTCGAGATACTTCATGGCGGGACCAAGCTATTAAACAGAAGGGCCGACATATTCGGTGCCTGCAGACACCTAAGGACGGGAAGTTTCCTCAAGCTATATGGAAAAGCCCCGGTTAAGGCCTCACACAACGCCCCCCCCCCCCCCCCCCCGTAGGTCCCCTACACGCCGTACCAATGACCAATGGACAACAACAACCACCCATAGTTTGTGGTCCCTATGGTGGATGGTCCACCAGATCCTCTACTGGTTAGGAGTCATCAAAACCACGTTTTATTGAACCTGAGGACCCCCCCCCCACCGGGAGCGGACCACACAGGAAGAACAATTATCCCAATACGCATGAATGAGTGCCCGCAACCGTGCATTGTGTGTGTATACTGGGACTGCGTGAATATACACACTCATGTGAACGCAACGTAATACTAATACCCCAGGTTGGATTGATAAATGTTCGAGTGTGTGCTTAAGAGTATATTTGTATATACTCTCTTGTATGAGTGCACATCTGTATATAGACATACACGCGCATCCAGAAGTATAAAATTGTGGGTGGGTATATATGTCTGTACTAAGGGATTCGCCTAAGCTCCAAAGCCCCCAGGCTATTGCCGTGAAGATATATATCACACTCTACCTTTGTCTAGTCTAAACAATAACTTTTCCAAACACCCACTTTACTTTTCTTTAAAAATAACACCCACCTAGTTTTATGTCTGCCTCATACTTGGATTTGGGGGCCTCTGTTCTATATATATATATGCACTTGTGCGTACATTTATATATATATACACCTGAATGGATTTGTGTGTGTAGATGTGTGTGTGTCTGAGGGGGTAGGTGTGAGTGTATGTACAAGTCAACCAACATGTCTTTTTTTTCTAAACTATCTAAGTATTTGACTCTAACCATTATTTTAAGTATTACCACACACATTAATTCCTCAATGTGTATGTGTGGATGTGTGTGTGTGTCTGTGGAGGTGGGTGTGAGTGTATCTGCAAGCCAACCTACATAAGTCTTTTTATTTGTAAATTTTTCTATTCTAACCATAATTTTCAGGAGCACCACTCCACATACATCCCTCAATTTAAGAATGACATGTAGTATCTATTTCATACTATTAACCTTAATTGAATATATATCTGACCAGGAATGCTTTTTGTGAAAATCAGTCATATGGATCTATTGTCATCTTGCCTGACGGTTTGAACTTTACAACACCACCTGCCTCTTTGAGGTCAAATACCAACCCTACTAGAATCTACAAACTAACCAATGAGAATGAAGACTATTCCTGCTGACAACATTAAATTATTCCTAACAAGCTCATATGTCCCAAGGCTCTCATACCATCAACAATATAAACACAGAGCTGGCATATCTAAGAACTGACTAACTGCTGGATGAGATCATAGCCATTCATTGGCTAACATCGAAATATATAAAGCAGTAAATAACGGATTATGAGTTCATGCAATTGAGTTGTTTCGTCACTATATATATATATATATATATATATATATATATATATATGGACGGATGGTTAAGCCGTCATTACGTTTATTGGTTGGTGACGCGCATTGATGTATATATATATTGTCATACTTTGGGAGGGTCATGTTGCCAACAAAAACACACGCAGCATGACCCTTCCAAAGTATAACAATCTTTGTTTCAACACACGATTTCAGATAAGAAATCTTGCAAAACAGGTTCAAAAACGAATTATATATATATATATATATATATATATATATGTGCACGTGTTTGTGTGTATTGTTATATAAACATGTTTTAACGGTATATACTCCTTTGTATTAATTTCTTTTGTAACCGCTCTGATTATTTCCTCGCCTACTAAATATTAACGCTTCTGATATTTAACCCTATAGTACAAGTATTGAGCACATTTGCACAAACTATTGGCAACTAAATATATGTATCGCTTATCTTTCCTTTTTTCTTTCTCTCGATACAGAAATATTCTATATATATATATATATATATATATATATATATGTATATATATAAATATATATATATAAAAAAAAAATATATATATATATATATATATATATATATATATATATATATATAATATTATATATATATATATAATATTATATATATATATATATATATATATAATATTATATATATATATATGAATATAATATTATATATATATATATATGTATATAATATTATATATATATATATGTATATAATATTATATATATATATATATATATATATATAATATTATGTATATATATATATATAATGTATATATATATATATATATATAATATTATATATATATATATATATAATGTATATATATATATATATGTATATAATATTATATATATATATATATATATATATATAATGTATATATATATATATATGTATATAATATTATATATATATATATATATATAATGTATATATATATATATATATGTATATAATATTATATATATATATATATAATGTATATATATATATATATATATATATATATATATATGTATATAATATTATATATATATATATATATATATATATATAATATTATATATATATATATATATATATATATATATATACATGTAAAGTTATATTTAAAATTGTTGGGTTACAACTAGTAAATATTTATAACTGATATAAAAGCACTCGACAAATACTTGGAGTATATTTACAATATTAAATAAATGGAAAACTATATTTATAAAACCATATTTATTTCATTATATATATTTCGGGGATATCATATTAACAATATGCTATGCCTTCATCAGACAAAATACAATATAAACAGTTTTATAGATAAATATATTCGACATACCGTAATAAACATCAACTTCATTGAAGAGGTTCACTCTAGCAGTGAAAATACAGAGAGAAAGAAAGAGAGAGAGAAAAGAGGGAAATAGGAAAGAAAGAAAGACAAAACGAAGAAAAGGAAGAAAAAGAAGAAAAAGAAAAGAAGAAATGCATGGGACAAATAGAGAGATGGAAAAATAGATAAAGCGAAGAGCTTCATGTAAAGAGACAGAAAGAGATATATATATATATATAGAGAGAAGGAAGTAGAGATAGATACATATATAAATATAGATATAGAAAAATTAGGTAGTGGGAGGTCATTTTGAGTAAGTGTATCAATGATGCATTTATTTATTTATTTATTTATTTATTTATTTAGCTCAAGTATTAATGTAAGGGAGATATATAGAGAGATATAGAGAGATATAGAGAGAGAAAAATTTAAAAATAGCCAGACATATTCGAGGCGTAGAGAACCCTATGTTTTAATGTATTAGTATTTATAAAACTTACACTATATTGTAAATATCAGTATTCCTGAATGAAACAAGTATTCACAATGCGTGAAAATTCATTATCTTATGTTTAGTTTTTTAAAAATTCATATGTCTATGTGAATCCAACTGATTCACTCCGCAAATTCAAAGTTACCAGAAAACATTCTCAATGTGGTATAAAAATTTGAGCGTATTATTATTCTTACGATTACTCTACAAGATTATCTATCAAGCAGAAATAGAGAGCAGATTTCAATATACTAATCGAAAATATATATTATATTATAAGCAGAGATAACAATAATAATGATAATAAGTAAAAATATATAAAAATATAAAAATATAGAATAGAAAACTAAAAGAGAATATTACGAAAGAATATTACATAATAAAAAATATTGCATATTAAAAATACTACGTATTAAAAATATTAAGAATATTACATATAAAAATATTAAAAATAAAAAATAAAAATTTACATATAAAAATATTAAAAAATATTAAAAATAAAAATAAAATAAAAATAAAATAAAATAAAAAATAAAATATTATAGAATACTACAATACTAAAAGAATAAAAATAAAATAAAAATAAAAATAAAAATAAAAATAAAAATAAAAATAAAATAAAAATAAAAATAAAAATGAAAATAAAAATAAACCACAAAGAACAACCCTTCAAAGTTAATTGACAATATATTGCCAAGTTCACTACAAGACAAAGCCAAAAATTATCTATCAAATCACATCTAGCAAGGAATATCGCAAAAAAAAGATTATGATGTCCAATAATGTCTACATATGCTCCTATATTTAATATATAAGTTTATCAAGTGTAAGGTTAATTCAAAAATTTGGAGCATCGGCTTTTAGGGTAGCTTAATTTTTCTATGAGGAATGTTTAGATAAAAATAAAAATAAAAATAAAAATAAAAATAAATAAAATAAAATAAACAATAAAAAGAGTAAAAAGAGGGAATCAAAGATTTAGGAATCAAAAGAATTATCGGCTAGTTCTCATATAAATATAAATCAAACTAAATATACTACATTTTAAATTTAAATTTATATTTAAAACGTTGAGTTTAATCTATGTTTGCAACAACTGAATAAATTTGTCCGTAGGTTAAGGAATTTTTTAGATTTTAGTATAAAGAATATCTCCTCTGCGCAGAGGTCACATGTCTCAGAGGATGAATTAAAAGGAATCCCTCTTGAGACTATATTCCAAGCCGTCGAATATCTAACGTTATCTAGCTTAAGTTGCCAGAGTACACCTGATAGTGCCGTTGAAGATTTTTTATTTGGATCTGTGAAAGAATTCTTGTGGTTATTATAGCGAAGTTTAAATTCCGTCGATGTGGAACCGACGTAGTTAAAAGAATTAGAGTCAGTATTAACATTACAATTGTATACTATATTTTCAACTAAGCAGTTGTTATTTAACGGACATTTAGATCTATCTCTACAGTTACATTTGTTAACTTGTATATTATTTATGCTATTATCAGTAGGTTTTAAGTTCCTATTATTTATTCTATTAATATTTTGTGCTAAATTTTTGGTGGATGAGTAGGTTAATTTAATTGTATGCCTATTGAAGATTGAGTGGTACCTATGTGTTCTTGTTTATTTTTGAAGATTGAGTGGTACCTATGTGTTCTTGTTTATTTTATTTTATTTATTTTTATTTTTATTTTTATTTTTATTTTTATTTTTATCTAAACATTCCTCATGAAAAATTAAGCTACCCTAAAAGCCGATGCTCCAAATTTTTTGAATTAACCTTACACTTGATAAACTTATATATTAAATATAGGAGCATATGTAGACATTATTGGACATCATAATCTTTTTTTTGCGATATTCCTTGCTAGATGTGATTTGATAGATAATTTTTGGCTTTGTCTTGTAGTGAACTTGGCAATATATTGTCAATTAACTTTGAAGGGTTGTTCTTTGTGGTTTATTTTTATTTTCATTTTTATTTTTATTTTTATTTTTATTTTTATTTTTATTTTTATTTTTATTTTTATTTTTATTTTTATTTTTATTTTTATTCTTTTAGTATTGTAGTATTCTATAATATTTTTATTTTTTATTTTATTTTATTTTTATTTTATTTTTATTTTTAATATTTTTTAATATTTTTATATGTAAATTTTTATTTTTTATTTTTAATATTTTTATATGTAAAGTTTTAATACGTAATATGTTTAATACGTAGTATTTTTAATATGCAATATTTTTATTATGTAATATTCTTTCGTAATATTCTCTTTTAGTTTTCTATTCTATATTTTTATATTTTTATATATTTTTACTTATTATCATTATTATTGTTATCTCTGCTTATAATATAATATATATTTTCGATTAGTATATTGAAATCTGCTCTCTATTTCTGCTTGATAGATAATCTTGTAGAGTAATCGTAAGAATAATAATACGCTCAAATTTTTATACCACATTGAGAATGTTTTCCGGTAACTTTGAATTTGCGGAGTGAATCAGTTGGATTCACATAGACATATGAATTTTTTAAAAAACTAAACATAAGATAATGAATTTTCACGCATTGTGAATACTTGTTTCATTCAGGAATACTGATATTTACAATATATTGTAAGTTTTATAAATACTAATACATTAAAACATAGGGTTCTCTACGCCTCGAATATGTCTGGCTATTTTTAAATTTTTTCTCTCTCTATATCTCTCTATATCTCTCTATATATCTCCCTTACATTAATACTTGAGCTAAATAAATAAATAAATAAATAAATAAATAAATGCATCATTGATACACTTACTCAAAATGACCTCCCACTACCTAATTTTTCTATATCTATATTTATATATGTATCTATCTCTACTTCCTCTCTCTCTCTATATATATATATATCTCTTTCTGTCTCTTTACATGAAGCTCTTCGCTTTATCTATTTTTCCATCTCTCTATTTTGTCCCATGCATTTCTTCTTTTTCTTTTTCTTCTTTTTCTTCCTTTTCTTCGTTTTGTCTTTCTTTCTTTCCTATTTCCCTCTTTTCTCTCTCTCTTTCTTTCTCTCTGTATTTTCACTGCTAGAGTGAACCTCTTCAAATGAAGTTGATGTTTATTACGGTATGTCGAATATATTTATCTATAAAACTGTTTATATTGTATTTTGTCTGATGAAGGCATAGCATATTGTTAATATGATATCCCCGAAATATATATAATGAAATAAATATGGTTTTATAAATATAGTTTTCCATTTATTTAATATTGTATATATATATATATATATATATATATATAATATTATATATATATATATAATATTATATATATACATATAATATTATATATCTCTATATATATATATATATAATATTATATATATATATATATATATATATATATATATATATATATATATATATATATATATATATACCTATACCTATATAGCCTGTATGGAAGCCAGATGCTCATCAGGGCGGTGCTTATCCCGGTTTCCGTCACGTGAAGCCACTGAGACAGCAAGACACCCTTCCAGTACGCAAGTCCCTCGCAAGGTTGTACCCGTAGATACTGCAGGTACTCCAGTTCAGCTGAGTATACTGGAGCAATATGAAATGAAGAGTTTTGCTCAAGAACACAACACACATCCTAGTCAAGGAATCGAACCCACGGCATTATACCAGAAAGTGAAACACCTTTACCACGCAACTCCATACTTCTGTATAGTTGATTGTCCAATCCGTATGAAGAACTCAATGTAATCCGGATATCATGGAAAGAAGAGATGCAATGAAAAATCACTTTCGGTGAAAGATAAACGGAATACAGAGTCAAGATAAAATATTAAAAAAATAATGAATAAAACAATGAAACAGTTCCTTATATTAAACAAAAAAAGTTCATTATTTAACGATTCATTATTTCTGAAGACGGCATATATATGTGTTGGTATGTATATTTAATTTTGATAGTTTGTATAATTTTGTATAATTTTGTACATAGATCTGTTGAATATGCATGCCAATTCTAACACATATATATCCTAGAAACGATCGTTAAATAATGAACTTTTTTTGTTTAATATAAGGAACTGTTTCATTGTTTTATTCATTATTTTTTTAATATTTTATATATATATATATATATATACATCCTTATCGAGCCCTCTTTGGATATTAGTCTTCAAATTTATTATTATTACTATATATATATATATATATATATATATATATATATATATATATATATATATATATATATATATATATATTTAAAGTTAAACAAGGTTCAATGAATACATCAAAGAATGAGTTTTACAATAGATTTGAAGCACTCAACAGTTTTTAAAAAAAGTTTTCCACAGTTATTCATATTAATTCAAAATATTAACAAAATAGATATTCTTGTGATCAATTATATTTTATTATAGATATTTCAGAGGTACTGAGTTAAGTTTAACAGTACGTCCTCATCAAATAAAATAGGATATTGCATGACATACCCTGACATAGTAGATGGATAAGATTCAGTCATGGTCGTACCATGAATGAAGCTTAACCATCTACTTATACATATTACATTACATAAAAATTCATAATTCTTCCACTCTTCTACTTCTTTTCACAATATATCTTTAATTACATTACTATTTTTATGTTTTAAATAATACATATCAACAATTTCTTTCCTTCGCACATATTATTAAACCCTTCAATATTCAAACCTTAACTTAATATTATTCTTAATACATATTAACAATTTCTTTTCATTGCACATATTATTAAACTCTTCAATATACAAACCTTAATTTAATATTATTCTTAAATTTTTCTCTTCGTTAATTTTCAAATTCTTTTATTTATATATTATCTTCCAACGGTTTTTTAACCTCTCTCTGTAAAACAATATATTTTTCTCAGTTATAAAAGTTATCTCTCTCTCTCTATCACCCATCTCTCCTCCTATCTCATCCTTCCTTATTATACTCCACCCACTCCATTCTTTACTCTCATCTCCTCCTCTTTTTCATCCTTTCCCAATCTCACACATATATCTAAAACTACTTTTCATATGTTGATTTAAAACTGCACTATTCACAAGTGTTTTTTAAACTTCATATCATGTCTCCCTATTTTATCTGACGAAAACGCAAATGTCATCGCATGATGATATTTGTTTTTGAAATGCGCATAATAAAATACATGGAACTCTTTTAACCATCTTTTGATCTTATATATTATTTATACTCCAGTCCTACAAACTGCAGAGTGGTACTTATCCGGTATATATATATATATATATATATATATATATATATACGTATATATATATATATATATATATATATATATATACGTATATATATATATATATATATATATATATATATATATATATATATATATATATATATGTGTGTATATATATATATATACACGTATATATATATATATATATATATATATATACACGTATATATATATATATATATATATATATATATATACACGTATATATTTCGTTTCCCAAAGTATATATATATATATATATATATACATATATATATATATATATATATATATATATACATATATATATATATATATATATATATATATATATATATATATATATATATATATATGTATATATATGGATATATATATAAATATACGTATATATATATATGTATATATATACCAAACCGTCTTACTCTTCTTTCCTGATATATATACATATATATATATACGTATATATATAGATATACGTTTATATCTATGTATATATATAGCAAACCGTGTCACTCTTCATTCCTGATTTATATATATATATATATATATATATACACAGTTCAAGAGTAACCAATCTTAAAGAGAGAGATGGAGATAGTAGAGGAGATATGAGAGGAGAGATTGGTGAGTTAGTTAGAAGCCAAAGCGTAAAGGCATGTGCTCAATGTGCAATATGCAGTAGAAAGCAGCTAGGTGGCTGGGTTCATGCAGAAGTTAGGTGCGCAGAGCTGGAAATATTGATTAGTTAAGCAAAACAAGACCACAAACTTCACAAGGAAGACATTATTAAAAGATTGTCAATATATTTTAGTTTGATGTAAGGAATGTAGAGAATTATAATAATAATATTAATAATAATAATGTCCGTTTACAATTGTTTCGCTACTCCATATAATATTTCTGGATCAGATGACTATATATCATAATTGATCTGGTTCAGTTGAAAATAATTAACATATTAAAAAAAACACAGTGGCTCATCGGAACTCAAAGGAATATAAATTAAAATAATGTTACATAATATAATGTTCCATATATTGGTTTTTACAATGGTGTCTTGGTTGCATCAGCTGTCAGCCATAATCAAGCAGTATTCATCTGTCGAGGCTGCATTGTGTGAGATCTGCCTATGGGTAACAAGATGGCTGCCAAAGGGCATATTTACCTTACTAATTAGAGGCTGGTTTCAGGGGAAGTAACTACTCGAGAGATTAGAGATTGTGAGTATTTATAGTTAAGTGCTAGTTTTTAAATTGTTCAATTGAGAGACAATGTAGGGGAGGTAAGTTATAATTTTCGAATGGTTCATAGCAATTTAACTTATTAGCTACAAGAAGAAATGGGGCTACATGACTAAGTTGAGTCAAAAACTCTATTGGCGAAGGAATTAGCCCTTCGATGTTGACAGCTAATGGTTACCTCCGTTCTATCGTTAATCGGTAGAGGTCGTGATAGAGTTATGTAATATGCTTCCGTAACACAGAGATCACAAGATTTTCTTCGTCCATTGAAGGGTTGGGCCGTAGCTACGATATCCCATTTTAGTGAGTGTTGAACGTTGTTTAATTTGAGGTTTTTAATGAG